>CM060883.1:76430000-76922500 GCA_030762935.1 Hymenopus coronatus
CTTTGTTTGTATGGGCAGGAGTTGACAAATTCCTGTATGAGAAAAGTATAAATTGTTCAAACTCAAACAAAAAACAAGGAATATCTCAAAAAGGATCTGCTCTACGAAAAAAAAAAATGTTATAACCTAAATTGTGTATTTTAATGTGCTCTACAGTTCTTATGTGGTAATTTTTTGTACATCTCTTACGGATTATCAGTTATGCAAAATTCCCTAAATTTCCTCCAGAACAAAGTAGTCTTCAGAGGCTATTCCCAGAAAATTCAAGATATACATTTTATTTATCAGGCAAACACCTTTAGTATAGTATATTTTAATCAAAATCATTAGAGCATTTTTGAGAAAATCAAAATTTTTGAAACAAGTTAACAGTAAAGTGTAGTTTGCGGTGTGGGGATTTTTCTGAAAATCTTCGTCTCGCATCCCTGGAAGATACAAAACTTAAATACTATCACTTTAACCTATGGTATTCCCTTATCTCGCTTCTACTTACAAGGAAGCAAGTAATAAGACTATTTCTGATAATTTTTCTCAATTAGCATGAAGTAAATAGAAGTATAAATGTTTTAACAATAATTTGTTGCGGAAATGTAGAGTAAGTCATGTGAATGGAAAACATCAGATTTTTTTGGAATGGAGAGGAATTTCAATCCCAAGGTCTGGTGTTCTGCACCTCGATATTGATTGGTTTGTGAACTAACTCGGCCATTCAATTTGAACCAAGCCTCGTCTGCAAATATGATAAATTTTGGATTAACTCGGCCAGCAACTACACCAAGCGGCGTCCATTTATAGAATCGAACTCTTTTCACGTTATTCCGTGGTTCTTGTACTGCTGTGATTTTATAGTTAGATACTTTATTTCACTGCTTATGGCATGGCCCGGTGGCAGAGCTGTCAGTGTAAAAATGCAATGTAGAATATAATTAAAACAAATAAGTAAAATGGGTAATATGAATGAATGAGTGTATTTATTTCCATAACAATACCATACATAGAATTTCAACAATCAAACCGTACGTGCTTTTGTAATACACACTAAAAACTATCTTAAGACAACAACAACAACAACAACATTAACAACAACAAACAATTGAAAGAGTAAACACGAAAATAAAAAGACAAAGGTAATACACAATCAAAAGCAATATTAAAACAACAATAAAGAAATAAGAGTAAACCCAAAAATAAAAATCTGTTGTGTACCATTCACATGACTTTCTGTATATCCCTGCAACAAATTATTCTTAAAAAGCTTATGCTTCTATTTACTTTATGCTAATCAAAAAAAGTTAGCAGAAATAGTCTTATTACTTGCTACCTTGTAAGTAGAAGCGAAATAAGGGACTACCATAGGTTAAAGCCATGGTCAAAAGCTGGTTGCTATGTCAATGAAGTTCCTTTGTTTATATGGATAGGAGTTGACAAGTTCCTGTATGAGAAAAGTATACGTTTTTCATAGCAGAAACCAAAAACAAGGAATGACTAAAAAACGATGACTCCACGAAAAAAATGTATATAACATAAATTGTGTGTTTTAACGTGCTCTACATGTTTCGTGTAGTAAGTTTTTGTCCATCTCTTACGGTTTAGCAGTTATTCAAAATTCCGTAAAATTCATCCAGAATAAAATAGTCTTCAGAGGCTATGTCTAGAAAATTCAAGATATACATTTTATTTCGCAGGTAAATATCTTTAATATACGATATTTTAATCAAAATCGTTACCGCCATTTTTAAAAAAATCAACATTTTCGAAAAAAGTTCCAGGTAAAGGGTAGTTTGGGGTGGGGAGATTTTTTTTCAAAATCTTCTTGTCGCATCCCTGGAAGATACTAAACTTAATACCAAGTTTGGTATTTTACCGACTTTTCGTTTTTGATTTATCGTGTTCACAGACACACGGACCCACGGTCACACTGACACACGGACACACACACGGACCTTTTTGTGAAAATGCTTTTTTTAAATAAAGGGGACCCTAAAACATATATTTCCATTGAAATCTCGGTATCGAATTTTTTGGTGGAGTGGAATACCTTCTCTATACACTATGTACATAGTGCGTCTAGAGAAAGTAATAAAATGTCTGTTCTAACACTAATATTTACAAAGTTATTGATGTGCACCAAATTTTCTAAAGTGTACTACAAAGCATGATTATTTAAACAATATTTTTAAATTATTTACAAATAGTTTACCTCTATGAAGATTATACCAAAATGCGTGGGAGACTCCAAACATTCATATGCAATTAAAACATGAAAATGAAAAAAAAATTCCAAAAATCGCATTTCGAGTCCCCTTAAAGAATCATGCATCATTTACCCGCCTATTCATACTTCCAGAAAGGAAATGATGGTTGTACAAAAATCTCGCGCCGCAGCTGGGAATCGAACCCGGGTCCTATGGATGAGAAGTCAGAACCCTCACCACTCGACAGAACCAGTTCCTTTTGAAAGAGAGAAAATTAAGAGTGAGAGAGTTGGGTGGTCACATTTCCTGCAGCCCAGCAGCATATAGGCCCCACTGGATGGTTCCCTCCGTGGTGTAGTGGTTACCATGATAGCCTCTTACACCCAAAGTAGCGGGTTCAAACCCAGCGATGGATTTTTTCGGGCGTAAAACCCTTAGCATGTCTTCCTTCGGATGGGAAGTAAAGCCGTTGGTCACGTGTCGTAGATTTATGGCACGAAAAGAACCTCAAGCCTGATAAAGAGGCCTCTGAGCAAAATTAAGTGGTCCCTCACGCACAACATAGATGGGGACCCTGAGAACCAGAGTAGTTAAAGAATGTCCATAAATAAAACTCCATTTTATTTCCCATTGAACGGGGGGAAGCTTTTTGAGGAAAGTTATGATTTTTCCTCTGTTAACAGTCTCCAAACTACGTCAAGTGAAGAGTACTTCTCCAGATACACATTCTATAGTCAAACATTCATATTAATATAGTTTCTGTACTGAAATTAGATCTACTTACACACAAAGTCTTTGATTTCAATTTCTTTGAAGACTTTTGTTTTTCCAAATTAGGGTGGATTTGTAGAAAAATCTGATGTGTTACACTCACAAGACTTTCTCCAGCTGTTCTACATAAGATTCTTCTTCTTTCTGCACCTTGCTAATCGTGGTACTCATTAGCACAACGTTCTTATTATTTAGTTCCGTATAAGTAGGAAGAAAATAAGGGAATACACTAGGCTAAACCAACAGTCAAATGTTTTAAAAGCTGTCGTAATGCGATTGTCATCACAAATCGCTTCTTTTCTTGGCCAGGAGTAGAACAAAAGAAAAACGGACACTCCCGTCTGAAAAAAAGTATAAGTATTTCACAACTGAAACTAATAAAATGAATACCTCGAAAACGGTAAGCTCCACGAGAAAAATGTATATGACATAACTTGGGTATTTTAACAAGACTTAAATGTTTTGTAAAGCAAGTTTTTGTCTATCTCTTACGGTTTTGCTAGTTATGCCAAATTAAGCAAAATTCATCCAGAATAAACAGATCTTCAGAAGCTATTCCCAGAAAATTCAAGATATATATTTTATTTGTTAGGTAAATATCTTTAATATTTGATATTTTAATCAAAATCGTTAGAGCCATGTTTAAGAAAATCAAAATTTTCGAAAAAAGTTCCATGTAAAGGGTAGTTTGGGTTGGGGGGATTTTTCTCAAAATATTCGTGTCGCATCCCTGGAAGACACTAAACTTAAATACCAAGTTTGGTGTTTTAACTACTTTTCGTTTTTGAGTTATCGTGTTCACAGACACACGTACAAATGGACACACACATACACACGGACCTTTTTCTGAAAATGCTTTTTTTGGATACAGGGGGTCCTAAAACATGTATTTCCGGTAAAATCTCGGTATCGAATTTTTGGGTAGAATATAATACTTCTCTATCCTTATGTACATTGTACATATGGGGCTAGAGAAAGTAAGAAGAGAGTAATCCTGAAAAAACAAAGAAGTCAAAACTAAAGTTAAGTCATGACGTATTTAAGGCTGTTTCCGATTGTTGCAGAAAGAGATAGGATGAGTGTTCTTCATGAAGGGAGTAGGAGTCCATCTTCGTGAACCCTGTCACGTCCGTCACTAATCCGTCACTAACGAGCCGGTCGTCGAGGGATCATTTGCCGCAAGAAGGTGAAGGGGGGGGGGAGGGGATTACTTCTATGTAAACCTGGGCGAACGATCATCCTCCACCTACCAATCTAAACCAATCCAAATCTAATCTAGATTCTTCCCACTCATCACACACGGTTCGCAATTCTGCTCTTAATTCTCCACACTAACCCTCGTAAATCCCCTGTAGCATGTCTTCAAATAGGGGAAAGAATTGTTCTTATTTTCTGGTCTCTAATACCTATCATCATGATGGAAAGCTCGAGGAAGATAAAAAGGAAGTCTTGTTTTTTGTCTTCCGAGTTGTTTTAAAAGATTCGGAAGGTGAAGAACATTATACCAGGGCCGTCCTGAAAGTAACAGACGATTTGGCATAAGTAAATAATAACGAAAGATATCAACACAAAACTCAACGTAAAGTACTATTTCTCAAAGTAATCTCCATTTTGTCGACATTTATTGTCACGTGATACCACTTTTTAATTATTATGTTGTACTTTTCTACGCCAAAGAATGTACAAAATATTCGGCCAATCGAATTTTATACAGTGACTGTCCCATAATTACCCAACCGGAAGTTTAGATAGCGGTTGTTGTTTCAAACAGCAATGGTAAAAAGTACCAACCTTTGAAAACTAAAGTTTGAAGTTTGACGATTTTACATTGTTTAGTATTTGGTTGGCAGCCGTCATTAGTGAATGCTTTCAACGAATTTGCCAACATGGATAAAACCGGTCATCGTTAGGTGATACAATACTATCATTTGAAAGGTCTTAGACCAACTAACATAAAAGCTGAGCTAGATTCTACTTTGGAGGCGTCTGCTTCTTCGTTTACAGCAGTGACATATTGGGTGGCAGAGTTTAAGCGCAGCCGTACGACCTGCCAAGACAGTGGTCAACCAAATGAGGTTACCAGTCCAGAAATTGTAAAAAAAAAAAAAAAAAATCCACAAAATGGTATTGGATGACCATCGACTGAAAGTGCGCGAGCTAGCAGACATTGCAGGCATTTCAAAAAGTTCTGTACATTGCATACTGACTGAAAATTTGGATATGAGAAAGTTTTGTGCAAGGTGTGTGCCGCGTTTGCTCACAATAGAGCAAAAACAGCGTCGTGAGGGTGTTTGAGTCGGGTGTTTGGCAAAGTTTCGCTATAATAAAGCTAAGGTTTTGCGTCGATTAATAACAGTGGATGAAACCTGGATGCATCACCTCACAGCTGAGACAAAGGAACAATCAAAACTGTGGATTGGAAGGAGAGAATCGGCTCCAAACAAGACTAGGACAGTTCCATCTGCAGGCAAATACATGGCGTCAGTTTTCTGGGATGCACGAGGGATAATTTTTATTGACTAATCTCAAAAAAGGAAAAGTAATCAATGGCAAATATTATGCGAACTTATTACAGCGTTCAAGTGATGAAATCTAGCAAAAACAGCCTCATTTAGCTAAAATAAAAATAAGTTTTGTTTCTTCAGACACTCAGTTTACACGTCCATTATTATTATTATGGCCAAAATCAACGAGTTTAAGTTCGAATTGCTTCCTCATGCATCGTATTCGACAGATTTAGCCCCCTTTGATTATTTTCTGTTTCCAAACTTGAATAAATAGCTGAGTGGTAGAAGATTTGCCAAAAACTAAGATGTTGTTGATGGCTATTTTGCAGACCTCGTTGGCTCTCACTATAAAGGGATATCGAAGCTATTGAACATCGCTGGGAAAAGTGTATCGAACTAAAATCAGACTATGTAGAGATTTAAAGATGTTTTTCCCCAAAATGTTTGTGGTTTCTTTTTTAGCTCGGTATTTCTGGGACAGTCCTCGACTCTTCAGTGAGGTAAAGGGGCATAATTTACGAGTAATCCAGGAAGTGTCAGTGAGTACGATAAAGACCAGAGTGGGAGTTTATAAACCGTTATGAAGGAATTGAATGTAAATGTTGATGAAAGAATTCAGAAAAACCGGTATTTCACTTTGGTCATCATACATGACTTTTTGGGTGGAAAATATTTAGCAACAGGTGAAAACATCAACATCTTGGTTCAGATCTTAGCGGTGGAACAGACATTGAAACACCGGAACCACGTGACAATAATTACCATGATAGTAATAGCGATTACGTTGATAAACAGAACAAGGTACTATAGCTTGGTGAAAATAGTTTTGTGTTTATATCTTTCTTTATTATTTAGTTATGCCAAAATGTTCGTTACTTTCTGGATCACCCTCGTAGTTAACTAATTCCACTTTAAGATAACTTTTTACAAGAAGTTGCTTTTTCATTGAGTTATAAAGGGATCTGAGAATGAAATTTGACCACAATCGATCAAAATATCGATAATCGGTTTTTCAGATCCAATGCTTTTTGGAATCTCTGTTTAGCCGTAGTGAATGACCATCTCTGGTTTCAGGGTCCACAGCTGTTTAAAGATCGTACAATGCTACTTTTTTTAGCATACTATTTTATAAGGCAGCGTTTCTGAAAACTAAATTTTCACTAATTCAAAATGTTCCACTTATTACCTTTGTTTAAACATAATTAAAATTTCCCAGGGTGTGAATAAGAACATACCTGGATTAATTGTTTTTTCACACAAACCGTATGTAGGACAGGAGTCAGTTGAGAAATTTAATGCTATACCGGCATGTTTCAATGATACCTCAGTGGAAGAGCAACCGGCTAGACACCTGGAGATCCGTGGCTCAAATCCCGGCATTGAATTCTTCAGTCTGACTCTAACTATCCAATTCATGTCCTACACAAGGTTTGTGTGAAGAAACAATTAATGCAATACCAATTGACCATACTAGTTGGTTAAGACTATGAATCCTGGTACTTAAAGTACTTACAACATTGGAAGTTGCCGTTAGGGTTGTCATCTCAAAATAATTTGAGATCACCTTGTGGTTTACCGGGAAACATGCGAGTCAGTTGAGAAATGCAATGTTATGCCGGTATGTTGCCAAGGCAGCTCAGTGGAAGAGCAACCGGCTAGAGACCGGGAGATCCGTGGTTCAAATCCCGGCTATGGCATTGAATTTTTCAGTCTGACTCTACCTATCCAAGTACCTACCTGTTGTAATATTACAGGCGAAAAATTATGCTAGATCCAATAGTAGAGAAGTAGAGCATGTACAACGGGAAACACCTCGACAACTACGACCCGGTACAATTCTATTGCAGCCTACCTCACCTCCCGGGGGAGGGCTGAGAGAAGGGGAAACCACAGACCTGCACACAGGAAACGACGGAGAAGTCCCAGAAGATGACAGCCCTGGCGTGTTGGGAGGCTGAAAGGAGGCCTCTACAACGGCTCCTAGCCTCAACCAGGAGGAAGAGAGTTTCACTCGGAGCAAGCAACCGTGCCATCTGCCTGCAAAACCTCAAATCACACCTGCGCCAACCTGCAAGATGAAGGGAAATGAAATGAAGGAATGAAATATACAATGTGGTTGATTTAGAGCTCCCCAGTATTGTCTAAGCGGCCCAGGAAAACTAAGGAAAAAACCCCATGGGTAGAGTGCGCGATCTCACCCGGACCTCTCGAATACCAGTCCTAGACGAAACGCCTGAACCATCTGGCTCGGTTAGACCCAATAATAATTATTCAAACAACACTTTTATGAAAATGTATTAATTTTAGATATTAACATGTCTAACATTTTTACTTTCTCTATACGTACTATGTACATAGTGTATAGAGAAGGTATTGCACTCCACCAAAAAATTCGATACCGAGATTTCACCGGAAAAAGGTCCTGTGTGGTGTGTCCGTTTGTCCGTGTGTCAGTGTGTCCGTGTTTCCGTGTGTCTGTGAACACGATAAGTCAAAAACGAAAAGTCGGTGAAATACAAAAATTGGTATTTAAGTTTAGTATCTTCCAGGGATGCGACACGAAGATTTTGAGAAAAATCCCCCCACCCCAAACTACCCTTTACATGGAACTTTTTTCGAAAATTTTGATTTTCTAAAAATGGCTCTAACGATTTTGATTAAAATATCATATATTAAAGATACTTACCTGACAAATAAAATATATATCTTGAATTTCTGAGAATAGCCTTTGAATACCTCTTTATTCTGGACGAATTTTACTGAATTTTGCATAACTGCTAAAACAAACGTAGAGTACGTTTAAACACACAATTTATGTTATGTACATTTTTTTCGTGGAGTTGATCGTTTTTTAGTTATCCCTTGTTTTTGATTTCAGCTTAAAAAACATACTTTTCTCATACAGGAATTTGTCACCACCTGTCCATACAAACAAAGGAACTTCAGTCCCATTGCAACCAGTTTTTGATTACCTCTTTAACCTATGGTAGTCCCTTATTTCCCTTCCTCTTACAAGAAGCAAGTGATAAGACTATTTCTGCTAATTTTTTCTCGATTGGAATGAAGTAAATAGAAGCATAAGCTTTCTAACAATAATTTGTTGCAGAGATGTGGAGAAAGTCATGTGAATGAACCACATCACATTTTTTTATTACATTGAAGCATTGTACAGATAATCCTGGTTCACAATTAATTTTCATGTACCAGGAACGAATTTGTTACATTGTTTCTTATAAAATCATATGCCTTAGGTGAAAGATAATGCAACACTAAAGCAAAAGATTTCAATATAGGGTCATAAATTTCATCTTGAATCTGTGTTATTGTGTGACCTATTCTATTTAGCAACGAACATACATCACAAGGGAGTAAGTTTGACTTTACCCAAGCTTCTCAAGGGTTGAAAATCTAAAATTAACAAACAATACATAATCGTTCTGTTGATAATATATAGCATATTTCTCTAAGTATGCTGCCAAAATAGCACTTAAATAAGTACACTAACCTGCTTACTGAAATCTTCCTTTTCCCTTTTTCTGTGCTTCTGCCATTCGAGAATTTACAACCAAACATCACAAACGTATTGACCATTATACTAGTTTAAATCTTACAGTATAACACCGCAAAATCTTTTTGTGTGCGAATTTAAACCACTCAAGGCGTTCTCATATCAACTATGGCGGCTGCGCAGCAAAATTCTGCTTGACTAACCAAAATGCATAAGGATTGGACATTTCTAATCTATATCTTTGGACAACCCCCACAAGTCGACCAGCTCCAGTGCTAAAACAGCAAAACTTCGATCCAAAGAGAACCATTTCAAGCCTCTATACCGCGCGCTTGACAGTTATTTATTTAATATCTATTGGTCAGAGAGTGGCGGAGTTTTGAATAGAAGCCGGTTGGAGAGCGACCAAGCAGTACTGCATGCGTCCACAGATTTCTTTCATTCCGGGGCAGTGGCATTGAAAGGAACACAAACTTCGGGTTCTAGAATTAACTGCTTCTGCAAAAGTGCGCCGCAAACGGGGCAATAAAATACTCAATCCATTCTGTGGTCACAAATTGCTTAGGGTAGCTAGAAAACAAGCCAGGAACTCCTTTACAAAAACCCAATGTAAAGGACATCTCTAGTATAAAACTGGACATTTCACTAAGTAGCATGGATAAAGGTTGATAAATTCCATAAATGATATACCATCTTTTTTTACATTTCCCTACAGGTAAGTACTATGTATATAGTGTATAAAGAAGGTATTGCATTTCACTCAAAAATTCGATACCGAGATTTCACAGGCAATGTACATTTTAAGATCCCCCGTATCAAAAAAAAATCTGATGTGTTCCATTCACATGACTTTATCTACATCTCTGCAACAAATTACTGATAAAAAGCTAATTCTGCTATTTACTTAATGATAATCCAGACAAAATTATCATAAATAGCCTTATTCCTTGAGGAATAAGGGAGTACATAGGCTAAACTGACAGTCAAAGGCTGGTTGCTATGAGACTGAAGTTACTTTGTTTGTTTGGACAGAAGTTCACAAATACCAGTATGAGAAAAGTATGTTTTTAAAGCTGAAACTAAAAGCAAGGAATATCTTAAAAGCAACCATCTCCACGAAAAAATAAAGTATACAACATAAATCATGTGTTTTAATGTGCTCTGCATTTTCTGTGGGGTAAGTTTTCGTCCATCTCTTACGGTTTAGCAGTTATGCAAAAATCCGTCAAATTCATCCGGAATAAAGTAGTCTTCAGAGGCTATTCCCAGATAATTCAAGATATACATTTTATTTGTCATGCAAGTATCTTGAATGTACGATAATATAATCAAAATCGTTAGAGTCATATTTAAGAAAAACAAAATTTGTGATATTTTTCCATCTAAAGGGTATTTTAGGTTGAAACCTCGGTATCAAATTTTTGGGTGAAATGCAATACTTTTTCTATACACTATATACATAGTACGTGTAGAGAAAGTAAAAACCGCCGCGGTGCTGTCTCCTTCAAAATCTGGAGGAGGGGAGTTCAAATTTCGTTCAAGCAGTACTTGTCTTCATTGTTTTCCAGCTCATTTGGCCATTCATTTGTTTATACCAGGCATGTACAAAAGCAACTATTGTGAGCCACTGACGTCAGAATTCGTCTCCTCCGTCTCCAACCAAGGTGGCAAAATGTTGGCGAGTAACACATACTGTCATATATACGCACAGTGCTCAGTAGCGAAATGTGCTGTATTTAAGATAACATAATAGAATCTCATCCTCGAAACGTGGAAATAATTATTTTTTTTTGCCTTACAGAGGCCCCACACGTACTGCAAATAGAATCATTTATTTGTTCTATAAAATCGTATGAGCATAACATTCTCAAAGGAAAGATGTTGGAAGTAAATTAAATCATTGCCTAAGAGTTCATTTTCCAAATTGCGATTATCTGCATTTCATTTAAAGGCAGTATTTAGTTCTATATTCATTTGCGTATAAAGTTTCTCTAAAATTAATTAATAGGGCAGAGCACAAACATCTGGCAGTTTTTAAACCAATTGGAACGCTGTATACTTGGTCAAAGATATATTTTTTTTAGACCGTGAATGCTAAAAGTATGTCTTTCACCAGACAACAGTAGTGTCAAAAGTAGAATATTTTGTTCCTGAATGTTATAACATTATAACTCTCCAATGTAGCCAACTTTGGTTAATTCGTCCATGGCCTCATTCAAGTAGGTTATGACTCTGAAAGCATGAATCGATCCATAAAATGGTGGATGATTTGAATCTGGTGAACCAGACGAAACTATACAAGCACCAGAGAGAGCAAAATTACAATTGCTACACTACCTCTGTTGTATAGAATATTTTCGTTCTGTACGAGTAAGTTCATCATGTTATCAGCACTCATGCTTAGCAAGGCAACAACTGGATATTGCAAACCATTAAGCATGAGCTCTGTGAAATAGGTAAACAATCCACTTATAATTATAATATTCTATAAATATTGAGGAGTGTCTAAAAATAGTATATGACACACATGTTGCCTCGTTTCGTAAGCTTCGTACTCACAATATAAAACACCATTTTTACTTTCTCTACGCGTACTATGCACCTACATAGTGTATAGAGAAGGTATTGCATTCCATCTAAAAATTCGATACCGAGATTTCACCGTAAATATATGTTTTAGGGTCCCTGTATCCAAAGAAAGCATTTTCAGAAAAAGATCAGTGTGTGTGTCCGTGTGACTGTAACCACGATAACTCAAAAACGAAAAGTCGCTAAAATACCAAACTTGGTATTTAAGTTTAGTATCTTCCAGGGATGCGACACAAAGATTTTGAGAATAATCCCCCTACCCCAAACTACCCTTTACATGGAACTTTTTTCGAAAATGTTGACTTTCTTAAAAATGGCTCTAACAATTCTGTTTAAAATATCGTATATTAAAGATATTTACCTGACAAATAAAAGTATATTTTTAATTTTCTGGGAATAGCCTCTGAAGACTACTTTATTCTGGACAAATTTTATGAAATTTTTCATAACTGCTAAACCGTAAGAGAAGGACGAAAACTTAAAACGCAAGATATGTAGAGCACGTAAACACACACAATTTATGTTATAATTTTTTTTCTTCGTGGAGTTCATCGTTTTTTTAGATATTCCTTGTTTTTGGTTTCAGTTTTGAAAAATATACTTTTCTCATACAGGAATTTGTCAACCCCTGTCCATACAAATAAAGAAACTTCAGTCACAGAGCAACCAGCTTTTGACTATCACTTTAACCTATGGTATTCCCTTATTTCGCTTCTACTTTCAAGGAAGCAAGAAATAAGGCTATTTCTGCTATTTTTTTTATCGATTAGCATGAAGAAAATAGAAGTATAAGTTTTTTAACAATAATTTGTTGCAGAGATGTAGAGAAAGTCATGTGAATGGAACTCATGAGATATTGACCACTTGCATCATAAATAACTATAATTCATGTTGCAAAGTATACAATGGTGTGAGCCTCGGATGACGTCGTTTACTTTTATTTGATTTATTTTAGGTTGGTAACACAGTTCACATTTATGGTTATGGTCTGACATTGCACTGCTTCCAGTTCAGCTACGATGGAGCGTAGATCTGTACCTGAGTGTATTCATTAATTAGAAATGTGTATCATAACAAACTAGGTAAAGGTGTTTAGCGGGAACTCAGGAGACATTTTAATACTCTACAATAAAAAAAAAAAAAAAAAAAAAAAAAAAAAAAAAAAAAAAAATACAGCGAAGAACGGTCTTTTCGATTTGAGTTTGTTCTGATAAGACATTCTACTGAATGAATACTCTCTGGTACAGATCGACGCTCCACGCAACTGAACTGAAAGTTCACAGTGAGAGCCACCCTCAACTATCAAATTTCTTACCAAACTAAAGAATCTGATGTGTTCCATTCACATGACTTTCTCTGCATCAAATTATTGTTAATACGCTTATTCTGCTGTCTATTTCATGCTAAAATATTAGCAGAAACAGTTTTATTACTTAGTTTCTTATAAGTAGAAGCTAAATAAGGGAATACACTAGGATAAATCGACAGTTAAATGTCACGCACGGTCATTCGGAGCTTGATCTTCGAACCGATAACATAACAAAGAAGAGACCCCGCAGAGCCGTCGCCTCTTCCCCGGCAGCCGCCGAGGAGATAGCACCTCCGCCGCCACCGGTCGCGGCAAGCCCTGCTTCGCCGCCAGCCGCCAACGCAGTTGCCGCCATCGCCGCCTCCACCCAACTCCACGCCGTAGCCGCTCCGGTTCAGTGCTGTGGTACGGGGGGTCCCTCGGGACCTTTCCACCCCGCATCTGCTCACCGCCGTGCAGTCGCGGTGGCCTTCTTGCTTGAGGGCCAACCGCATTATCTGCGACCGGGAGCCAACGCCGCTTGTTCGCCTGGAGATACAGTACCAGGCTGACTTGGAAGCTGCTTTGGCGTCAGGGCTGCCCTTATTAGGGCGACTTCTGGTCGTCGAGGTTAGCTGACAAGAACGCCACCGGCCCTGCCGACGCTGCTGTACCTTCGGAGACACAGCTGACGTCTGCTCTTCGCCGCCGCGGTGTCACTATTGTGGTACCAACACCACCACCGCTGAGTGCACTGGGCACGATCTCCGCCGTCCTGTCGTGGCACAGGACACCTCACCGGGCAAGCCCAGTACCCTCTCTACCCAAGGAGCAGAACTTCAACACCACCTCCTGCCCGCCGCACCACACCACCTGCACCCTGAACAGACGCAGCGACGCGAGACGCCATTCAGGAACTCCACGCGGAGATTCTGAAAGTCGGCGCTCGTGTAGCTGCCCTGGAAGAGCCGTGGAGCATTCTCACACAGAAGCTGCAAGTTTCAAACGCCGCAGCAGTCAGCAGACCACAGCCGCCGACCTGTCCACCAGGATCGACGGCCTCACGCAGCAGCTGAGGCAGGTCCTCCTGCAGCAAGTTGCTTACTCTGCTGAGCTGTTCCAGTCCAGAATCCAGCAGCCCAACACCGCTCCTCCTCCTCCTGTTCAGGCTGAGGGGCACGCACGGCCAGCGGATCCTCGGTCGTCAACCAACTGGAAGATGACTGGGGGCTACGCTGAACACTACCGAAGCAGATTGAATTCGTAAGTTTTCTACGTTCTTTTCTCTCCTCAATTTCCACCCTTCATTTCCTTCCAAATATCATCTCCATTCCCTAGGCTGCAGTCAGGTTCCATGGCTGTCAGCCTAGAAGTAACCTCTCACCCGCTCCCGCACAGCGTTATTCACAACAAACCATTGTTATAACATGGAGGGGTTTTTTAGTGGGTATGCCGCATGAGGAAGCGGAGAGTCCCACATATCCTCCCAGCCATTGCACTTCGGCTGGGGGTTGAATGCGTAATGAAAAAAAAAAAAAAGTTAAATGTTTAAAATGTGGTTGCTATGGGAGTGAAATCCGTTTCTTTGTGTGGCCAAGCGTTGACAAGTTTCCGTATGGGAAAACTTTAAGTTTTTTAAAACTGAAATCATTGACAAGGAATATCTCAACATGGGCAACTCCGAAAAAAATATGTAAAGAACATAAATCGTGTGTTTTGACGAGATTTTGCCGAATTTTGCTTAACTGTTATTAAGCAAAATTCGGCAAAATTCATCCAGAATAAAAAGGTCTTTAGAGGCTTTTCCCAGAAAATTCAAGATATACATTTTATTTCCCATGTAAATATCCTTAATATACATATTTTAATTAAAATCGTTGGAGCCATTTTTCAGAAATTCAAAAGTGTGAAATCTCGGTATAAAATTTTTGGTGCAATATTATACCTTCTCTAATCATTATGTATATGGTAAGCGTAGAGCAAGTAAGAAATGTTTATAGAAAAACGCCCTTGTGTGTGTAGTGATGGGGGGGGGGTTTGGTGTGCGGCTGTGAACAGCATAAGTCAAAATAAAAATCGGTTAAATGCCAAATGCAGTATTTAAGGCCTCCATCTTCCAACAATGCGATACAAACATTTTCAACAAAATACCCTCACCCCAATTTTGCACGAAAAATTTTACAATAATTTCGTTTGCTCAAAAATGTCTATAATGATTTTTTTTAAATTTAATATTTTAAATAAATCATGTTTATCACAGGTAAGATTTGCATCTTGAATTTCTGAATTCACTTTTGAACAACTCCTTCTGAATGAGTTTCTATAAACTGTTACAGAAATAATCAACAACAAAGCATAGAGATCTGGTTTGAGCACAGATTATATGTCACAACGTCGACTTAAGCATATCTGAGATACTCCCACTTATCGATTTAAATGTTTCAACACTTATATACTTTTCTTCACCGAGAACTTGGCATTCATTTTTCTTTTGTTTTTATTGCTGACCATGCAAATATAACCTAATTTCACAATGACTACTAGTTCTTAATTTGACTGACGCTTTAATTTAATGCATTTCCTTATATATAATAAAAGTGCTTCTATTTATCTTTATTTTGATTTACAAAACATAGATGAAAAATTAAGCTTTCGTACGACTAGCTTACAGCAAAACAGATAGAGAAGGTCATATAAGTGTAACACATAACACAGTTTCTTAGTCTCTTATTGTTCACCCTTTAATATTTTGCATCAAACAAATTCCCTTTTCTATAAAAATGTCTTAAACATTATTTTAATAACCATCGTTAGTCGATTAATAAGAATTATACAATTTTCGATGAGGGAATTGCAGAATTTTCTTCAAAGCTTACTGTCTAAATTTTGGAGGTTGTTTAAATACCACTTTATAATTCATCCCATATGTCGTTTTTATTTTCTCTACAGTCTACACGTACTATGTATAGAGAAAGTATAGCATTGCACCCAAAAATTCGATACCGAAATTTCACCGTAAATACATGTTTTTGGGTTTCCTGTATCCAAAAAATAATTAGGTCCATGTGTGTGTGTCCGTGTGACTGTGAACACGATCAAAAACTAAAATTCGGTAAAATGCCAAACTTGATAGATAAACTGAGTATCTTCCAAGGATGCGACAGGAAGATTTTGAGATAAATTTCCTTACCCCAAACTACACTTTACATGGACAAATTTTCGAAATTTTTTATTTTCTCAAATAGCTCTAACGACTTTGATTAAAATACCGCATGTTAAAGATATATAAATGACAAATAGAAT
This sequence comes from Hymenopus coronatus, assembly GCA_030762935.1. Lineage (NCBI taxonomy): Eukaryota > Metazoa > Arthropoda > Insecta > Mantodea > Hymenopodidae > Hymenopus > Hymenopus coronatus. The sequence goes on from CM060883.1 coordinate 76,446,162, forward strand.
GTATATCTTGAATTTTCTGGGAATGGCCTCTGTAGACCTCTTTGTTCTGGATGAATGTAGCTGGATTTTGCATAACTAGTAAACCGTAAGAGATTGACAAGAACTTACTACACAGAAAATCCACATTTCGTTAAAATACATAATTCATGTCATTAACATTTTTTCGTAGAGTTCTCCATTTTTGAGACATTTCTAGTTATTGTATTTAATTTTAAAATACTTAGATTTTTCACACACAGGAATTTGTCACTCGTGGCAATACAAAGAAACGGACTTCATCCACATGGCAACTAGCTTTTAAAATATTTGACTATCGTTTCAGCGTAATGTATCCCATTATTTCCCTTCTACTTACAAGAAAGCATTTCAGCTATTATTTTATCTCGATCAGCTTGAAGTAGATAGAAGGAGAAGCTTTATAACAATAACTTGAGATGTAGAGAAATACATTTGAATGGAACACTTCAGATTTTTACTTTCTCTATACGTACTATGTACATAGTGGATAGAGAAGGTATTGCATTCCACAGAAAAATTCGATACCGAGATTTCACCGGAAATAAATGTATTACGGAACCCTGTATCAAAAAAAAAATAGAAAAAGGTCCATGTGTGTCAGTGTGTCTGTTGACAGCATAGGTCAGAAACGAAAAGACTGTTGAAAACAAAACTTGCTATTTAAGTTTAGTACCTTCTAGGGATGCGACCAGAGGATTTTGAGAAAAATTCCCCCCTCCCCAAACTACCCTTTACATGGAAATTTTTCGAAAATTTTTATTTTTCCAAAATGTCTCTAACGATTTTGATTAAAATATCGTATATTAAAGATATTTGCCTGACAAATAAAATGTATATCTTGAATTTTCTGGGAATAGCCTCTGAAGAGATTACGGAATTTTGCATAACTGTTCTACCGTTAGAGATGGACAAAAACTGACCATACAAAAAATGTAGAGCACGTTAAAACACACAATTTATGTCATATACATTTTTTTCGTGGAGTTGATTGTTTTTGAGTTATTCCTTGTTTTTGATTTCACCTTTAGAAAACATACTTTTCTCATACAGGAATTTATCAACTCCTGTTCGTAAAAACAAAGAAAGTTTAGTCACATAGCAGCCAGCTTTTGACTATCACTTTAACCTATGGTACTCCCTTATTTCGCTTTTACTTACAAGGAAGCAAGTAATAAGACTACTTCTGGTATTTTTTTCTGGATTAGCGTGAAGTAAATAGAAGGATAAGCTTTTTAACAATAATTTGCTTCAGAGATGTAGAGAAAGTCACGTGAATGGAACACAACAGATTTTTTTAGTTACGATTTCGCGAACATATAGATACGCTAACCAACACCATGGACATACTCGTGCACCTTTCTAAAACCGTCTTTTATTGTGCCTAAATGTTGGGTTGAATACAGTACTTTTGCCTACTGGTTTTCGTGCAAATCCGTGATTCAGATCCACTTTGTTAAGTTTGTATAGCCAAGAGCATAACCACTGTGCTGAATAAGCAGTGTGTAAGCTGCTTTATGAATAACTTACACAACCATGAGGTACATTGTTAGCACCACTGCTTCAAGCAAGTTTCACTACATTAGCCACGCCCTTATATTGAACAATGGTTCTTATTATAACTACCGACAGACATGTTTCCTATAAAGGCAATTTAACAATATGGGCAAAAATCCGATGTGTATGACTTCCTCTACATCTCTGCAACAAATTATTGTTAAAAAGCTTATGCTTCTATTTACTTCATGCTAATTGAGAAAAAAATAGCAGGACTAGCCTTATACTTGCTTCCTTGTAAGTAGAATCGAAATAAGGGAGTACCAAAGGTTAAAGTGATAGTCAAAAGCTGGTTGCTGTGTGACTAATGTTCCTTTGTGAGTATGGACAGCAGTTAACACATTTCTTAATGAGAAAAGTACAAGTTTTTCAAAACTGAAACCAAAAACAAGTAATATCTCAAAAAGGATTAACTCCACGAAAAAGAATATGTAATATAAATTGAGTGTTTTAATGTCCTCTACATTTTTTGTGTGGTAAGTTTTTGTCCATCACTTACGGTTTAGCAGTTATGCAAAATTCCGTAAAATTCATCCAGAATAAAGTGGTCTTCAGAGGCTATTCCCAGAAAATTCAAGATATACATTTTATTTGTCAGGTAAATATCTTTAACATACGATATTTAATCAAAATCGTTAGAGCCATTTTTGAGAAAATCAAAAACTTCGAAAAAAAGTACCATGCAAAGCGTTGTTTAGAGTGGGGGGATTTTTCTCAAAATCTTCGTGTCGCATCCTTGGAGGATACCAAACCTAAATACCAAGTTTGGTATTTTACCAACTTTTCGTTTTTGAGTTATCGTGTTCACAGACATACGGACACACATTCATACACACATGGACCTTATTCTGAAAATGCTCTTTTTGGTTATGGGAGACCCTAAAACTTATATTTCTGGTGAAACCTAGGTATCGACATTTTGGGTGGAATGCAATACCTTCTCTATGCACTATTTACATAGTGCGTGTAGAGAAAGAAAAACTAGAGAAAATAATTTCTGGATGCATCTCGTATTTAGAGAAAGGATAAAATGTTATCTTAGATTTTACTATCGAGATTTTACAGGAAATGGATGTTTTCAGGTCTACTGAAAATAGCTGTCTTCAGGAGCGCGGGGGAGGCGTGTCTGCCTCACATTCATGAGTTCTCGAAATAGAATCTCTGTTATGGTGAGTTACTCCGAAGTTTTCCCTTGTCCTGAGAACACGAATGTCAAGTAAATCTTAGCTCAATGGATCTGGGTTCATTTCAGCTTCGTTTCACCGGTATCAGTCATCGTCCGTTATGACCTGCTAGGTTAAAGAACATTACAATATGATGTGCTCCATGCACATGACTTTCTCTACGTTTCTGTAACAAATTATTGTTAATAAGCTTATTCTTCTCTCTATTTCACGCTAAGCAAAATAGAATTAGCAGAAACGGTCCTATCACTTAGTTTCTTGTAAGTAGGAGTGAAATAAGTTCATACTCTAGGTTAATCTGACAGTCAAACATTTTAAAATGTGGTTGCTTTGGGATTGAAATCCGTTTCTTTGCGTGGCCAGGAGGTGAGAAAGTTTTAAGTATTTTAAAACTGAAACCGATAACAAGGAATATCTACAAAATGGTGAACTCCACGAAAAAAACACATGTGACACTAATTGAGTGTTTTAACGAGATCTGCATTACTGAGTAGCAAGTTTTGTCTATCTCTTAGGTGTTTATCACCATCTCTTGTCCATTTCTTTACTGTTATGCAAAATCCAGTAAAGTTTATCCAGAATAAAAAAAATCTGATGTGTACCATTCACATGCCTTTCTCTATATCCCTGCAACAAATAATTCTTAAAAAGCTTATTCTTCTATCTACTTAATGCTAATCAGAGAAAATTAGCAAAAATAGTGGTATTACTCGCTTCCTTGTAAGTAGAAGCGAAATAAGGGAAAACCATAGGTTAAAGTGATAGGTTGCTATGTCAATGAGGTTCCTTCGTTTATGTGGATAGGAGTTGGCAAGTTCCTGTGTGAGAAAAGTATACGTTTTCATAGCAGAAACCAAAAATAAGGAATGTCTTAAAAACGACGAACTCCACGAAAAAAATGTATATAACCTAAATTGTGTGTTTTAATGTGCCCTACATTTTTATGTAATAAGTTTTTGTCCATCTCTTACGGTTTAGCAGTTATTCAAAATTCAGTACAATTCATCCAGAATAAACTACTCTTCATAGGCTATTCCCAAAATATTCAAGATATACATTTTATTTGTCAGGTAAATATCTTTAATATACGAAATTTTAATCAAAATCGTTAGAGTCATTTTTGAGAAAATCAAATTTTCGAAAAAAAGTTCCATGTAAAGGGTAATTGAGGGTGGGGGAATTTTTCTCAAAATCTTCGTGTCACATCCTTGTTTGGTATTTTACCGACTTTTCGTTTTTAAGTTATCGTGTTCACAGACACACGGACACACTGACACACAGACACACGGACACACACATTTTTGTGAAAATGCTTTTTTTTTTGGATATTGGGGACCCTAAAACATTTATTTCCGGTGAAATCTCGGTATCGAATTTTTGGGTGGAGTGCAATACCTTCTCTATACACTATGTACATAGTGCGTATAGAGAAAGTAAAAATAAGCTATTCCCAGAAAATACAAAATATAGATTGTATTTGACATGTAAATATCTTTAATACAATCAAAATCGTTAAAGCCATTTTGGAGAATTGGTGGAATTTTTTTAAAAAATTTCGTGCCGCATATTTGAAAGTTACTGAATTAGTAAGTTTGGTGTTAAACGGAGTTTTCGTTTTTGTGATATTTTGTGATTCTCAGGAATAGAATATACGTTACATATATAATATATATTACATACGAATATATATAGAATAATTACTTTAGTTTATGTGTGTGTTAAAATTGAATGTATTGAGCGTTTGCTTCTATTTGGCGCTAAAGATCATTTGTTGTTTGTTATTAATGTTATTAGAATAAAATAATCATCTTTGTATGAATTTTGTCAATATTTAATATGTGTGTTTTTTAAAGCCTGTAAGTCCATTTTAGTTTAAATGCATAGTTATTATGGGAATTTAGGCTAGAGATATTTTCCTGATTGCTCTTTGTGGTGAATACCTGTATAACCTTGAAAGTTGTTCATTCCGTCATACTTGCTCGCTCAAGTATCGGTCCACTTGCAATGTTGACTGCTCTGGATGCCCGCAGCCGATGATTTGCAAAACTCTGATCTAATATTCCCTTGTTATCGCAAATTTACAAGTAAGTGTGTAATAAAGATGTCTCTGTAAATATATATTTCGGGAAGTAAATAGAAAAATGCGCTTCCATAAGAATAGTTAGAGAAAGCCATGTGAATGGAACTCATAATGTTTTACTTTCTCTAAACGTGCTATTTACATAGTGTATAGAGAGGATATTGTATTGCACCTAAAAATTCGATCCCGAGATTTCAGCGGAAATTTAAGTTTTGAGACCCCCTAAATCCAAAAAGCAGTTTTAGAAAAATTGTTACTGTGTGTGTGTCTGTCTGTGTATGTGTGTTTATGTTTGTGTGTGTGTCTGTGGGCAGCATAGCTCAAAAACGAAAATACCGTTAAACACCAAACTTGGAATTTAAGTTTGGTATCTCCCAAGGATACGACACGAAGATTTTCAAGAAAATCCCCCTACCACAAACTACCCTTTACATGGAAAAATTTTAGAAAATGTTGTTTTTCTTAAAATGGCTCTAACGGTTTTGATTAAAGTACCGCACATTAAAACCATTTCTGTAGCAAATAAAATGTATATTCTGAATTTTCTGGGATGAGCTTCCAAAGACCTGTTTATTCTGGATGAATTTTGCTTAATTTGGCATAACTAGTAAACCGTGAGAGATAGACAAAAACTTATGATACATAAAATGTAAATCTGGTTAAAATACACAAGTTGTGTCATATACATTTTGTTCGTGGAGCTTACCGTTTTCGAGTTATTCCTTATTATGAGTTTCAGTTGTGAAGTACTTATACTTTTCCCAGATGGGAGTTTCCGTTTTTCTTTTGTTCTACTCCTGGCCAAGCAAAGAACGATTTGCAGTGACAATCGCATAACGACAGCTTTTAAAACATTTGACTATCACTTTAGCTTAGTGCATCCCTTTAGTACCCTTCTACTTACAAGGAACTAATTAATAAAATTCTGCTAATGTTTATCTCGATTAGCGTGGTGTTGAAAGAAGAATTATCTTTTGTAAGAAGTTTGTTTGTAGAGTAGCAAGAGAAAGTAATGTGAGTGTAACACATCATAATTTTTACTTTCTCTACACGTACTATGCACATAGTGTATAGAGAAGGTATTGTATTGCACCCAAAAATTCAATACTGAGATTTTACCGGAAATACATGTTTTGGATCCCCCTGAATCCAAAAAAAAAACAAACAAAAAAAAACACACTTTTGGGAAAAGGTCCGCCCGCGCGCGCGTGTGTGTGTGTGCGTTTGTGTGTCTGTGTGTATGTGGACAGCATAGCTCAAAAACGAAAAGACCGTTAAATGCCAAACTTAGTATTTATGTTTAGTATCGTCCAAAGATGCAACACGAAGATTTTCAAGAAAATCCCCCACCCCTAACTACCCTTTACATGAAACTTTTTTCGAAATTTTTGATTTTTTTCAAAAATGGCTCTAACGATTTTGATTAAAATTTCCTATATTAAAGATATTTAGCTGACAAATAAAATGTATATCTTGAATTTTCTGGGAATAGCCTCTAAAGACTACTTTATTCTGGATGAATTTTGCATAACTGCTAAACCGTAAGAAATGGTCAAAAACTTACTACACAAAAATATAGAGCACATTAAAACACACAATTTATGTTATATACATTTTTTTTTTTTTGAGGAGTTGGTCGTTTTTGAGATATTCTTTGTTTCTGGTTTGAAAAACTTGTACTTTTCTCATAGAGGAATTTGTCAACTCGTGTCCATACAAACAGAAGAACTTCAGGCCATAGCAGCCGGCTTTTGACTATCACTTTAACCTATGATACTCCCATATTTCGCTTCTACTTACAAGGAAGTGAGTAATAAGAATATTTCTGCTAATTTTTTCTCGATTAGCATGAAGTAAATGGAAGAATAAGCTTATTAACAATAATTTGTTACACAGAAGTAGAGAAAGTCAAGTGAATGGAACACATCTCACTGAAGTTTTTGTTTTCCTTGTGAAGGGAGTGGGCTCTTTTACGCCATTCAAACTTTTATCATGTATGGGAATCATATAGCGGAAGCACGTTTTGTGCTCAGCCGCCATCTTGTGGCACTTCTACTACCATTTACAGCGTAAGCAACATCTGTCAAATGTGTTGTTTTCACAAGTTTTTGAAGTAAAAAACTAAGGAAAATGGAAGTGTAGAGATCTCTATTTGAAGGAATATTTAATACAATCACATTTTTTTATCTATCAGAAGTTATTATTGAATAATTTGTATTATTTAAGTAAACATCGTGGAAGGTCATAACTTAGTTTTCTTCTAATTTCTTGGTCTAAAACTGCTGTTGCTGTAACAAAGGGCTATATAATATATTGCAGCATTCGCTTAAAACTTCAGTAGAAGGTTAATTGTTTTTTTGTTGTTTTTTTTTTTTTTGGGCTAAAGAAGCAGTTACTTCCACATCTCTGCAAATATATCTTTCCTGTCTCCTAACCTGCTGCTTTAGAAATTGTATTCATTTACGTGTTTTTCACAACTTAATAGTTTTATTCTTCAATTTCAACATTAATTTTCTCTTTCTTGGGATTTGCAGTACAACACTTTTTTAGTATGATTTTGCTGGGTGGCTTTTCAGTTACTGTTTCACAAACTATTGGGAGTCTATTGGCGGTCTATGTCGAGATGTAGGACATTTCTGCAAATAAGAGGGATAAGTAGTAAAAAAAGAAGGAATAGCTCCTTATCTTAGTCTCCTGTAACGACCAAATCGTCGGATGCAAAGTGTTTTGACACGCACCAGAAGCCAGAGTAGGTTGCCAATTTTGTCTGCGAATTGCCTACACCCATGTTTCTCTAACGTCTTTACGAGTTGATAGTCTAAAATTCACAAACAATACAGAATTGTTCTGTTGATAATGTATAACATATTTCAGTATCTATACCACCGAAAAATAACTTAAATAAGTACACTAACCTGTGTATTGAAAAATTTCCTTTTCCTTATTTTTTGCTTCTGCTATTCGAAAAACCTATCCAAATACCACACACGTGTTCACTATCATACTGGTGTAAAACTTACAGTCTAAATATACTGCATAATTGAAGTTTAACACCACAAAATCTTATTTTTGGCTGCACATTTAACCCACACAAAGCGTACTCATCCCAAAAGTTTAGTGTGTAAATATGGCGGCTTGGCAAAAACGTGTTTCACCAACCTCAATGCATAAGAATAGGGAGTTCCGATCCAACCTCTCCATATTTTTAATGGGAATAGGACATTTTATAAAAGAAATTCGTAATAGTGGTTCAATTTGGGATGTTGTAGCATGATAAGAAAATATAATTTCCTATATGCACAGTACACGAACCTTGTAGTAAATGTGTAAACAAACTGGTAGACCTGATATTTCCAACAATACATGGTGCGACTACGACAGTCGCGTTGCATACATTCTGTCGCGTCACGACATTCTTTGTCGCACGACAAAAAATCAACTGACGGGATATTCGATGCAAATGAGTCGATAATGCTTTTCAGCTTTCAGAGCGTGCTTTAGGTTATGAGAATAACACCTGTCAAGAAAAGAAAATGGGTAAGACGAACGAAAGTTAACATAAGACATTGTCGGTTGGCTACCTAGATGGAGATGGCAGTTATACCGAGGAACTAAGCACATCGCACATAAATCGCATCCATATATTATTTTATTTATTTTTAAGTTTCAGCTTCTTTAATCTTGTAGGACAAATCGGATAATAAATGTATGAAATAATTTAAATGCTGCTGAATTGCCCCGGGTTCATGTAGCTTAAAATTACCAGAAATTCGTTTCACGATAACTCACACTACCGGATTGTGCACTCCGGAGCTCTTGAATATGATGCAGACAGGCTACCGCCACCATCAGTGGCGGACTGTAATGTTATTGACAGAGAATTTAATCGTCAACCTGCAATTCAGTTCTGCTGTAAGAAAATCGCAGTGATCAAAGTATGGCGTAAAACACGGTTTGTAAAAGCGGCAGCTTTAAAATTACTTTTAGGAATTATTTTGACAGTATGATGTATGTAGTTAATGTGGTAGAGGCGGATTTGCTTTAATTTTTACTTTGTCTACACGTACTGTGTACACAGTGTATAGGGAAGATATTACATTCCACACAAAAATTCAATACCGGGATTTCATCGGAAATACATGTTTTAGGTCCCCCTGAATCCAAAAACAGCATTTTTGGAAAAAGGTCCGTGTGTGTCGGTGGGCAGCATAGCTCAAAAACGAAAATACCTGTGTAGGTATTTAAGTTTGGTATCTTTCAAGGATGCAACACGAAGGTTTTCAAGAAAGTCCCTCACCCCAAACTATCTTTTACATGGAAAAAAATTCGAAAATATTGATTTTCTCAAAAATGGCTCTAACGATTTTGATTAAAATCTCCTATATTTAACATATTTACATGCGAAATAAAATGCATATTTTGAATTTTCTGGGAATAGCCTCTAAAGACCTCTTTATTTTGGATGAGTTTTATTGAATTTGCATAACTGGTAAACCGTAAGAGATAGACAAAAAGTTACTATACAAGAAATGTAGATCAGGATAAAACATACAATTTATGTCATAAACATTTTTTCCGTGGAGTTGATCGTTTTTGAGATATTGCTTGTTATTGGTTTCAGCTTTGAAAAACTTACTTTTCTCATCAGCAATTTGTCAACTCCTATCCATATATAATTTCAGTCACACAGCACTCAGCTTTTGACTATCACCTTATTTCACTTCTACTTACAAGGAAGCAAGTAATAAGACTATTTCTGCTATTTTTTCTCGATTAAAATGAAGTAAATAGAAACATAAGCTTTATAACAATAATTGTTTCAGAGATGTAGAGAAACTCATGTGAATGGAAAACATCATATTTTTAAGTGAATATTCTAATATATTATCTATAAGAATATTAATGTGTGCAATTATTCCTTTTATTTAAATTTTCTAATAATGCTTTAAGTAGTAGATTCACCAAAGTCTTTAAATATTACACCATGATGAAATTTTGGTTTTATGATAGGTTTATGTTGATGAGTGGCTACCGATCATATTTACAATTCGTTACACTAACTTCCGTCGAAGTAAATTTCAATTATTAAAGTTCACTTACTTAGTATACTTTACTTATTCACAAACACTTCACTAATTAAATTATTTTTATAAAAATCTTAAATTCAGTTGAACGTTTTAATATACAAAATCAAATAACAATCCAAAATCCCTAAAACTAGAATTAAATTTTAATGCAATTTTATTTCTTTTGGTAATATTCTTATGGGTTACTAGTTTAACAGAATTAAATAGTAATCATTAAATATCAAAAATGTTTTGCACCGTACACAAAGAATGTAGAAAAGCAGGCTATATTTAATTTAAGCGGAACATTAATATAGATAGTTCCTTCATGGAAAACAGTTTTATAAAATTTAATCTTAATATGTGAATAAATAATAAGTTTGATTAGCATTAATTCAGTAAAACATAATTAAAAAGATTTTAAATCATTTATTTGAAATCACTGATTGAATCCTATTCATTTTATTAGGTCGCAAGAACTGGCAGATCTGGTGGTCAAAACTAACTCATATATTGTTTACACTTGGACCTTCCGTATTGTAACAAACTGGATTATTTGAATTAAATAAGTCATGAAACTGAGCTATTAATTGTTAATCGGGAGCCATATAGCATTTTTTTCTTGAGAAGACAAACTAGTTAAGAATATACAAGAGGCATCCAAAAAGTGACAGACGATTTGGCATAACTAAATAATAACGAAAATTATCAGCACAAAACTTTATTTACAAGATTTCAGTATCTACTCTATTTCTCAACATAATCTCCATTCTGTCAAGACATTTGTTGTCACGTGGTACCAGTTTTTCAATGTTAACGTTATACTTGTCTACTGCCAAAGAGCTTATTTGTTTTTTGGATGTACAAAATGTCGAATTTTATAGGCAAATAGCGCAAATGTATGGTGATAATTCAATGAACGAGGCTTCAGTGAGGAAATGGCACATCATTTAGAGTAATCAAGTATGAATCAGTGGGCAAGATAAAGGCCGAAGTGGAAATTCATCAATCGTTATGGAGGAGTTGAAAGCAAATTTTGATAGAATTCAGTAAAACCGGCGTTTCACTTTGTGTAGCGGGATGTCTGCATTCGTCTCCTTCTCCGGTGTACTCAGCTCAGTAGTTGATGAAGATTCCACTCCTAATATCTCCAAAGTAATTCTATCTCAGGGGTTTAGTGGGTGAGGCGAATATTAAATAGACTTCGTTTTCCGTTACTACTTGAATGTATTATTTCACAGGTTTAACGGACGGCTAGCTTGTTTCCTTACAAAGGATGTTACAAAGAAATACCTTTCCACCACTTCAATCAAATATCAGGAGCCTAATCTAACCATCTGCACATTGGTCCCCCATCACTTAAGCACGTGGAAGTACACATAGCACAATGTAAACATAACTGTGCAAGTTATGAGTGTAATAGAGAGAAAGAGTGACCACATAATATATATGCCGTCTATTATATACTGCCACTGGGTGACGCCAACTTTCGCGTCATAAAATGTAACAGTATTTCTGATTGGTACCTTGTTAGCATCACTTCACATGCTATGAAAATAAACTGTGCCAAACTTTGTCGTCATCGCGTCCACATGACGCTTTTGGAAAAACCCAAGGTTTCCCTCTCACTTTAACTTCCTGCTAGCTTTGTCTATTTCTCAAATTCCCTGTCCTACTTGGAGGACAATATTCCTGTTTCACTTATTTCTATGCCTGTCCTTTTCTATCTTACATTCTTTTAGCCTAAACCTGTGCTCATTAACAAGTGGTAGTTGGTGAACTGTTACCTGGAATTGAGCTGGCTCGCCTTGCCTTAATTACCTAAGTTACAAAAACTCGCTTTTCTGCATATTTATACCGCTAAATATTTACAACTATTTTACATTGCTCTCTATATGCTTATAATATTATGTACAATTTCCCTTTTTATGTGTTTTGTAAGCATATGGTATGTGCTCCTACAGTCGCCCTCCGTGGTGAAATGGTTACCATGCTAACTTCATAAACCCAAGGTCGTGGGTTCAAACCCGCCGAAGGACGATGGATTTTTTCGGGCGTAAAAGAACCTCAAGCCTGATAGAGAGACTTCTGAGCAAAATTAAGCGGTCTTTCACGCCCAGTACAGAATGGGACGCTGAGAACCACAGAAGTTAAAAAGCGTCCCTAATTAACACGCCATTTCATTTTTTGTCCTCCTATATTTGGACATCGTACATGACTTTTTGGATGGAAGATATTTCCCAGCCATGAAGACATCAAAGTGACAGTGATATCTTGGCTCAGATCTTTAGTGGCGATAGAGTATAACATGTGCATTGAAAGCAATGACGATTACGTTGAGAAATAGAGTAAGGTACTGTAAGTTTGTAAATTAAGTGTTGTGTTGAAAACTTTCATATTATTTAGTTTTCCCAAATCGTCTGTCACTTTCTGGATGGGCGTTACCTTTTTAGGGGATTCTAAACTATCTTTTGGGAAGCAGCGGATATCTGACCCTTGCTCTGCTTGGACACAAAGCGACTAAATCAACAGCGACCGAACGTAGCAAGGCTCTGGCTACTTTGTACACTTGCCTATTAATATACATACCATAAGAGACATGCAAACTTGAGGGGTGATGACCATTGTTCTGTTCACGTAAGGAAAGACGCCATCTTCCTAGCGAGCACGACAAGAAATTACCCGTCCTCTAGTTAATATTTCATGCTCGGTGCACTGCGGAAGGATCACTTGGGGTCAGCAAACATTCCACCAGAGAAATATGTTCACAGACGGATATAAAATGTTTGACAAAGGATTATATTTGAAGAGAAAAGAATAAATATTTAAATCGGACATGCAGGGAAGAATCAAAAGAATGGAAGCATTGGTCTATGTTTATTTTATCCTGCTTTTCATCCAATATTCTCGGAACATTCGCACGCAGAAACCTTCAAGATTTGGAGAGACAAGAAATATATTTAACTTGCAATAGTTCTGGCAAATATGAATTCACGCTTAAGGGTATATATGACAGAGATTTTATGAAAAGTCACAAAAAATTAACTTTTTATTTTACTTCAATAGAATACTTTAAACATTCCTGAATACAAAAAAAATATATAATTGGCCACCAAGCAGCATTTTTAAGTCACTGGAGCGAAGCTGAAACTGTATTGCACTCGATAAGAATAACTTCAGTTCTAGGAAACATTCATGAAAGTAAAAAAAATGATGTGTTCCATTCACATGACTGTTTCCACACCTCTGTAACAAATTTGTATTAAAAAATTCTTCTTCTTTCTACTTCACGCTCATCAAGACAATAATTAGCCTTAATTCCCCATAAGTAGAGGGGAATTAAGCGAATAGGCTAGGCTAAAGCGGCAGTCAAACGCTATTGACGAATTCCTGTATGAAAAACGTTTAAGTATTTTAATAACAAAACCCAACAGAGAAAATCTCGAAAACGGCAAAAATTCCACCAAAAAAATGATATTACATAAATTGTGTGTTTTAATGGGATCTACAGTATTTGTATGGTAAGTTTTTGTCTGTCCTTACCATTTACCAGTTATGCAAAACTCAGTAAAAATCCTCCAGAATAAAGAAGTTTCCAGAGGCTATTTCCAAAAAATTCAAGATATGCATTTTATTTATCTTGTAAATATCTTACATATAAGACATATTAATCAAAATTATTAGAATCATTTTTAAGAAAACCAAAGTTTTGTAATTTTTCCATGTAAAGGGTAGTTTGGGGTGGGGGGATTTTCTTGAAAATCTTCGCGTCACATCCTTGGAAGATACTGAACTTAAATGTCAAATTTTGGTATTTACGGACCTTTAGTTTTTGAACTGCCGGCCAGAGACACACACACAAGGACATTTTTCTAAAAAAAAAAATTTATTTCAGGGGGTTCCAAAACATGTATTTCCAGTGAATTCTCGTTATCGAATTTTTTGGTGCAATACAATACCTTCTCTATACATTATATACGAGTGCGTTTTTTTTTCAACTTCCAATAGGCTATAAATAAAAGACAAAGTCATAGAAAACAATTATATTATTAATAAAAGTTTTGTACACGTATGGTTACTTTTCAATATAATCACCGAAAAGATTGAGACATTTATCGTACCTGTGCACCCGCTTCAAAAAATGTTGCCGCCAATGATTTCAATTGAACATTGACGTTATTTTGAAGATTTTCGTTGGTTTGAAAGTTCCGCTCTCCTAGTCAAGGCTTCAGTTCAGGAAAAAGGTGAAAGTCGCTGGGTGCCAGGTCAGGACTCTACGGCGGATGATGGAAATTGTCCCATTGAAATTGTTTAAGAAACCGATGGGTTGTGCCAGCAGTGTGTGGACGAGCGTTGTCATGGATCAACACAATTCCTGAAGTCAGCATTCCTCTTCGTTTGTTTCGAACGGCTCTCCGCAAAAGTCGTAAATTACGAAGATCTTCAAAACAACGTCAATGCTCCTTTGAAATCATTGGCGGCAACATTTTTTGAAGCGGTTATTGCAAAGATTGTGTACAGGTACGATAAATGTCTCAATCTTTTCGGTGATTATGTTGAAAAGTAACCATAAGTGCACAAAACCTTTAGTAATAAAAGAATTGTTTTCTGTGAACTTGTTATTATTTATAGCCTATCAGAGGTTGAAAAAAAGCGGCCCTCGTACATAGTAAATGTAGAGGAAGCAAAAAATGTATTTTTGGCCATGATGCGCCATTTTTAAATGCCTTAAGTCACTGGAGCAAAGCTGAAACCGTACTGGAGGACGGTTCAATTCGATGAGTCCTCATTCCTATCATGCAAAAGAAAAACGAAGTTAAGCGGAAGAAAATCAGCAATGCAAGAAGAAAAGAACAGAAAAGCCGGCAGCAGAGGAGAGGAAAAGGAAAGGTGGAAGTCCAACTTACCAACCTGGTGGATTTTAATGTGAACCGTGCATTCAAATCTTGTTTTCTCGATATTAATATTTTCAGCACTTTTCTTCCTCTAAAATCTCCTTGCAGAGCAGTTTTTCTGTTACACAAATAAAATGTTCTGTACCTGTTCACAGAGACACAGTGCTTAAAAATCTGATGTGTACCATTCACATGACTTTCTCTACATCTCTGTAACAAATTATTGTTAAAAAGCTTATGCCTCTATTTACCTCATGCTACTCGAGAACAAATTAGCAGAAATTGTCTTATTACTTGTTTCCTTGTAAGTAGAAGCGAAATAAGGGAGTACCATAGGTTAAAGTGATAGTCAAAAGCTGGTTGCTATGTGACAAGTTCCTTTGTTTATATGGACAGGAATTGACAAATTCCTGTATGAGAAAACGTATGTTTTTCATAGCTGAAACCAAAAACAACGAATGTCTCAAAAACGATCAACTCCACGAAAAAATGTATATAACATAAATTTTGTGTTTTAACGTGCCCTACATTTCTTGTGTAGTAGGTTTTTATCTAAGTCTTACGGCTTAGCAGTTATGCAGAATTCCGTTAAATTTGTCCAGAATAAAGTAGTCTTCAGAGGCTATTCCCAGAAAATTCAAGAAATACATTTTGTTTGTCAGATAAATATCTTTAATATTCGATATTTTAATCAAAATCGTTTGAGCCATTTTTGCGAAAATATAAATTTTCGAAAAAGGTTCCATGTAAAGGGTAGTTTGGGGTGGGGTTTTTTCTCAAAACTTTCATATCGCATCCCTGGAAGATACTAAATTTAAATACCAAATTTGGTATGTTACCGACTTTTCGTTTTTAGTTATCGTGTTCACAGACACACGGACACACTCACACACACGGACCTTTTTGTGAAAAAGTTTTTTTTTTTGATATTAGGTTCCCTAAAACATATCGAAATCTCGGTATCGAATTTTTGGGTGGAGTGCAATACCTTCTCTATACACTATGCACATAGTGCGTGTAGAGAAAGTAAAAATTGTCCTAGGTTTTACTGTCAGATATATTTAAGGATATGTTTTCAAATTTCAAACAAAAAATAATTATATTTTCTGGGAATAGGCTCTGAAGACCTCTTTATTTTGGTTGAATTTTGCTGGATTTTGCATAACCGTAAGAGATAGACCAAACTTACTATACAAAATATATAGATCTTTTTGAAACACACAAATTATGCAATTACATTTTTTTGTGGAGTTGACCATTTTTTAGGTATTCCTTATTATTGTATTCAGTTTTAAAATACTTAAGCATTTCACATATGGGAGTTTGTCAACTCAGGGCACTGCAAAAAACCTATTATATTCCCCTTTGTTCTTTCTCGTTAAGACTCTTTAAACATGTCATGTGACCTTCAAACTTTCAGAGTTAATGCAAAACAAAACACAATAAACAAACCTACAAAGCCATTTTGTACATTTTACTGTCAGTAAATATACACATAAATCTGATGTGCTCCATTCACATGACTTTCTCTACATCTGTGTAATTATTGTTAAAGTTTATTCTTCTTCTACTTCATGTTAATCGAGATAAACAGCAATGCTTTCTTGTAAGTAGAAGGTAAATAATTGAATACTCTAGTCTGAAACGATAGTTCAATCTTTTAAAAGCTGGTTGCCATATGGTTGAAATCCGTTTCCGTGTGAGAAAAGTTTAAGTATTTTAAACCTGAAACAAATAACAAGGAATATCTCAGAAATGGTCAATTCCACAATAAAAACGTATATAACATAAATAGTGAGATTAACTGAACTACATATTTTGTATAGTAAGTGTTTGTCTATCACTTACGGTTTAACCGTTACGCAAAATTCAGCAAAGTTCATTCAAAATAAAGAGGTTTTTAGAGTTTATTGCCAGAAAATTTAAGATATACATTTTACTTGCCATATAAATGAAAGTTCTTTAATATACGGTATTTTAATCAAAGTCATTAGAGCCATTTTTGAGAAAATTAAAATTTTCAAAAATGTTTTCATATAAAGGTCGTTAGGTTTCTCAAAATCTTGGAGTCGCATCCTTGGAAGATACTAAACTTAACAAGTAAGTTTAGTATATAACGGTCTTAGCGTTTTTGAATGCTCACAGACACACACACACACACACACACACACACACACACACACACACACACACGGAAGGACTTTATTTTCTAAAAACGCTTTTAACTTTCTTTACACTTACTATGTACATTGTGTATACAGGGTGAAAATTATTTAAACCGACAAACTCTGGGAGGTTGTAGGGGACAACAAAACAAATTTTTTTCCTTAATGTCATTTTTTCTTATGAGGATTATTTAAACCGGTAGAGGGCGAATTACGCCCTTCAGTTGTCATGAATGCAATTTCTGTTGATGGTAGGAATTGTTTTATCCACCAGTGTAGTGTGCATACTGTACAGTATCTGTTTACTAATGGAGCGATACACCTGGAGTGAGTACACTGATATGGTTGGTAGCGCACCACAATGGACGAGCTGCACAGCGGCTTTATCAACAACAACAATATCCTAATCGCTGTACCCCGCATCATACGACGTTTACTGCTGTGTACCAACGTCCGGGTCATTTAGCAGAGGACCTGGACAGGGACGCCGTCGCACAGTAAGAACGCTGCAATTTGAGGAGCATGTGGAGCGAGATCCTTCATCAGCACTCGTGCAATTGCGCGTAACATGGGGACGAATGTAAGAAACGTCCTTCATGAGCAATACTTACGTCCATTTCACCTACAGCGTGTCCACAACCTGGAACCAGTTGATTATGCACCCAGAGCACAGTTTTCGCAGTGGTACCTGGAACAGTGTCAAATGCATCCTACATTTCCATCCTCTGTGTTGTTTACAGATGAAGCAACGTTTGCGCGTGATGGAGTATTCAACCTGTACAATTCGCATGTTTGGAGCGAGGAAACCCACATGCCACAGTTACTCGCGCACATCAAGTGCGGTTCGTCGTTAATGTGTGGGCCGGTGTTGTTGGGGACTGTTTAATTGGGCCATATCTCCTACTTAGGCCATTAAATGGCAGGCACTATCACAATTTTCTCGCCAGAGCATTGCCAGAATTGCTGGAGGATGTCCCGCTCCCTACAAGTGGATTGGCAGAGGTGGTCCTGTACCATGGCCTGCTCGATCCCCAGATATGACCCCTATGGATTTTTTTTTGTGTGGGGAGAGATGCGCAACCTAGTTTACAGAACTCCTGTTGAATCAGAAGAGGATCTGGTTGCCCGGATAGTAGCAGCAGCAGGAGCAATTAACGACACTCCTGGAGTTTTTGCCCGTGTTAGACAGAACATGATCCGTCGGTGTCAGCTTTGTTTAAATGCCAATGGAGGCATTTTTGAACCTCTACTGTAATTTAAGTAATTGCGTTGTGTTCATGTGTTGTCTCTTGGTAATAAATAATGCAAAAGTGTTTGTTGGCTTTTTTGATGTCAGAGAAATCTTCATCTACCGGTTTAAATAATCCTCATAGGAAAACATCACATTAAGGAAAAATATTTGTTTTGGTGTCCCCTACAACCTTCCAAAATTTGTCGGTTTAAATAATTTGCATCCTGTAGAAAGGCTACTTATTGTATTGCACCCAAAAGAATCCAATATCGAGATTTCACCGGAATTTTGTAACCCCTGAATAGAAACAAAAATGTAGCAGAAGATGCGTGTGTGTGTGTGTTTAGGTGCGTGTCTGTGTGTGTGTGTTTGTGGCTGTGTGTCTGTCTCTGTACAGAACGTCTCAAAAACAAAAAACCCATTAAACACCAAACTTGATATTTATGTTTAGTATCTTCCAGGGATACGACATGAAAGATTTTCAAAAAAGTCCCTCCACCCAAACTACGGTTCTCATGCGAAAACGTTTCTGAATTTTTTTGTTCTTCTAAAAAAAAATAGCTCCAAGGATATTGCTTAAAATACCACATATTAAAGCCGTCACCCTCCCAAAAATGTGTATCTTGAATTTTCTGGTAATATTTTCAGAAGACCTGTCTATTTTGAGTGAATATTACTGAATTTTGTGTAGCTAGTAAACCATAAAAGATAGACAAAATCTTACTACACAAAAAATTTAAATCTCGTTGAAACACGCGATTTATGTCATATACATTTTTTTAGTGAGTTGACGGTTTCCAGATATTTTTGTTGTTAGTTTCAGATTTAAATACTCATAACGTTTCTTATGCTGGTGCTCAACTGCTAGCCATACAAACAAATGAACTTTAATATAATATAGCAACCAACATTTGACTATCCCTTTAGCAACCTTTTGATTTAATCGTCCGTAAAAAGTTTCATTCGGTTAAGGGTATAGTAATAGCTCCTGTAAAACTGGAAGAGACCATAATGATTAAAACCCATTTACATCTTAATATTTATATAGTTTAAAAAATATTATGGTGCTTCCTTATTTCTTTTGCCATTTACAAGCAAGCAAGTAGTAATACCGCTTCTGCTAATTTTTTAAAATAAAGCAAAATAAGCTTTCTACAAAAATTTGTTCCAGATATGTAGAGAAAGTAATGTGAATGGAAGACATCAGATTCTTTTGGACTCAGAGGGATCTTTTATACACACGCACACATATACATATTTCCGGTGAAACTTCGACATTGAATTTTTGGGTGGAGTACAACACTTTACTTTCTCTATACGTACATAGTATTGTAATGCAGCAAAAAATTCGATGAAAAGATTTCACCGGAAATACATGTTTTGGATCCCCCTGAATCCAAAATATGCATTTTTGGAAAAGGTCCGTGTGTGCATCTGTGTATGTGTCTGTGCACAGCATAGCTCAAAAGGAAAATAACGTTAAATACCAAACTTCTTATTCAAGTTTAGTATATTCCAAGGAAGCGACTCGAAGATATCCAAACAAATAGCCCCACCCCTAGCTATCCTTTATATGGAATTTGTTTCGAAATGAAACTAGGTAATGATTTTGATTAAAATATCGTATATTAAATATACATACCCAAATTGAAAAGTATATCTAGACTTTTCTGGGAATAGCCTCTGAAGGGTACTTTATTATGAATGAATTTTAGGCATTTTACATAGCTGCTAAACCGTAAGAAATGCACAAAAACTTACCACACAAAAAATGTAGAGTACGTTAAAACACATAATTTATTATATACATTTTTATCGTGCAGTTGATCGTTTTTGAGATATTCCTTGAAAAACATACTTTTCTCATGCAGGAAAATGTTCAGCTCTTGTCCATAGAAATAAAGGAATTTCAGTCACACAGCAACCTGCTTTTGACTATCACTTTAACCTATGGACTCCCTTATTTTGCTTCTACTTAGAAGGAAGCAAGTAATAAGACTATCTCTGCTATTTTTTTCTCGATTAGAATGAAGTAAATAGAAGCATAAGCTTTTTAAGAATAATTAATTGTTACAGAGATTAAAACAAAGTCATGTGAATGTAACATGTCGGATTTTTGG
The DNA here is from genome assembly GCA_030762935.1 of Hymenopus coronatus. Lineage (NCBI taxonomy): Eukaryota > Metazoa > Arthropoda > Insecta > Mantodea > Hymenopodidae > Hymenopus > Hymenopus coronatus. The sequence goes on from CM060883.1 coordinate 76,466,475, forward strand.
TAAAATGTTCATGTCTGTCTGTGTGTGTTTGTGTGCCTGTGGACAGCATAGCTCAACAACGAAAAGATCTTTGAATACGAAACTTGGTATTTAAGCTTGGCACCTTCCAAGGATGCGACATGAAGATTTTCAAGAAAACCCCCACCCCCAACTACCCTTTACATGGAAAAAGTTTAAAATAATTAGATTTTCTCAAAAATGGCTCTAACGATTATGATTAAAATATTGTAAATTAAAGATGTTTACCCGACAAATAAAATGTTAATTTTGAATTTTCTGGGAATAGCCTCTGAAGACATGTTTATTTTGGATGAATTTTTTGGAATTTTGCATAACTACTAAACTGAAAGAGATAGACAAAGCCTTACTTCACACAAAATTTAGAGAATGTTAAAACGCACTTTATGTTATATGCGTTTTTTCGTGGAGTTTGTCGTTTTTTAGATATTCCTTGTTTTTGGTTTCAGTTTTAAAGTACTTTTCTAATACGGGAACTTGTCAGCGCTTGGTCACGCCAAGAAGCGGATTTCAATCCTTTAATAACCACATTTTAAAACACTTGGCTGTCGGATTAATTTACTGTACTGATTTAGTTCCCTTCTATTTATAAGGAACTATAGGTTTGTTAGGAACAACTTTTTACGGAGGTGTAGAGTATGTAATGTGAATGGAGTACATCTGAATTTTTCCCTTCTGTTTACAAGGGACCAAGGACAATTTCTGCTTGTTACTTTCTCTACACGTACTATGTACCTAATGCATTCCACCCAAAAATTCGATACCGACATTTCACCGCAAATATGTTTTTCGGGTCCCCTGTTTCCAAAAAAAAAAAAAAAAGCATTTTCATAAACACATACGTATGTCCATGTGCCTGTGAACACGATAACTCAAAAACGAAAAGTCGGTAAAATACCAGGGATGCGATACGACGATATTGATAAAAATACCCCCACCCCAAAATAACCTTTACATGGAATTTTTTTCAAAAATTTGGATTTTCTCAAAAATTACTAACTATTTTGATTAAAATATCGTAGATATATTAAAAATATTTACCTGATAAATAAAATGTGTATCTTCAATATTCTGGAATAGCCTCTGAAGACTACTTCATTCTGGACAAAACTTACCACACAAAAAATGTAGAGCACGTTAAAACACACAATTTATGTTATATATATATATATATATATATATATATATATATATATTTTTTTTTTTTTTTTTTTGTTCGTGGAGATGATCGTTTTTTAGATATTCCTTGTTTTTGGTTTCAGCTTTAAAAAACGTATACTTTTCTCATACAGGAATTTGTCAACTCCTGTCCATACAAACACCTTCAGTCACATAGCAACCAGCTTTTGACTATCACTTTAATCTATGGTGCTCCCTTATTTCGCTTCTATTTACAGGAAGCAAGTAATAAGGCTATTTCTGCTAATTTTTTTCTCGATTAGCATGAGGTAAGAAGAAGAATAATTTGTTGCAGATATGTAGAGAAAGTCATGGGAATGGAACACACCCAATTTTTTTTCGACTTAGGACGAGGGTCAATTCAGAAGTCATGGCAACTATTTTTATCAGCCAATAAAGCTGCAGGAAACAAAACTCAGGATTTACAATTGAAAGTTGCTGGAATACTCTTCTCATTGTTGGTACTAAGTTGGGATCTGGGTCTAGAAGATTATGGGTATAGGACATTGAAAGATGCACAAACAGAGATCATTGTTTTATTCGTATTACATATGCACAAAAGAGTACGCGTAACATTCTGCCACGCAGAAATGCAATCTTTATTAATGCCGCTGTTCAACTTTTGTGACATTCTTCTTGGAACACAGCCTCTAGGATACTAACGTTTGCATGTGTCTACTAGCACCTACAAATGCACTCATCTGGTGGTGATATCCGATTCTGAGTAAATGTTATCAAATGTAAGTATTGAAATAACTGTATATTCACTTATTCGGAATATATAAGAAAGTTGCCATGACTTTTGAAATGACCCACGGGTCATATATCGTTCGTTTGGAAGAACAGGGTTACAACTCAAAAACTACAGATTTTAAGGAGAGGCAATTGATCATTTATACAAAATTAAGTGAATTTATTTACCAAGACAAAATAGTCACACACTTTCGGGAGTTTGTATATGAACATCAACAGCTTGAAGGTATATTAAAATAACATTTTAATAATTTAAACTCAGGTTTTATCCATTACAGCCATAATTTCTGCAACCGTGATTTTGACTTTTAACACTGTTGCTCAGAAAATGTTAAATTTTGTAAACTTATATAAGCTATATTGTGCAATAAATAAGTGTAACGGTTAAAATATCATTATGGCATGTGCTAAAATATAGAAAATATCCTATCTGACAACTAAAGTACATAGTTAAGGAACAATGTGTAAATAATTAATCAAAACTATTACAAACTTTTGTAGAGTTCATACAGGTAGCGTACTTAACACATTTAGTTAAGAAGAAAACTGTTTCAATTCAAAATATGGCAGTATTTTACGAAATAAGTACACTGAGATTAAGAAACTTTTACCATGTAACGCTCTTCCAGAAACAATCACGACAATAAGTGAAGCACAACTGAGATGTAACATTGTTGACTATAAGCTTGTAAAATCTTCCCAGCAAAAACACACTAGCGCAAGTGTTATCTAACGGTCAGTATGCGAGTTTCACTTGTAACCTTTTTCCACATAAAAATACAGCCGTTTTGAAATACTTTTATCAAAAAAATCTTATGTGTTCCATTCCCATGACTTTCTCTGTATCTCTGCAACAATTCATTGCTAAAAAGCATATGCTTCTATTTATTTCACGCTATTCAGAAAAAAACAGAAATAGTCTTATTACTTGCTTCCTGGTAAGTAAAAGGTGAATAAGGGAGTACAATAGGTTAAAGTGATAGTCAAAAGCTGGTTGCTATGTGACTAAAGTTCCTTTGTTTGTGTGGACAGGAGTCAAATTCCTGTATGAGAAAAGTATAAGTTTTTCAATGCCGAAACGAAAAGCCAGGAATATCTTAAAAACGATCAACTCCACGAAAAAAACTTGTATGACATAAATTGGGTGTTTTAATGTGTTCTACATTTTCTGTGCAGTAAGTTTTTGTCCAGGTCTTACGGTTTAGCAGTTTTGCACAATTCCGTAAAATTCATCCAGCATAGTCTTCAGAGGCTGTTCAAGATATACATTTTATTTGTCAGGTAAATATCTTTAATATGCAATATTTTAATCAAAGCCGTTGGAGCAATTCTTAAGAAAATCAAAATTGTCGACATTTTTTCCATGTAAAGGATAGTTGGGGATGGGGGGATTTTCTTGAACATCTTCGTGTTGTATCTTTGGAAGATGCCAAACTTAAATACCAAGTTTGGGCTTTAACGATCTTTTCGTTTTTGAGCTATGCTGCCCACAGACACACATAAGGACATTTTTCTAAAAATGCTTTTTTTTTGGATTCAGGGAGTCTGAGCATGTATTTCCGGTGAAATCTCGGTATCAAATATTTGGGTGCATCCAATACCTTCTCTACACACTATGTACATAGTTCGTATAGAGAAAGTAAAAAATGAAATATATATGCTAGAGAAAATAGTAATAATATATGGTGTAATGGAAAAAGAGTATTGATAGAGGTGAATTATTTAGAACGTACGTTGATGTGTAGCAAGGAAGGATGACGTAGTAAATACACACGAAGTTGTTGCAGTTGACACAGAATTTTGTAGCGTTACACGTATCGACAATCTACAGCGGGGGGGGGGGGAGATGACACTAGTAATCACCTAATTGTTTGGTCTCTGACGTTTTCATTGTATTAGTCTAACTGTGCACAAACTACCAGATATCAGTGCAAGCAGAGACCTCTGTCCAAAGCATCATTAATTATACATAATGTAACAGCTTCTGGATCATGCATGATCTAACTATTAACGAGATTTCCCCGTCTGCTGATGATGATGACGATGACGTAAAACAACCCCTCCTCGTCCAACAGAAACACATACACACACATCGCTACTGTTTGCGCGCATTACGCGATATTAGCGAAATTGACATGAGTCGTCCTAAAGTTGCTCTCTGGGACCAGGGAAAATATTTGTTTAGCGAGTCAAAGTTTTAGTGCCACCCCTCATTTCCTCCCCAGGTGGTTGTTTTGGGATTTATCAACGAGAATGATTCACAGTTAGTCAAGGATAACAAGCTGGTGTTTTGTGGCGACCCTGCTTTCCTGTACAGCGCCATCAATTCTATTCTGGACATTTCATTAATTCACCTTCATCTATGTAGAATATTTTAAAGAAGATCTGATGTGTTCATTCCTCTCTACATCTCTGTAACAAATTATTGTTAGTTTTTTTCTCCATAATAAGTAGAAGGGAAATAAGGAAGTACCAAAGGCTAAAGTGATAGTCAAAAGCTGGTCGCTATGTGACTGAGGTTCCTTTGTTTGTATGGACAGGAGTTGACATATTCGAGAAAAATATGTTTTATAAAGCTGAAACCAAAAACAAGGAATATCTCAAAAACGATCAACTCCACGAAACAAATTTATATAATGTAAATTCTGTGCTTTAATGTCCTCTACATTTTTTCTGTGGTAACCTTTTGTGTATCTCATACGGTTTAGCAGTTATGCAAAATTCCGTAAAATCCATCCGGAATAAAGTAGCCTTCAGAGGCTATTCCAAAAAAATTCAAGCAATACATACTATTTGTCAGGTAAATATCTTTAATATACGATATTTTAATCAAAATCGTTAGAGCCATCTTTCAAAAAATACAAATTTACGAAAAAAGTTCCACGTAAAGGGTAGTTGGGGGTGGGGGGATTTCCTTGAAAATCTTCGGGTGGCATCTCTGGAAGATACCAAATATAAATATCAAATTTGGTATTTAATGGTCTTTTCGTTTTTGAGCTATGCTGTCCACAGACACATACACAAACACACACACACACACAGAGGTCTTTTTATAAAAATGCTTTTTATGGATACAGGGAACCATAAAATGTGCATTTCCGATGAAATCTCTGTATCGAAATGTTGGTTGAATACAATACCTTCTCTGTACACTACTTACATGGTACGCTTAGAGAAAGTAAAAATTAAAAAGAAAATGTCGTAAATGTTTCGGAAATGACACATTTTATTTAAAGTTTTGTACACATCAACACGTGAAACCAAGTTGTATTTGTTCCAAATTATTGCCTGAAAGCATGTAACTAATTTATTAGCATCAACGACATATTTTTGCTTTCTCTACACGTATTATGTACATAGTCTATGGAGAAGATATTGTAATGCACCCAAAAATGCGATACCGAGGTTTCACCGGAAATATATGTTTTGGGTTCCCCTGAATACAAAGAAAGAATTTTTAGGAAAAGATCCGTGTGTCTATGTCTGTAGACAACATTGCACAAAAACGAAAAGACCGTTAAATACCAAACATGGTTCTTAAGTGTAGTATCTTTCAAGGATGTGACACGTAGAATTTCAAGAAAATTCCTCCCACCCCAATTTCCCTTTACATGGAAAAAAAGTCCATTTTTAGTTTCTCAAAAATGACTAACGATGTTGATTAAAATCTCTATATTTAAGATATTTACATCACAAATAGAATGTAGGTATATCTTGAAAATTACGAGAATAGCTTCTGAAGATATCTTTATTGTGGATGAATTTTGCGGAGTTCTGCATAACTGTTAAACCGTAAGAGATAAACAAAGACTTATCAGACAAAAATATAGAGCTTGTTTAAACACACAATTTATGCTATATACAATTTTTTCGTGGAGTTGGCCGTTTTCGAGATATTCCTTGTTATTGGTTTCAGCTTTAAAATACTTATACTTTTCTCTAACGGTAATTTGTACTCTCCTGTCCATATAAACAAAGGTACTTGAATCACACAGAAACCAGCTTTCAAACACACTGTCTACCTATTTAACCTATGGTACTCTCTTTTTTCCCTTCTACTTACAAGTAAGCAAATAAGACTATTCCTATTACTTTTTACTTTCTCTACACTTACTATGTACAACGTGTCTAGAGAAGGTACTGCACTCAACCCAAAAATTTGATACTGAGATTTCACCGGAAATATATGTTTTAGGGTCCCCTGTATCCAAACATTTTTTTTTCAGAAAAAGGTCCGTGTGTGTCCTTGTGTCCGTGTGTCAGTGTGTCTGTGAACACGATAACTCAAAAACGAAAAGTCGGAAAATACTAAACTTGGTATTTAACTTCAGTATCCTCCAGGGATGCGACACGAATATTTTGAGAAAAATCCCCCACTCTCAAAAATGGCTCTAACCATTTTGATTAAAGTATCGTATATTAATGATATTTGCCTGACAAAATGTATATCTTGAATTTTCCGGGAATAGTCTCTGAAGACTACTTTATTCTGGATTAATTTTACGGTATTCTGCATGACTGGTAAACCGTAAGAGATAGACAAAAACTTACTGCACAAAAAATGTAGATCACGATAAAACACACAATTTATGTCATAAACATTTTTTTCGTGGAGTTGATCGTTTTAGAGATATTCCTTTTTATTGGTTTCGTTTTAAAAAACGTATACTTTTTTCATACAGGAATTTGTTAACTCCTGTCCATACAAACAAAGGAGCCTCAGTCACTTAGCAACCAGCTAAAAAGAAGCATAAGCTGTTTAACAGTAATTTGTTACAGAGATGTCACATACGGTTTTGCCACTTGGCCACGTCAAGTTTGCTGTGAGAAGAAGGAAAATTGGCAAGGAGTAGAATATTCTTAAGGATATCTTAGCGTATGAGCTTTTCCAGGAGGTGAACTACTATAATGAGGGGGCGCAAGACATCGGTTTCCAGTCGAGAGGATAGCCGTGGAATTGGATCCGGTTACCTGGACAGCCATGTCGGAAGACGTCCGTGTCGAGGGCACTCATTAAAAGCACAACAACTGTAACAAACAAAGGACGGTGTATAGGGGATATTTGTTGAAGGACGATAGAGACTGTTTTTGTCCTGTGCTGGATGGAGTAGGTAGGATTCAAGGAAGTGAACTTTAACGAGGCGCAGACTTGCTGCTTGTTTGCCAGTCACAACGAGATCTCCCCTCCCCCCTTTTCCTTGCCTGGATGACCAGCATCCGATGTATAGTGAATTCCTATTGCTGAGGTCCTTTACGTAATTTTTACATTCTCTAGCCCCGTATGTACAATGTACATAGGGATAGAGAAGTTTTGTATTCCAACCAAAGATTCGATTACGAGATTTCACCGGTGTGTGTGTGTCCGTGTGTCTGTGAACACGATAACACAAAAACGAAAAGTCGGTAAAGCACCAAACTTGGTATTTAAGTTTAGTATCTTCCAGGGATGCGACACGAAGATTTTGACAAAAATCCCCCCACCCCAAACTACCCTGTACATGAAACTTTTTTCGAAAATTTTGATTTTCTTAAAATGGCTCTAATGATTTTGGTTAAAATATCTTATATTAAAGATATTTAGCTGACAAATAATATGTATATCTTGAATTTTCTGGGAATAGCTTCTAAAGACCTGTTCATTCTGGATGAATTTTGCTTAACTTGGCATAACTAGTAAACAGTAAGAGATAGACAACAACTTACTATACAAAACATGCAGGTCTTGCTAAAATACACAAGTTATGTCATATATATTTTTCTCGTGGGGCTTACAGTTTTCGAGGTATTCAGTGTTATTAGTTTCAGCTCTGAAGTACAAGAAAGGATTTGTAATGACAATCGCATAACGACAGCTTTTAAAACACTTGACTATGGATTTAGCCTAGTGTATTCCCTTATTTTTTCCTACTTATAAGGAACTAAGTAATAAGAACATTGTGCTAATGAGTACCTCAATTGGCAAGATGCAGAAAGAAGAAGAATCTTTTGTATGAAGTTTGTAGAACAGTTAGAGAAAGTCATGTGAGTGTAACACATCAGAATTTTTATAGTACATAGCCACCATAGTATATTGCGTACTGAGAACTGTAAGTTATACTAATCAGGCCGAGAATGCATATTGGGAATACGAGGCCAGCCCTCGAGATCTGATAAGTAACTTACAGTTCGTAATTACGCAATTACTTTTGTAACTACTTGAAAAACTGTATAAAAAATCAAAATTGCTTTTTAATATTTATTTGAACTTTAAGAAAAAATCTGATGTGTTCCATGAACATGCCTTTCTCTACATCTCTGCAACAAATTATTGTTAAAAAGTTTATTCTTATATTTACTTCAGGATAATCGAGAAAAAATTAGCAGAAATAGTCTTGTTACTTGCTTCCTTGTAAGTAGAAGCGAAATAACGGAGTACCATAGGTTAAAGTAATAGTCAAAAGCTGGTTGCTATGTGACTGAAGTTCCTTTGTTTGTACGGACAGAAGTTGACAAATTCCTGTACGAGAAAAGTATAAGTTTCTCAAAGCTGAAACAAAAAACAAGGAATATCTCAAAAACGACCAACTTTACATAATTTCTGTGATAAGTTTCTATCTCTTACGGTTTACTAGTTACGCAAAATTTAGCAAAATTAATTCAGAATAAAGAGGTATTTAGAGGCTATTCACAGATAATTCGCGGTATTCATTGTAGGTTCCATTTAAATGTCTTTAATATACGGTATTTTAATCAAAACAGTTTGAACCACTTTTGAGAAAACAACATTTTCGAAATTTCTTCCATGGGGTGGGGAGATTTTTCTCAAAATCTTCGTGTCACATCCGTAGAAGATAATGAACTTAAATACGAAGTTTGGTATTTTACCGACTTTTCGCTTTTGCGTTATCGTGTTCACAGGCAAACGGACACACACACGTACCTTTTTCTGAAAATACTTTTGCTAAAACGTCTATTACCGATGAAATCTCGGTATCGATTTTTTAGGTGGAATGCAATAAATATGCATAGTAATGTACATAATACGTGTAGAGAAAGTAAAAAGAATTCTCGATGTAAACAAATGAAAGGCCAAACTAAATTATATGGACAAAGCCTTCTTATACACTCTTTTGTTAATGAATTTTGCAATAGACTCTTTGCTTGAAGTAGCACATGTCTTGAGTGTTACGTCATTTCCTAATTGTACTGTAAGTATTAAAGACCTCTCAAACTCTTACTGTAAGTACTTACAATGCTTGTTGGTATGGTAATTAATAAACGACTTGTAAATTTACCTTACATTTCTAATGTGTTCAGAACGATTATTTAACTTACATATTAAGTATTTCAAAAAATATGTTAGAATTCATCCTATAGCTTAAGCAACAGCATTTATTTGTTTTCCTATGTTTTTTGACGTAAATAACGTAAGTGCATGCTTCACAAGAGTAAATTGGTTTAATTTTATGAGTTGTTTAAAAGTCCATTAAGATATTATAATAAAGCTTAAAGAGCTGTATGAACTATAACTCAAAAAACAAGAAGAGATAACACATAATAATGAACTGGAATAATTATAGCTTTTCAACATTCACACAAACAATTATAAAACTTACAAACATTAAAAACTCTGATGTGTTCCATTCACATTACTTTCTCTACACCTCTGTAGCTCGTTTTTGAGTCATCGTGTTCACAGACACACGCACAAATGGACCTTTTTCTGAAAATAATTTTTTGAATACAGGGGACCCTAAAACGTGTACTTCCTATGAAATCTCGGTATTGAATTTTTGGGAGGGGTGCAATACCTTCTCTATACACTGTGTACATGGTACGTGTAGAGACATTAAAAATGAATTTTTGATGTGAACAAATGAAGGGCTACATTTAAACTATACGACAAACCCTTTTTTTTTTTTTTTTTTTTTTTTTTTTTTTTTTTTTTTTTTTTTTTTTTTGTAGTTTTAACGTCCTTTAACCTGGTTTGGTCATATCGGACGATGAATGTAATTGATGAAATGATGCTCATATGATCTCGGGGTCCATGGAGCTTAAAGTTACTGGACATTCGTCTTCTCAGGATAAGGGAAAACCCCTAAAAAAAAACTTACCCGGGTAACTTACCTTGAGCTATATTCGAACTCACGACCTTTTGAACGTGAGGCAGACATGCTACCACCACGCTACCCAGGCGGGTCACAAACCTTCTTATACACTCTTTTGTTAATGAATTTCGCAGTAAGTTCTTTACTTGAAGAGACACATGTCTTGAATGTCACGTTATTTCCTAATTATGCTGCAAGTATTAATAAGTTAATGAGCTTTCAAAGTGTTACTGTAAATGCTTGTTGGCACGGCAATTAATAAATGAATTTTAAATTTAGCTTGCATTACTCAATATGTGTTCAGAATGATTAACTTACATATCAAGTAATTCAAAAAATATGTTAAGATCCATCCTGTAGCCAATTAGCTGATAGATTTAGCAACATCATTTATTTGTCTTACAATGTTAGTTCACGTGAAGCTCATGCTTCACAAAGATAAATTTGTTTAACTTTATGAGTTGTTTCAAAATTCATCCAGGTATGATAAGAAAGCTTAAAGAGTAATCATTTATGAACTATAACTCATAAAATAAAAAAATCTGATGTGTTACACTCATATGACTTTCTCTAGCTATTCTACAAACTTCTTACATAAGATTATCCTTCTTTCTGCACCTTGCTAATCGAGGTACTCATCAGCACACTGTTCTTATTACTTAGTTCCTTATAAGTAGGAAGAAAATAAGGGAATACACTAGGCTAAACCGATAGTCAAATGTTTTAAAAGCTTTCGTTATGCGATTGTCATCACAAATCGCTTCTTTTCTTGGCCAGGAGTAAAAGAAAAGAAAAACGGATACTCCCGTCTGAGAAAAGTATAAGTACTTCACAACTGAAACTAATGCCAATGAATACCACGAAAATGGTAAGCTCCACGAAAAAAAATATATATATGGTATAACTTGTGTATTTTAACAAGACCTGCAATTTTTATATAGTAAGTTTTTGTCTATCTCTTACGGTTTACTAGTTATGCCAAATTAAGCAAAATTCATTCAGAATAAACAGGTCTTTAGAAGCTATTCCCAGAAAATTCAAGATATACATATTATTTGTCTTTAATATACGATATTTTAATCAAAATCGTTAGAGCCATTTTTAAGAAAATCAAAATTTTCGAAAAAAGTTCCAAGTTAAGGGTATAAGTTTTTCATAGCAGAAACCAAAAATAAGGAATGTCACAAAAACGACGAGCTCCACGAAAAAAATGTATATAACATAAATTGTGTGTTTTATCGTGCTCTACATTTTTTGTGCAGTAAGTTTTTATCCATCTCTTACGATTTAGCAGTTATTCAAAATTTAGTAAAATTCATCCAGAATAAACTACTCTTCAGAGGTTATTCCCAGAAAATTCAAGATATGCATTTTATTTGTCAGATAAATATCCTTAATATACGAAATTTTAATCAAAATCGTTAGAGCCATTTTTGAGAAAATCAAAATTTTCGCAAAAAGTTTCATGTAAAGGGTAGTTGGGGTGGGGGGATTTTTCTCAAAATCTTCGTGTCGCATCCCTGGAAGATACTAAACTTAAATACCAAGTTTGGTATTTTAGCTACTATTCGTTTTTGAGTTATCGTGTTCACAGACACACGGACACACGGACACACACACACACACACACACACACACACACACGGACCTTTTTCTCAAAATGCTTTTTACTATCTCCATACGCACTATGTACATAGTGTATAGAGAAAGTATTGCACTCCACCAAAAAATTCGATACCGAGATTTCACCGGGAATATATGTTTTAGAGTCCCTAATATCCAAAAAAAGCATTTTCAATAAAAGGTCCGTGTATGTGTGTGTGTGTGTGTCCGTGTGTCCGTGTGCCTGTGAACACGATAACTCAAAAACGAAAAGTCGGTAAAATACCAAACTTGGTATTTAAGTTTAGCATCTTCCAGGGATGCGACACGAAGATTTTGAGAAAAATGCCACCACCCCCAACTACCCTTTACATGGAACTTTTTTCGAAAATTTTGATTTTCTAAAAAATGGCGCTAACGATTTTGATTAAAATTTCATATATTAAACATATTTACCTGACAAATAAAATGTATATCTTGAATTTTCTGGGAATAGCCTCTGAAGAGTAGTTTATTCTGGATGAATTTTACTAAATTTTGAATAACTGCTAAACCATAAGAGATGGACAAAAACTTACTACACAAAAAATATAGAGCGCAATAAAACACACAATTTATGATTTATACTTTCTTTCGTGGAGTTCGTCGTGTTTGTGACATTCCTTATTTTTGGTTTCTGCTATGAAAAACGTATACTTTTCTCATACAGGAACTTGACAACTCCTATCCATATAGACAAAGGAACTTCATTGACATAGCAGCCAGCTTTTGACTATCACTTTAACCTACAGTTGTCCCTTATTTCGCTCTTACTTACAAGGAAGCGAGTAATTAGACTATTTCTGCTATTTTTTTCTGATTAGCATAAAGTAAATAGAAGTATAAGGTTTTTAAGAATCATTTGTTGCAGGGATATGGAGAAAGTCATGTGAATGGTACACATCAAATTTTTTTGGATACAGGAGGTCCTAAAACATGTATTTCCGGTGAAATCTCGGTATCGAATTTTTGGGTGGAATGCAATACTTCTCTATCCCTATGTACATTGTAGTGAGAAAGTAAAAAATCTGATGTGTACCATTCACATGACTTTCTCTATATCCCTCCAACAAATTATTCTTAAAAAGCTTATACTTCTACTAACTTCAGTAAAATATTAGCAGAAATATCCATATTACTTGCTTCCTTGTAAGTAGAGGTGAAATAAGGGAGTGCCATAGGTTAAGGTGATAATCAAAAGCTGGTTGCTATGTCACTGAAGTTCCTTTGTTTGTATGGACAGCCGTTGACAAATTTTTGTATAAGAAATGTATAAGTTTTTCATAGCAGAAACCAAAAATGAGGAATGTCACAAAAACGACGAACTCCACGAAAAAATGTATATAACATAAATTGTGTGCTTTATCGTGCTCTACATTTTTGTGAAGTAAGTTTTTGTCCATCTCTTACGGTTTAGCAGTTATTCAAAATTTAGTAAAATTCATCCAGAATAAACTACTCTTCAGAGGCTATTCCCAGAAAATTCAAGATATGCATTTTATTTGTCAGATAAATATCCTTTATATACGAAATTTTAATCAAAATCGTTAGAGCCATTTTTGAGAAAATCAACATTTTCGAAAAAAGTTTCATGTAAAGGGTAGTTGGGGGTGGGGGGATTTTTCTCAAAATCTTCGTGTCGCATCCCTGGAAGATACTAAACTTAAATACCGAGTTTGGTATTTTAGCTACTTTTCGTTTTTGAGTTATCGTGTTCACAGGCACACGGACACACGGACACACGGACACACACACACACACACATGGACCTTTTTCCGAAAATGTTTTTTTTAGATAAAGGGTAGCCTAAAAATATATTTCCGGTAAAATTTGTTTATTGAATTTTTTGTTGGAGTGCAATACCTTCTCTATACACTATGTAGATAGTACGTATAGAGAAAGTAAAAAGACAAGACATAATGAACTAGAATAATTCTAGTGTTTCAATATTAAGACAAAAAAAATACAAAACTTTCAAAAATAAAAAAGTCTGAAGTCGCATGAATTTTTGTACTTATTTGCAATAGATTATTGTTAATAAGCTTATTCTTCTATCTATTTCATCCTTTTCTAGAAAAAATAGCATAAATCGTTATTAATTTCTTTCTTATAAGAAGAAGGGAAATAAAGCGATAGTTAATTCTTTTAAAAGCTGGTGCTATGTGATTGAAGTTCTTTTGTTTGTATGATCAGAGTTGACAAACTCCGGTATGGGAAAAGCATAAGTATTTCAACTGAAACCAATAACAAGGAATATCTCAAAATCGGCAAACTCCATGAAAATATATATATATATATATATATATATATATATATATTTATGTTATATATATGTGTGTGTACATATAACATAAATTGTGTATTTTAACCAGCTCTACATTTTTTGTGTCGTAAGTTTAGTCTATCTCTTAGGATGCAAAATTCCGCAAATTTCATCTTGAATTAAACTTTCTTCAGAGACTATTCCTAGAAGATATACATTTTATTTATCAAATAAATATCTTTAATATACGATATTTTGTTCAAAATCGTTACAGTCATTTTTGAGAAAACCAGCATTTTCAAACATTTCTGCATGTAGCTTAGGTTGGGGGGATTTTCTTGAAAATCTTCGTGTCGCATCTTCATAAGACACTGAATTTAAATACTAAGTTTGGTATTGATTAATTTAATGAGGTATGGTGCCCACAGACACACACGCGGACATGTTTTATAAATGCTTTTTTGATTCCGGGGGTCTCAAAACATATTTCCGGTGAAATGTCGATATCGAATTTTTGCGTATATTAGAATAACTTGTCTATATATAATGTAAATAGTACGTGAAGAGAAAGTAATAATATTCAATTTATAAGTTCAAAAGTAAAATATATGTCATATCAGGGGCGAGAGGACTGAAAATAACAATGACGCAACTGAAACAATTCCAAAAATACTTGATTGTGTGATTTCAAATCCTTGTTTGCTAGGTCACAAGATATATATGCCATATATAAGATGTCTAAGTGTTAAGGTATTTCTTAATAATAGCGTACAACATTAGGTAACGCGCCAAATTGGGCCAATAATTTATTTATATGAATTAACTGAGTCCGGTGTCTAAGGTTTCGTTTGGGACTGACATTTCGGAAGTTCGGGTTCCCTCCCCGTTGACTGCACACTTTGGCCATGGGTTTTTACTTGGTTTTCCTGGGGCCGCTTAGGCGAATACTGGAGTGTTGTATACCTACCATGGTTCCTTTCTCTTTATTCCTTAATTTCATTTCCTTACTTCATCTTTCAGGTCGGCGCAAGTGTGGTTTGTGGCTTTGTAGGCAGATGGTGCGACTGCTTGCTCCGAGTGAAACTCTCTTCCCACTGGTTGCGCTAGGTGCCGATGCAGGTCTCCTTTCGGCCTCCCGGCGCTATTATAACCTCCGTGGGACGCCACAGGTGCCATCCAGTGACTGTTAAAGACTTCCGTGCGTCTCTGCCCTTAGTACCGTCGTTTCCTGTGTGCTGGTCTGTGGTTTCCCCTGCTCTCAACCCTTCCCCCCGGTGGTGGTAGAGCACAATAGATCCGTACCGGGTCGCAGTTAAAGAGGTCTCCCCTGCCGTAAGCATGCTCTACCCTGTTTCATGAATTAAACATTCAACGTTATATGTGTACGTAAAGGATTCTGCAATTACTTACAGCAGAGCTTCAAAAGTTAGAGCTCTTTTATTAGGGCTTTAAAGAAATGTATGTACTGTCGACAGAAATTATAATCCAACAGTTTCGAAAGTGTAAAAAATATGTAACCCAGGGCTGCAGACAGCAATGTCAAATTGTTCTTCTACCGGCTTTAAACAATACTGAAAATAAAAATGTATGATTTTATTAATTATTTTCCATATTCACATGCGCCACGACATCATCAATCATGGTAATAACTAATATTGAATGATCATGGTATTTTACCGACTTTTCGTTTTTGAGTTATCATCTTCACAGACACACGGACACAGTGACACACGGACACACACACACACGGACCTTTTTCTGAAAATATTTTTTTTGGATACAGGGGACCCTAAAACATATATTTCCGGTGAAATCTCGGTATCGAATTTTTTGGTGGAGTGCAATACTTTCTCTTTACACTATGTACATAGTGAGTATAGAGAAAGTAAAATGCATTTTCACAAAAAGGTCCGTGTGTCTGTGAACACAATAACTCAAAAGCGAAAAGTCGATAAAATATCAAACTTGGTATTTAAGTTTAGTATCTTCCAGGGATGCGAAACGAATATTTTGAGAAAAATTCCCCCACCCCCAACTACCCTTTACATGGAACTTTTTTCGAAAATTTTGATTTTCTCAAAAATGGCTCTACGATTTTGATTAAAATGTTGTATATTAAAGATATTTACCTGAAAAATAAAATGTATATCTTGAATTATCTAGGAATAGCCTCTGAAGAGTAGTTTATTCTGGATAAATTTTACTGAATTTTGAATAACTGCTAAACAGTAAGAGATGGACAAAAACTTACTACACAAAAAATGTAGAGCACGTTAAAACACACAACTTATGTTAATTAAATTTTTTTTCGTGGAGTTCGTCGTTTTTGAGACATTCCTTATTTTTGGTTTCTGCTATGAAAAACTTATTCTTTTCTCATACAGAAACTTGTCAACTCCAATCCATGTAAACAAAGGAACTTCATTGATGTAGCAACCAGCTTTTGACTACCATTTTAACCGAGACAGTCCCTTATTTCGCTTCTACTTACAAGCAAGCAAGTAATACAACTATTTCTGCTAATTTTTTCTGATTAGCATAAAGTAAATTGAAGTATAAGCTTTTTAAGAATAATTTGTTGCAGGGATATAGAGAAAGTCATGTGAATGGTACACATCAGATTTTTAAAATAATTGAAGTGTACGTTCTTTAGGTTGGAGAAGTTTCTGCTGAGTGCATATATGACTGAGATTTAGAAATTCCTATCATGTTCCATTTGTACTCCTATTTTGTTTTGTTTTTATTCATGTAACTCCTTTAACATTTATAACCATGCTGAGACTTAGACTCAGAGGTACATACAATATGCTCTATTATGTCTTACGTGTTTGATGGCATTCATGACTGCTTGAGTATCTGAAGCTTTAGATCTGCTGCATTTGCTATTATCATCAATCACCTGCAACAGAGATGACACGATAGGAAGGCAATCAAGCAGGGCCAGTATCTGTAACTTCCATAATTGCAGGGAAGCATTACTGAGCATACACCCTTTGAAATGTATATATTTGGTAAAGATTTAGGCCTAATAGAGCTATAGTTTTTCAATCACATGCCCAAATTTGCGCAACATGACTGCTCATTAGTTTTAGAAGAAGGTTCAGAACTATTCTGTGGAATAAGCTTTACGTTTTCAATCCCTGGTCTAAATTTGCCCAATATGACTGTTCATAAGTTTTAGTAGGTCCAGAACCATTCTGTGGAATAAGCATTAATTTTTCAATCTCCTGTCCAAATTTTCCTAACATGACTGTAAGTTTTAGAACGTCCAGAACCATTCTGTAGAATGAGCATTAATTTTTCAATCTCCTGTCCAAATTTGCCCAACATGATGGCTCATAAGCTTTAGAAGAAAGTCCAGAACTATTCTGTGGAATAAGCTTTATGTTTTCAATCCCTTGTCCAAATTTGCCCAATATGACTGTTCACAAGTTTTAGAAAGTTCAGAACCTTTCTGTGGAATAAGCATTAATTTTTCAATCTTCTGTCCAAATTTGCCCAACATGATGGCTCATAAGCTTTAGAAGAAGGTCCAGAACTATTCTGTGGAATAAGCTTTATGTTTTCAATCCCTTGTCCAAATTTGCCCAATATGACTGTTCATAAGTTTTAGAAGGCCCGGAACCATTCTGTGGAATAAACTTTAATGTTGCAATTCCCTGTCCGATTTGCTCAACATGACTGCTCATAATAAGTCCCAGAATCTGCTTTATATAATGGTCCAGAATTATTCTGTGCATTAAGCTTCTCAGCTAAGCCAGTCAGTGAATGGGTGACAATTCTTCATGGACGAATCCCTAGGAATAAAACTTATAGAATCTTAAGGACAAGTAGTAACGAAAGTATGAAATTCAAGACCAATAATGCTATTTTTTTATTTCAACTACAGACTCAATGTAACGCAAATATATGACAGTGCACACTTCATCTATTTTACTCCAAGAGTTTGGAAAGTATGATCAATTTGCTTATGTTTTGGTCACGTCTCTAAAAATGTTCCTTGCGACAAAAAAATTAAAAAAGTAGTATAATATTTTAATCTTAGGTACACAATATATCTAATTTTTGAAACTGCTCTAGATTTCTCTATCTCTCCATTGGTTTAGGCTCCAAAAATGCCTAAATATATAATTTTGAATACATCTGAGAGTAAATCCTAGGATAATTCTTATTCAGTGTACCTCTGTGAACATGTAAAGCAAATTTTATTTGTGTAACAGGAAAACTGCTCCGCAAGGAACATTTTGTAAGAAGAAAAACATTGAAAATATCAATAGCGAGAAAACAAGGAAAGATTTGAATGCATGGCTCACATTATAATGCACCAGTTCTTCTCCTCTGCTGTTGCCTTTTCTGTCCTTTTATTATTGCATTGTTGCTTTTCGTTTTTTACGTTGCATAATATGAATGAGATCTTCTGGAACTGAAGTTTTTCTTGCAGAGTCCAGCACAGCTTCACCTCTAATGTTATGGAGTAGCTCCAGTGACTTATGTTATTAAAAATCTCATGTGTTCCATTCACATGACCTCTACATCTCTGCAACAAACACTGTTAAAAAGCTTATGCTTCTATTTTTCTACTTCATTCTAACCCAGAAAAAATTAGCAGTAGAAGGGGGAATAAGGGAGTACCATAGGTTAAAGTGAAGCCAAAAGCTGGTTGCTATGTGACTAAGTTCTTTTGTTTGTATGGACACTAGTTGACACATTCCTGTATAAGAAAAGTATGTTTTTCCAAGCTGAAAATAAAAACAAGGAATATCTTAAAAACGATCAGTTCCACGAAAAACTATATATAATATAAATTATATGTTTTAACGTGCTCTACATTTTTGAGTGAGGTGTTTTTGTCATCCCTTACGGCTTAGCAGTTATGCAAAATTTCGTAAAATTCATCCAGAATAAAGTACCTAGTCTTCAGAGGCTATTCCCAGTAAATTCAAGATATATATTTTATTTTTCAGCTAAATATATTTAATATACGATATTTTAATAAAAATCGTTAGAACCATTTTTGTGAAAATGAAAATTTTCGAAAAAAGTTCCATGTAAAGAGTAGTTGGAGATGGGGGGATTTTCTTGAAAATCCTTGTGGCGCATCGTTGGATGATACCGAACTTAAATACCAAGTTTGGTTCTCAACGGTCTTTTTGTTTTTGAGCTTAGCTGTCCACAGACACACACAGACACACACACACACACGCACACACGGACCTTTTTGTAAAATTCCTTTCTTTGGATTCAGGGGGACCCAAGACATGTATTACTGGTGAAATCTCGGTACCGAATTTTAGGTGGAATGCAATACCTTCTCTACACACTATGTACATAGTACGTGTAGAGAAAGTAAAAATGGCGCCTGGTGGCCAAATATACCTTTTTGTGTTCATGAATGTTTAAATTATTTTATAGAATTAAAACAGAAAGGACGATTTTTTATGGTTTTCATGACATTTTAGTCATACATACCATAATCAAAGAAACTGATAAGAATGTAAGTGATGGTCTCATTAAATTACATAGGAAAGGAGATAATCAATTTTCTCACCGAACAAGGTGAGTTTAAGAAACATCTTAGGATGACAGAGAAATTTTCCGAGGAACCAATATGTCGCCTTTGTATACAAACGGATGAAACGGCAACTCTCCTTCTTCTGGAGTGTAAGCTCTAGAGAGCAGACACATCATCGATAATTTTTACTTTCTTTACACGTACTATATACATAGTGTATAGAGAAGATATTTTATTCAATTCAAAAATTCGATACCGAGATTTCACCGGAAATACAAGTTTTGGGCTTCCTGAATCCAGATAAAAACATTTTTAGAAAAGGTACGCACGCGCGCGCGCGTGTGTGTATGTCTGTGTGTGTTGACAGCTCAAAAACGAAAAGACCGTTAAATACCAAACTTGGTATTTAAGTTCGGTATCTTCCAAAGATGCGACACGAAGATTTTCAAGAAAATCACCCGACCCTTTACATCGAACATTTATTGAAATTTTTGATTTTCACAAAAATGGCTCTAACAATTTTGATTAAAATTTCGTATATTAAAGATATTTGCCTGACAAATAAAATGTATATCTTGAGTTTTCTGGGAATAGCCTCTGATGACTGCTTCATTCTGGTTGAATTTTACGGACTTTTGCATAACTGCTAAACTGTAAGAGATGGACAAAAACATACCACACAAAAAATGTAGAGGACGTTAAAACACCCAATTTATGTTATATACATTTTTTTCGTGTAGTTGATCGTTTTGAACATCAACCTGTTATTGGTTTCAGCTTTAAAGACGTATACTTTTGTCATACAGGAATTTGTCTGCTCCTGTCCATACAAACAAAGGAACTTAGTTACATAGCAAGCAGCTCTTGTCTATTACTTTAACCTATGGTACTTCTTTATTTCGCTTCTACTTACAAGGAAGCAAGTAATAAAACTATTTCTGCTAATTTCGTCTAGATTTGCATGAAGTAAATAGAAGCATTGCTTTCTAACAACAATTTGTTGTAGAGATGTGCAGAAAGCCATGTGAATGGAAGACATCAGATTGTTTTAAAGTGTTTAACGCCCACTTTTACTATTTGTGGTATTGCAGGCGATGACACTGGTGGTACATGGAATAAAGATGGAGCACCGGTGGAATGCAATGTCAGGGGAAACCGGAGAAAAATTTCCGTTGCGCCACTTTGACCACCACTAATCTTACATTCGGTTACTTGGAATTGAACCAGGGTCGATCTTCGATATGGGTGAAAATCCCCGAGAAATTTCTCAACTTGTAAGACAACTAACTCGGCTTACTGAGCAGTTTGAACTAAGCTTATAACAAGATGAGGAAGCTATATAGGTTTGAGGTGCATAACATTTAGGGTGGTAGGGCGGTGTTGCGCAACTGCTTACCAAACGGAAGACCTGGGTTGGATTCTGGGAAACCCTGGTCCGGGGAGCACTCAGCCTCGTGAGGTCCCCGGGGAGTCAATTTAGGAGCTCCGTGATGGAGAAGTAGCGGCTCCAGGTCAAGAGGTACGCATTAACCGATCGGGAGGGATTGAGGCGCTGACCACATCTCACCCTCCAATACTGTACCACATGCATGACGCAGCTTCAAAGAAGGCGAGGATGGTGCCATCGGCGGGAAAGATCAGTGTTTTGGGATGCCAAAAAGTAAAATACTACTCTCAACGTCTAACTGAATTGAATGCAAGCATTCGTAAAAACCGACCCGGGTTAAAAAGAAAAAAAAAAAATGTTTTCCATCAGGACAATGCACCTGCCCACAAAAGTGTTTTGGCAATGAGGAAATTGAGAGATCTGCACTATGAAGTGCTGGAACATCCATCATATTCCCCAGATTTGGCTCCCTCGAACTTCCATCTGTTTCCAAAACTGAAGAAATTCCTCGCTGGTAGGCGCTTTTCGTCCAAAGAAGAAACAATCTCGTGAACTGAAGTGCCATTGAGTTATTATTGTTACACAGAATTTAATTTATTTTTATCATCATTGTAGATGATGGGTTTAGTTCTTTTAGTTTTTAAAACACTTTGGCAATCCTCCTCCTATCTTCTTTGTCACCCTCCGTGGTGTAGTGGTTACCGTGCTAGCCTCATATACCCAAGGTCGTGAGTTGAAACCCTGCGGAGGACGATAAATTTTTTCGGCCGTAAAAATGCTTAGTATGTGCTTCCTTGGGAATGGAAGTAAAGTCGTTGGTACCGTGTCGTAGATTTATGGCACGTAAAAGAACTGCAAGCCTGATAAAGAGGCATCTGAGCAAAATCAATTGGTCTTACACACCCAATATAGAGTGGGACTTTGAGAACCACAGCAGTTAAAGAGCGTCCCTAAAACTCCATTTCATTTTTTCTCTCTCCAGCCCAAAGAACGCATTGGATTTCTTAGTTGGGAATTAACAACCTGGCCACCAAACAGCAGATTTATTTTGATTTATGTTTGATTA
Source organism: Hymenopus coronatus (assembly GCA_030762935.1). Classification (NCBI taxonomy): domain Eukaryota; kingdom Metazoa; phylum Arthropoda; class Insecta; order Mantodea; family Hymenopodidae; genus Hymenopus; species Hymenopus coronatus. The sequence continues at coordinate 76,488,381 of CM060883.1, forward strand.
ATGACTCAGGCATAATAGCATACCAGCCCAATTTGTTATGCATTTGATAAACTACTTCTTGATATATATGTCGCATATGGTTATCCTATAAATTCATTTTCAAAATTACATACTAAAGAACTTGGATATGTTAAAATTAGGATTGAGGGCATTGCAGATGGGGCCCACAACCATAGGGCAGAACACCACACGCAGACCGTTGTGACCGTTTGCGATTTACATGATCCTTGAAGACTGGGACAAAGTTATAAATCCGAAGGAACTCACCAGCGGTTTTCCCCGACGTGGCATACAACTGGTGCTCATTCCATGTGCATATCAGTTGAGCCCTATGCATAAGTCCCGAGCCACAGGGAGTTCCCTGAAAGGGCGTCGCCAGAAGGCTACCAAAGGCTGCTGCTTTTGCCTTTCGACCCGGGGAAACCACGAAAAATCCAAGGGTCAGTGAACGTAGCAGGAAATCTAGCTCAGGACCTCCCGAATGCAGGCTACAGAATTTAACCATCCTATGAGTTAGGATAAGTTAGAATACTCTTTTAAGGGGTATCTAAAGCTTTGCTCCTTTCTTAAGTCGAACCATTATATGGCGCACCAAATAGTAGCCTCTGATTTGAGAAATTTGTAGATTTCGATGCTGTTCATAACAATCTGTAACTTAGCCTTAAAAGAAAACATTAAAATGTTAGTACTAATATAATGTATACATAACATTAATGACAAAAAGAAACGTTAATATTTGAATACAAATATATGCTAGATGTAAAATCTGTGTGCTCCATTCACATGGCTTTCTCTACATCTCTGTGGAGAAAACAAACATTATATAAACAAATTATTTTAATATTGTAAGCTTATTCTTCTATCTCCTTCATACTGATCAAGATAAACATAGCAGAAAATGGCTTATTGTAAGTATAATTGAAATAACAGAATGCACTAAGCTAAACCGACAGTCAAATGTTTTAAAATGCGCTTGATATCGGATTGAAATGTGATTCTTTACGTGACTAGGATTTTACAAATTCCAGTATGAGAAAAGTTTAAGTATTTTAAAACTGAAATCTATAACAAGACGAAAACGGACAACTCCACGAAAAAATGTAAATAACATAAATTGTGTGATTTAACGAGATCTACATCTTTGCGTAGTAAGGCTTGTCTATCTCCTACGGTTTACCCTAAATTTCAGATTCATAAAATGTCATCCAGAATAAAGAGGTCTTCAGATTCTATTTCCAGAAGATTCAAGACATTCGTCTTATTGGTCATATAAATATCCTAAATATAAGAGATTTTTAGTCAAAATAGTTATAGCCATTTTTGAGAAAAACAAAATTTTCGAAATTTTTTCCATGTAAGGTGTAGTTGGGGGTGGGAGAATTTTATTGAAAATCTTCGTATCGCATCCTTGGAAGATAATGAACTTAAATGTCAAGTTTGGAATTTAACGAACTTTTCGTTTTCGAGTTATGCTGCCCACAGACATACACCACTTACACATATATATTTTTATATTTTTTTTTTTTTAATTTACGGGGTCACAACTTGTATTTTCAGCAAAATCTCGGTATCGAGTTTTTCAGTACAATACAATACCTTCTCTACACATTATGTACATAGTATGTGTAGAGAAAGTAAAAATATGCAACTACGAGGGGTGGTCTGAAGAGTTCTCGGCCTGATAGTGAAAAACGATAATTCATGCTTTCAAAGTAGTTTTATTTTTCAACACAGTAGTGTACCTCTGGAAGTGCTGCAAAGTACCCATTTGCAGCCGCAATTGCTTCTTCATTGGACGAAAAGCGCCCACCAGCGAGGAATTTCTTCAGTTTTAGAAACAGATGGAAGTCCAAAGGAGTCAAATCTGGGGAATAGGGTGGATGTTCCAGCACTTCATAGTGCAGATCTCTCAATTTCCCCATTGCCAAAACACTTTTGTGGGCAGGTGCATTGTTCTGATGGAAAACATTTTTTTTTTTTTTTTTTTTCTTTTTAACCCGGGTCTGTTTTTACGAACGCTTGTATTCAATTCGGTTAGAAGTTGAGAGTAGTATTATCAAGTAATGGTTTTACCTTTTTCTTTTTGGCATCCCAAAACATTGACGCCATGATCTTTCCCGCCGATGACACCATCCTCGCCTTCTTTGGAGCTGAAGAACCAGCTTCTGTCCACTACCTCGACTGCTGCTTGGATTCGGGTGTGTAGTGGTGAATCCATATTTTATCCATTGTGACTTATCGGAACCAAAAGTTGCGCCAAGCACTTTTCAGAAAATGACGTGCGAATGCGTTTGGTATCCACAGTAAGGATACGCGGCACCCATCCTGCGCAAAGCTTTTTCATGTTTAATTCCTGATGCAAGATAGGAGCATTAGCAATTTCACGCCCCTTTGTACGCCGATCTTCCAAAATCATGTCATGCACTGTTTCAGTGATTTCCGGTGTAGTTACTGTTTTGGAAGTCCTTCGCGTAGATGGTCCTGGACGCTTTCACACCCACGTTTAAAATCTACCACCGCATTTCTTCACAGTGGAAACTGAAGGTGAATAGTCATCATACACATTTACAATCCGCAAATGAATTTCTGTAGGTGTTAAACCTTCTTTTACGAAGAATGTATTCACAGCAGGATACTCGAATTTCTCCATTTTCAAAGCAATGCGCACTTCCATTGCTTCAAACCATCGCCTGCAGTCAACTATTGCCTAGAATGACTTGTAATTTTACATAGGATCTATCAACATGTGTACCAATGTAAGGAAAATAAATCATTCAAGTAGTGCTGTGATATCTGCGTGAGGCCGAGAACTTTTCAGATCACCCTCGTATTTACATATCCTCAAAAACAACCAATAACTATATTCAGGTTGCTAACTCTTGCTATACCAATGTTTTATAGTTTAATGCCCCATTTTACAGCAACGAAACGCAAGTGCCGTATAAATGGGTTCCTGGTAAAAGCACATATCAGCCCACAATTATGAATGGCGAAATCTTCCAGAGAATTAGAAGAATCCGGAAAAATTCTCATTCAAATAATTTTCCTACAACAATGTGGCTCTACAGAGAGGAAGTCAAGCAAATCACTCTATATCACCATGATTGACTCTCTTGCTCATGTTGGCACAAATAGTTAATTTGAAGTTTTTAAGTGTGTGTGTGTACGTGTCCCCTCAGGGCCAATATGGGGATGGGAAATCAAGCACCAAGGTACCCAAGCTACTCAGTATCTGAGGCTATACCCGGACCATCCTTGAGACCTTGTCCTCCAGTTTTGGGGTTTGGGCGCAGGGCCGACAACCCTACCCTGGAAAAAAAACTGTTGTTGTGAATCTTCAAGACAGGAAAGTTATATACGACCCAGCTAGTGCAAATGTCTGTGATTAGGTTATTCTTTGGCGCCAAAAAAGTAAGACAATCCCCAATTAGTCAACAGCAAAGTGTAGAGACTGATGTATTAAATAGTGGAGTGGGCATTTAGAAAAGAATATCCACGGACAGGAATAAGTTGAGGAAAGTAGCTGGGGCGGTCAAGGTTGCATTTTTGTTTTGTGTGCTGTTTTACTTTCTCTGTACGAACTATTTACATAGTGTATAGAGAAGGTATTGCACTCCACCAAAAAATTCTATACCGAGATTTCACTGGATATATATGTTTTAGGGCCCCCTTTATCTAAAAAAAGAATTTTCAGAAAAGGGTCCGTGTGTATGTGTCCGTGTGTCCGTGTGTCTGTGAACACGATAACTCAAAAACGAAAAGTAGCTAAAATACCAAACTTGGTATTTAAGCTTAGTATCTTCCAGGGATGCGACACGAAGATATTGAGAAAAGTCCCCCCCACTCCAAACTACCATTTACATGGAACTTTTTTCGAAAATTGATTTTCTCAAAGATGGCTCTAACGATTTTGATTAAAATTTCATATATTAAAGATATTTACTTGACAAATAAAATGTATATTTTGAATTTTCTGGGAATAGCTTCTGAAGAGTAGTTTATTCTGGATGAATTTTACTGAACTTAAAATAACTGATAAACCATAAGAGATGGACAAAATCTTACTACACAAAAATGTAGACTACGTTAAAACACACAATTTATGTTATATACATTTTTTTCGTGAAGTTCGTTGTTTTTGTGACATTCCTTAATTTTGGTTTCTGCTCTGAAAAAGTTATATATTTTTCATACAGGAATTTGTCAACTTCTGTCCATACAAACAAAGGAACTTCAGTGACATAGCAACCAGCTTTTGACTATCACTTTAACCTATGGTACCCCCTTATTTCACCTCTACTTACAAGGAAGCAACTAATATGGCTATTTTTGCTAATGTTTTACTGATTGGCATGAGTTAATAGAAGTATAAGCTTTTTAAGAATAATTTGTTGCAGGGATATAGAGAAAATCATGTGAATGGTACACATCAGATTTTTTTCTTGTTTTAAAGTGGAGGGGAAAAATGCCTTCCTGTATTCGACCCCTAGCCTAAGTGCAATGGCTAGCAGGATATGTGGAGCTCCCCGCTCGAGTGCGGCATATCCACTAAAAGACCCCTCCACATGTTAATCGTAACATGCTGTGAAATATCGTGTGTACAAGTACTAGTCGGGTTCCGCATAGCACCCAGGTTAGTATGTGAAGGCTACTTAGCTGGCATGCATTGCATGCGAGCACGATACTTGCTGGGATTGCCCATGAAAAACGACTGTAGAAGCAGTAGAAGAAGAAGTGTTTGTGTGCGTGTGTGTGTGTGTGTATGTGTCTGCGTACGTCGTTCCACATTACCGCCACCATTGTCTTATTGTGCGCCAAGACAGGATAGTATGAAAGAGTCCACCGTACGACCAAAACCGACTGCGGAGAAAGGGCCATCATTGTGGTTCCCTAACGTAATCCAAGCAGTTTACCTCAGCTCGGGAAGCTCTTGGATCCCGCGACTTTAGGTACTGTATTAAAAAATCAGATGTGTTCAATTCACATGACATTCTCTCCAACTCTTTAACAAATTATTGTTGTAGAGCTTAATCTTCATGCTAATCGAGATAAACATAAGATATGTAATAGCCAAAACAGTTTGCTATGTGACTAAAATTTCTTTGTTTCTATGGACGGGATATGACAAATTCCTGTGTGAGAACAGGATAAGTTTTTCAAAGCTGAAACCAATAACAAGGAATATCTAAACAACGATCAACTCCACACAAAAAATGTATATGACATAAGCTGTGTGTTTTATCATGATCTCTAGTTTTGTGTAGTAAGTTTTCGTTCATCTCTTACGGTGTAGCAGGTATTAAAAAATTCCGTAAAATTCAATCAGAATAAAGTAGTCTTCAAGGCTATTCTCAGAAAATTGAAGATATACATATTATTTGCATGTAAATATTTTAAATATAGGAGATATTTATCAAAATATTAGAGCCATTTTTGAGAAAATCAAAATTTTCGAAAAACGTTCCATGTAAAGGGTAGTTTGGGTGGGGGGGATTTTCTTAAAAATCTTCGTGTCGCACCCCTGGAAGATACCAAAGCTAAATGCCAAGTTTGATATTTAACGGACTCTTTTGAGCTATGCTGCCCACACACAGACACACAGACACACACAAGGTCATTTTTCTAAAAATACTGTTTTTGGATTCAGGGGGACCCAAAACATTTATTTCCGGTGAAATCTCGGTATCGAGCTTTTGGGTGCATTACAATACCTTCTCTATACACTATGTACATAGTACGTGTAGAGAAAGTAAAAATCAAGTCTTTATCTTCTCCATGAGAATATTTGCTTATGAGCTCATAAAAACTGCGCGGAAGTGCACAACTACCATTGTCAGTTGATACAGCAACTCTTCAATTTCCGCGTGAAAACATCGAAATCATGTTACTAAGAATAACATGTGAAAATAATCTCTATTGCGCAACGATCTGTATTACCGATATTGATAATTATACTTAATTAAATAGATAGCCTTTGTATATAGTAATGTATCAATCAAAGTAAGGGGCTACAAACTTTGCTTTAACCCTTATTTTATTTGTGAATATTTGTATTTTGTTAACATTTTTACAACCTAAGGCGACAAGGTTTGGAACGTGGTTTTAACTGTAAATGTTCAGTTTTCCGTTCGCAAGAGACCTTGATGTATTGTGAGTTGAGTTTTCAAAAGGAAACATTCTAAAATGTTATTGCCCTGTCTTTTGTATAATGTTGAGTGACTTTAGGGAATACAGGCATAAGTACAGCAACCAATAGCAAGAAGGGACGCTATGTATACAGAAAGGAAGCTAAGTTTAAAGTCACAACCGTTTTGGGCAGTTCTACGCCAGATGCTATGGGCGACACTATGTCGGTCGCAGAAGCAAAATCGCGCCACATTGCTCAACGCGGTTGAAACAAAGAGTTCATGGATTTTCTTTCCCCAGATTTATAATCATCACGCACAAGTTTGCAGGAGTCACTTGGTTGTCAACGGTTTGGTTTTATACCGTGGAATATTATCACATGTATGATTTCTTCAATACTATTTACGAACCAGTGATTAATGTTATTTTTCTTCACTACCTTTTTTGTATTTCCTTCTGTACCACGCCCTGTACCGAGTAATTCATGTTCGCCGATGAAGAGGAACCACCTGAACTAAAACCGGAGCAGTGCAGACATCAAAAGGTAGGGAAATGTCACTAGGTTCCACCCTAACCGGGCCAAGTGACACACACAATAACGCCGACGCAACTTTGTCATTTACTATTTAAGATAATATTCAGGACAAAGTCGCCAATAGCAGTTGCAGTCCTGAATACTACATTGCCAACGTCATTATTAATTTTATACGCGCGAGATTGTAGTGCAGGTCATGGTTTTATGTGCATACCACATAGTTTCTAGTATGTATAATTTGATTTACGCATTGATTAAACTAGGTGTGTTGGGTTCAAGCAAAAAAAAAAAAAAATAAATAAATAAATAAATAAAGCATAAAATCTTATGTACTCCATTTTCACGACTTTCTCTACATTTCTATAACAAATTATAATTAATAAGCTTATTCTTATACATATTTAATGCTAAAACACTAGCAGAAACAGTCTTATTACTTAGTTCCTTATAAGTAGAAGGGAAATAAGGGAATACACTAGACTAAACCGACAGTTAGTGTTTTAAAATGTGGTTGCTATGGCATTGAAATCTTTTTCTTTGTGTGGCCAAGCGTTGACTAGTTCCCTATGAGAAAAGTTGAGTATTTTGAAATTTAAATCATTAACAAGAAATATCTCGAAAACGGCAAACGCCACTAAAAAATGTATTTGACATAAATCGTGTGGTTTATCGAGGTCCACGTTTTTATGTAGTAAATATTTGTCTATCTGTTACGGTTTACCAGTCATGCACAATTCAATAAAAGTCATCCAGAAGAAAGAGGTTTTCAGAAGCAATTCCCAGAAACTCAATAAATATATATATTATTTATCAGTTAAATATCTTAAATATAAGAGTCTTTTAACTAAATCGTTAGAGCCATTTATGAGAAAATCAAAATTTTTGACAATTTATCCCAGTAAAGGGTATTTTGGGGTAGGGAGATTTTCCTCAAAAATCTTCGTGCTGCATCCTTAGAAGATACGCAACTTAAACACCCGGTTTGGTATTTAATGAACTTTTCATTTTTGAGCTATGCTGCGCATACACAAACACACACACACGCGGACATTTTAGTAAAAATGCAACACCTTCTTATATATGCACATAGTACGTGTAAAGGAAATAACAACAAAATGGTTCACTTTCTTACTTATTTACCCAAGTAAAAGACAAATATGTGTTTTTACTCTGTTATACAGGCATAGCAGCCGCAGAGAAGGGTAATGTCGACGTCATTTTTACTTTCTCTACACGTACTATGTACATAGTGTGTAGAGGAGGTATTGCATTGCACGCAAAATTTCAATACTGGGATTTCACCAGAAATATATTTTGGACGCCCTGAAACAAAACAAAAAAGTAATTTTAGAAAAAGGTCCACGTGTATCTGTCTGTCTGTCTTTCGTCTGTGTGTGTCCATGTGTCTGTGTGTGTCTGTGGACAGCATGGCTCAAAAATGAAAAGTTGGTTAATACCAAACTTCGTACTTAAGTTGACCATCTTCCAAGGATGCGACACGAAGGTTTTCAAGAAAATTGCTCCAACTACAATTTGCATGGAATATTTTCTGAAAATTTTGATTTTCTCAAAAATGGCTCTAACGATTTTGATTACATTGCCTTATGTTTAAGATATTTTTATGACAAACGAAATGTATATTTTGAATTTTCTGGGAATAGCCTCTGAAGGCCTCTTCATTCTGGATGACTTTTATATAAATGGCAAACCATAAGAGATATACAAAAGCTTACAACAAAAAATGTAAATCTCACTAAAAAAACACAATTTATATCATATACGTATTTCTATTTTCTGTATACGCACTATGTACATAGTGTATAGAGAAGGTATTGCACTCCACCAAAAATTCGATACCGAGATTTCACCAGAAATGTATGTTTTAGGGTCTTCTGTATCAAAAAAAAAATGTATTTTCAGAAAAAGGTCCATGTGTGTGTGTCCGTGTGTCCGAGTGTCCATGTGTCAGTGTGTCCGGGTGTCTGTGAACACGATAACTCTAAAACGAAAAGTCGGTAAAACACAAAATTTTTATTTTCACAAAAATGGCTCTAACGATTTTCATTAAAATATCGTATATTAAAGATATTTACCTGACAAATAAAATTTATATTTTGAATTTTCTGGGAATAGCCTCTGAGGACTACTTTATTCTGGGTAAATTTTACGGAATTTTGCATAACTGCTAAACCGTAAGACATGGACAAAAAGTTACCACACAACAAATGTAGATGACCTTAAAACACACAATATGTTATATCTATATTTTTTTTTTTCGTGGAGTTGAATGTTTTTGAGATATTCCTTGTTTTTCGTTTCAGTTATAAAAACATACTTTTCTCATACAGGACGTTGTGAACTCATGTCCATACAAACAAAGGAACTTCATTCACATAGCAACTGGCTTTTGACTATCACTTTAACCTATGGTACCCCCTTATTTCGCTTCTACTAACACGGAAGCAGTAATAAGATTATTTCTGCTAATTTTTTCTCGATTAGATGAAGTAAATAGAATAATTTGTTGCAGAGATGTAGAGAAAGTCATGTGAATGGAACACATCAGATTTGTTCCCTTCTACTTACAAGAACCAAGTAATAAGGACAATCTCTGCTAATGTTTATCTCGATTAGCATGAAGGAGACAGAAGAATCAATTTTTAACAATGATTTGATACAGAGATGTGGAGAAAATCATGTGAAGAAACAGCAATTTTTTTTACATTATATATTGGCCTTCAGGTTGTAACATAATTGGTCATTAGAAGTATAGAAGGACTTAGCATAAAACACAGTATATCCATTCCCATAGCGGGATTCAAACCCGCGACTCTTTAGCGACAGAACGTCGAAGTAAATGCACCAACAACCACGGCCACCGGTGCCTGCGAACGTCTTTTCAAAATCAGGGATTGGAAAGGATTACTACCTGGAATCTGTGCTAAGGAAATAAATGGTAAGGCAGCTTATATCCGATGTTAATAGTCAATAATCAATCTTTATAAAGGTCATTAGTTTAATAAAAAACCATAGGAGGACAGCGAATTAATAAGAACTGCATTTTTAGCAGTATAAAGTTAAATATTTGATAATTACAAAAGTAAAACTGAGATACTGTCTGCTATTAAACCTATATAGCTTTTTGCTTGACAAAGGAGGGCTGAGGTTATGAGTTCTGAGATACTCCACAGTTTAAGACTGACTTTGATCACTGCAGCTGTTTTCCTCCACAATTTGACGAAATGATCGACAAACGGTGGAATCAGTGCTTTTATCAACACTTGGCTCGGGCGCGCGCCACTCGCCTGCTGAGATTGCAGTTCCCACTATTGCGTCACATAAGATGTGGCCTTCTGAGTCATGCCACGTGTATGATAAACGAAAACAGCAGAGAAGTTTCTTTCGTGGTTTTCATTTGTGTGTTAGCGCAGTCATGGTGCAATATACTACAGCACAAAGATGCTTCATTTATTGCAAGTTTATAAAACACAAATTGCCCTGTCTGTATTATAGCATATTTACGGAAGGCTTTCCTGATACTGATCCCTTTAACAGAAGTACAGCTGATCAAATAGTCAAGAAATTTAAAAGTGTGGGATCAGATTTGACAGGGAAAGAATCGAAAACGTCTTCTGTTTTCGAGATCGATTAACGGACCCATGATTTGGGGGGGGGGAGGGGGTTCCCCGGGTGACTAGGGGAATGTTGAGAAGATTCATTACATCATCGAATTTAACTTCGAAAGTATAATAGTAACAATAGTAGTAGTGGGAATGGTAGTAGTGTCGACGTTGCTCAAGTTAGTCGCCATCCGTGGTGTAATGGTTACCATGTAGATTTAATATACCCAAGGTCGCGGGTTTAAACCCGGCAGAGGACGATGGGTTTTTTCGGTTGTAAACATCTTTAACATGGCTTCCTTCGGAAGGTAAGTAAAGCCGTTGGTCCTGTGTCGTAGATTTACGGTACGTAAAAGAACCTCAAGCCTGACAGAGAGGCCTCTGAGCAAAATTAAGCGGTCTTTCACACCCAATTTAGAATGGGACGCTGAGAACCACAGCAGTTAAAGAGCGTCTAAAAATAACACGTCATTTACATTTGCTGCTGAAGTTATGCACAATCATCATCTTTCTGTCGAGGTTGACAGGCATTAGTGGAGTATCTACTTCCGTCCTTGCGAGAAGGGAAAGGCGGTGTTTAAAATAAGATACCGTCTCGAGGTTGAAGGATCAAGCGGTGATTCTCGACGGGTTGCAGTGAGTGTTGGTTTGCGCAACATAGAGGTTTATTCCTGGCGTGTCACGGATCCGCCTTTACCTGCTTAATGGGTAGGACACCTAGGAGGAAACTCCGGGGGATTGGGGCATATGGGTTGGGCCAGGAGGGCGTCGGAGGCGTTCAATCTGGAATCCTTAGGTAGCCGTCTGAGCTTGTGCTCGTTACCATTTGGATCATGTCGCCTTGTGGATTTCTCCCATCGTATCTCTCTCATTCCTCCCTCCCTGAACACATAAGTCGCAAAGAGAGCCAAGGGTCTACCTGCGGTGCTTCGCCCTTGGGACTGGGTCACCGTACGTGAGTAATGCTAATCCTATATCAGCACCATTGTAGCTAGCTTCTGAGATTGGACCACCTGTAATACACGGCTATGACAGCCCTATGAAGCTGTGTAGACATGATAAAAACAGTGCTTAAATTAGAGATATTTGAGGTTTTTTCAGGGGTTCGAATTATGGAGACGACAATCGCACACGCTACTACATAAGTGACATACAGATAACGACAAATAACTTTTTTTTTCTTTCAAAAAGTTTGGAGTATTATTTTCCAAATAAATCATCAGTTACCATTCAGAAGAGTTAAATCCCATATCCTCCATACCCAATACGGTATGTCTTACATAGTGTACACTAAGCTATTTTTTATTCAAACAAATTATTTACGACCCGTGTCTTACCTAAATGTATATCAAGGGATATTTACATATTTTATTCAAGTTGCAGAAGATGCTCTTGAGGAATTCTGCGACTATAGCTGTATTGAACTGAATCTTCAGAATCATTTACAGTGGAAGTGAGCGTAAACAGATGGTATATCTCTTGAATAGTTGCTGCATTCAGTTATCAAGTGTAGGACCGTCTGTCGAAGTTTTTCAGGGAAGCACAGAATGATGAAACGCTTATTTTCATTTTGTGGATTGGAAACGGCCATGAGTTTTAAGGAATTGGATGGCTATATGATTAGGTGAGAGAGATGAGGACATTCTATGAGATATATTGGGGATTAAATGTTTGGTGTGATAGGCTTTATTGGATCTGGTGTACATGGAATTCCAAATTGTAGTGTACTAATGAATTAACGGCTGCTTGCCCCGAGTTATGTGAATAGATATGTAGTCTAATGCAGTTTTGTAACTGGCTGCAATCCTCGTAAGGTAGTTCGCTCTGTCGTGCCCACTAAGTCCTGCGTGACTTTTGATACGGTGGAGTGTAATCTTATTTGTTTTATTGAGTGTGATATTTTTTTTCTGAGTTGAACGGCGAAGGGGGTTTATGAGTTAACTTGCATAGCATACCTTGAGGAGCCAGGCTTCTCCTGTTCTTTTCACTCCAAAGCTATGGTAATTCTCAGCAGCTCAGTTTGGAAGACTCAACATTTCAGGTCTAGTTTTCCTAGTTTCTCTTTCGAGTTTTTCATTCGAAAGAGGTTTTCATCGAAGCACCATACGCTAACGGTTGGTTAGTACGGTCAGTCAATATGATCACATGTTACCCAGAAGACGCATCAGCTAGCAGCTTTTCAAGGATGCCTTAGACTAGTAAGTTCTGCCTTTTCTACCCAGAATATACCAACCCGCCAAATCAAGCAGCATCGGATTTGATCATGGCTTGGGTGGGTGACCGCCTGACCGCCCGGGACCCGCTGCATATTTTGGTTACTTCTCCCTAACGCAAAACCTCATTCCTTTCGTTTTCCCCGTTAGATGATACTGCATTATTAGTCCGCAAGTGGCTGGACCAGTTAAAGTCGGCGAGATCCATTGTGATCCCTGACAATTGCCTTACCTCGTGGCTGCTCCGTCTCACTGTTGCCACCTTGACTCGTCCAAGACTACTGCACCAAACCTCTCTGTCACTTGGTAGGGGCTCCTCTCCTAAATCATCTCCTTCATCAACTTCATCTTTATCGTTGTTTCTAAGTCACTATCACTGTCATTTTCATTGATTATATTTACAATTACACTAGGATTACTCGGCGCCAACTGAAACTGCATTGAGGAATGCTTGTTACATCTTGCAACAAGGCTGATGTCATTGCTTATGTAGGATGAATCTATTGGCAGACACACCCCTTTCAGCTAAAACACAGCGCTGGCTGTCAGGGATCACTATAGATCTCCCCGAATTTAAGCAGCATCAGGCCTGGTTATTGCCTGGGTGGTTGACCATCTCGGTAGCACACCACCGAGACGTGCCAACAGTTCTATCGGAAACAAACAACTGCTTTTCAGCAGTTACCACTACAAAATGCTTGCCACTTGACTACATTTATTGTATCGCACAGGTAAACCCGCAAGATACGCGGATAGGTGCCGATTTACCCACCACCCTAGAGAACTCGAGACACTGCTCCTGAGTGTTACGTTATAACCAAAGCACCAAAATTCTAATAATACGAAAATTCAACTTTGAAACGAAGAAAACAAGTTTAAGAAACCGAGCGGGAAGGTTCAATCTGATGAAAAATTCCATGATGTCTCTTAGCTTGAAAACAAAGCATACTTTATGTGTAATTATTTATTTAAAAGTAAGCTAATTGCTATAAGTACTATATTAAAGTTTTAAAATACAATTATAAGGCCCATGATCACAATTGACTCCGAAACAAGGATACTGAAAGAAGCACAAAAGCAAAAACTATTAACTTTTGAAAGAAAGATTTTATACAGAATTTTTGGACCATTTATTACAGATGGGACACCAATGGAAGAGCTAAATAAAACAATTAAAAAACAGACAGTAATTAATTTTATAACTGCGCTGAGACTTTGGACACTTACATAGAATGCCAGATAGGAGGAATAGTAAAGAAAATATACACATGGAAGCCTCTCGAATCAAGATTAAGGAGTAGGCCCAAGAATAGATGGAGTGATAATATTAATCCAGACTCAAAAAATCTGATGTGTTACAATCACATGACTTTCTCTAGCTGTTCTACAAACTTTTTACAAAAGATTGTTTTTCTTTCTGAACCATGCTAATCGAACTGCGTTAGCAGAATTGCTTATTTCTTAGTTCTTTTAAGCGGAAGGGAACTAAAGGAATGCACCATGCTAAAGCGATGATAAATGTTTTAAAAGCTGTTGCTATGCGATTGTCATTGCAATTCGGTTTCTGCTTGACTAAAAGTAGAGCAAAAGAAAAACGGACACTTTCTGTCTGAGAAAATTGCATATATCATAAGCCGTGTGTTTTAGCATCTAGTCTTTTATGTAGTATGTTTACGGTTTATAGTTATGCAAAAATCTAGCAAAATTCATCCAGAGTAAAGATGTCTTCAGATATACATTTTGTTTGCCGAATAAATGTCTTTAATATATGGTATTTTAATCAAAATCCTTAGAACCATTTTTGAAAAAATCAAAATTTTCGAAAAAATTTTTATGCAAAGAGTAGTTTGGGGTGGAGGGATTTTCCTCAAAATCTTCGTGTAGCGTCCTGGAAGATATTAAATTTATATAGGTACCTACCAAGTTTGGTATTTTACCAACTTTTCGTTTTTGAGTTATCGTGTTCAGACACATAGACTTTTTTCTAAAAACGCTTTTTTGGACTCAGGGGACCTCAAAACATATATTTGCAGTGAAACCACTGTACTGAATTTTGGGTGCAATACAATGCCTTTTCTGTACACTATATTCATATGACGTATAGATAAAGTAACAAACAAATATTAAGAAACATAAAACATAACTTTCAAGATCTAGTTTATTTATGCAACACGTACTTCATTTATTCACAATTTGTAAAGTAGTGTAAACCGCGTAGGGAACACAGTTGATTACATTTGGGTCGTTGCCGATGCCCCAAAATGCTTGTGTGTTTATTTTTGCTCGTTTTCTCTGAAGGTTACTTACGTTCGAAATGCAAACCTGGTTCAGTTTTGCTGTAACTGGACTGTCAAGTTACGTTTGTTATATTATGTACTGTCGAAGAGAAATAACATTACATGCTTGCAAGCCTTGGAGAGGCAATTTACCCGCCCTTCCACCCCCATGGGGCGGATCTCGGACATTACTGTTTCCTTGAGGGAGGAAAATGGACACTGTATTCCCTGTCCCATCTCGTTTAAATAACCTTTAAGGGCGAAGAAATTCCCTTATTTTTCTTATTTCTCTACTGGAAATGTATCTCTTGTAGAATATTCCTCTATGTATTCTTTTGTGAAATGCCCTATTAACTTTTGACTTTCTCTATACGTACCATATACATAGTGTACAGAGAAGGTATTGTATTGCACACAAAAATTCGATACGAGATTTCACCGAAATATATGTTTTGACACCCCCTGAATTCAGAAAGAAACATTTTTAGAAAAAAATATCCGTGTTTGTCGGATATCGTTCAAGGATATGACACAAAGATTTTCAAGAAAATCCTCCCACCCAAAACTACCCTTTACATGTAAAAAATTTAGAAAAAAAATTATCTTAAAAATGGCTCTAACGATTTTTATTAAAATATCGTTATACTAAAGATATTTATTCCACAAATAAAGCGTAGGTATATCTTGAATTTTCTGGGAATAGCCTCTGAAGACTACTTTATTCTGGGTGAATTTTACGGAATTTTGCATAAGTGCTAAACCGTTAGAAATGGCCGTAAACTTAAAACACAAAAAATAGAGCACGTTAAAACACATAATATATGCTATATAATTTTTTGTGTGGAGTTGGTCGTTTTTTGGTTACAGCTTTGAGAACATACTATCTCATACATTAATTTGTCAACTCGTGTCCATACAAACAAAGGAACTTCAGTCACATAGCAACCAGCTGTAGGTTATCACTTTAACCTATGGTACTCCCTTATTTCGCTTCTACTAACAAGGAAGCAAGTAATAATACTATATCTGCTATTTTTACTTTCTCTATGCCTACTATGTACATAGTGTATAGAGAAGGTATTGCACTCCACCAAAAAATTTGATACCGAGATTTCACCGGAAATATGTTTTAGGGTGCCCTATATCCAAAAAAAAGGTCCGCGTGTGTGACCGTGTGTCCGTGTGACTGTGAACACGTTAACTCAAAAACGAAAAGTCGGTAAAATACCAAACTTGGTATTTAAGTTTAGTATCTTCCAGAGATGCGACACGAAGATTTGGAGAAAAATCCCTCCACCCCAAACTACCCCTTACATAGAATTTTTTTCGAAAATTTTGATTTTCTAAAAAATGGCTCTAACGATTTTTATTAAAGTATCGTATGTTAAAGAGATGTACATGAGTAAT
Source organism: Hymenopus coronatus (assembly GCA_030762935.1). Lineage (NCBI taxonomy): Eukaryota > Metazoa > Arthropoda > Insecta > Mantodea > Hymenopodidae > Hymenopus > Hymenopus coronatus. Next base: position 76,504,558 of record CM060883.1, read on the forward strand.
AAAATGTATATTTTGAATTTTCTGGAAATAGCTTCTGAAGACTACTTTATTCTGGGTCAACTTTACGGAATTTTGCATAACTGCTAAACCGTAAGAGATACACAAAAACTTACCATACAACAAATGTAGAGCACGTTAAAACACACAGTATATGTTAAATACATTTTTTCGTGGAGTTGATCGTTTTTGAGATATTCCTTGTCTTCTGGTTACAGCTTTGAGAACATACTTTTCTCAAACATTAATTTGTCAACTGTTGTTCATAGAAACAGAGGATCTTCAGAATTTTTCTCAATTAGATGAAGTAAATAGAATAATTTGTTGCAGAGATGTAGAGAAAGTAATGTGAAAGGAACACATCAGATTTTTGTTGCACACTGCTTGAAGGGTTTTGTTTATTTTCAATAGTTGTGATGTGTGGTCTGTTTACATTAATTAGGCAATAACGCTGTTGCGCTGTTTGCGTAGCAAATAATGTGTCCACCTACAAAGCCGTAATTATGAAGTTACGATAGAAGCACTTTACCGAGAATAGCGGGTTAGACGAAGCGTAACTGTTAATTTTGCTAATTGGGTGACACCTCCAGTGTATTTATTTCCTCTAGGGCAAAGGTAACACGTCGACAAAAGTGCACTTTGAGTGATTTGGAGATCGTTTCCCGGGATATATATCGCTTAATGACATGAAGAGAAATTACATGATGACATTGGACCTTCCCGCTGGTGTTGTACACACGATGGCACTCTTTTACGTTCTATAGCTCCTATGAACAAAGTTCATAGTGGATAGAGAAGGTGTTGTATTCCCCTCAGAAGTTCTATACTGAGATTACACCGGAAATACAGTAGCACCTCGTTAATCCGGACCCCGTTAATCCGGACTCCGTTAATCCGGACTTTTCTTAAAGAAACAAGATAATCCGAACATATGAAAATTACACACTGAGTTATATAACCTTTAAACTTATAAATGAATTTTCTTGAAATTTTTATGAATTTCTATATAAATCATGAAATTGTTTTGTTATGAAAACTTTGTGTTTCAGCCAGTTAAAAGTAAAAATAAAAATCTGATGTGAGCCATCTACATGACTTTCTCTACATCTCTGCATCAACTTATTGCTAAAAACCTTATGATTCTATTTACTTCATGCTAATCTTGAAAAAAAAATAGCAGAAATAGTTTTATTACATACTACCTTATAAGTAAAAACCAAATAAGGGAGTACATTAGGTTAAAGTGATAGCAAAAGTTGGTTGCTATATGAGTGAAGTTCCTTTGTTTATATGGATAGGAGTTGACAAATTTCTGTATGAGAAAAAGTACAAGTTTTTCAAAGCTGAAACTAAAAACAAGAAATATCTTAATAAAGGTCAACTCCACGAAAAAAATTTATATTGCATAAATTATGTGTTTTAATGTGCTCTATGTTTTCTGTGCGGTAAGTTTTTGACCATCTCTTACGGTTTAGCAGTTATACAACATTCTGCAAAATTCATCCAGAATAAAGTAGTCTTCAGAGGCTATTCCCAGAAATTAAAAATATACATATTATTTATCAGGTAAATATCTTTGATATACGATATTTTAGCCAAAATCGTTACAGCCATTTTTGAGAATCTCAAAATTTTCGAAAAATGTTCCATGTAAAGCGCAGTTGAGGTGGGTGTATTTTCTTGTAAATCTTCGTGTCGCATCCTTCGAAGCAACCAAATTTAAATACCAAGTTTGGTATTCAACGGTCGTTTTGTTTTTGAGCTATGCTATCCACAGATACACAGACACTCAGACACACACAAACACGCGCGAGCGCACACACACACACACACACACACACACACACACACGTACCTTTTTGTAAATTTTTTTTTTTGGATTTAGAGGACGCAAAGCATGTATTTTCGGTGAAATCTGGGTATCGAATTTTTGGGTGGAATATAATATCTTCCCTACACACTATGTACATAGTATTTGTAGAGAAAGTAATAAAAAAGTAATACAATTTCCTCTTAAAACGTATAAGTTTATGTGTGTTTTTCTGTGATACTCAGTCATCTTCTGAACCTAAATTATAAATTTATAAAACAAATATTTGCAAAGTTCAAAAAGGTAAAACTGTGGAATATTTACAAGGTTTTTCTTTTTTAATATGCTAATATATACTGCAAAACCATGCTTGTGTTTCAGAAATTTCAACTACATGCTGTATGTTCATACTGAAAATTTCAGCTCTCTACTTCTCATACTTTCTGAGAAAATTGTATATAACTGTCTAAAAACGTTGTTTTGAAAAATCTGAAGTTAAATATACCAATGTGCTACAAAGGGGCATTGCATGGCAGCTTTAAGGAACTGAAGACTGGCATTTAAATGCTATTTAATGCTTTTCAAGAATAATCTTTTGTATGGAAAGTTATTTTGTAATAGATAGAGAAAGTCATGTGAATAGAACACATCAGATTTTTCAATCATTTATTTTATTATTAATATATTGTCGATACATAAGCCTACTTTTCGAAATCCTGACTGTTCTTCCAGGAGGATGCTTTCAATAATAACTTGTGATCGTTTCGTTATTGATTTTGCGTAAATTTTATATGCTTAATTTAACAGACGAGCTCCTCTTCAATTGGTGTATTGACCTCGATCTCCTTTCTTAAATATAGGAATAATTATTCCTATTGTCTATTCTTGTGGAGCTTTCACCTGAGCTCAACATTTACTTAGAAGCTTTAAAAACCTAGTCTTCAGAGCAACAGGATAATATTTTATTAATATTCTCTATGTATACCCTCTACCTGGAGTTGCTTTATTTTTAGATATCTCTAGAGCTTTATCTAACTTCCTTAATTTGATGTCAACTTCTGCAAAGTGAATAGACATATCTTCGTACTCTATTTCCTTAAACATTTAATATTTATCTATCCACTCATCTTTAAAGTATCGGATTCATTCTTCTCTGATATTACCTTAAGTGTGCTCCATCTCTTTGCTGTTGCAACAGATCATTATTGCTCTTTTGAAATACTTGACATGTAAGTTAATGATTCTGAACACATATTTGGTAATGTAAGCTAAATATACAATTCATTTATTAATTGTCATGCCAGCAAGCACTGTAAGCACTTACAGTAAGACTCCTAGAGGTCATTAATACTTAGAGTACAATTAGGAAATGACGTAACCATCAACATATCTTTGCTTCGACTTCGCTGGTAAAAGTGAAGCACATGCTAGATCCACAGCTTCTTCGATAGCAATGTTGCTCACTTGTATAACATTTTATTGCTTGATAATAACTATGAAAAATCAAAAGATTTAATTCGGCTACATAAACAAATAACCTAACAACCAAGAACAAGACAATCAAGCAAAGAAGGTATTGCAAAGTTCATTAACAAAAGAGTGTATAAGACGGCTTTGTCCATATAATTTAGATGTAGCCCTTTATTTGTTCACATCGATAATTCATTTTTACTTTCTCTAGCCCCATATGCACAAGGTACATAGGGATAGAGAGGTATTGTATTCCACCCAAAAATTCGATACCGAGATTTCACCGGAAATACATGTTTTAGGACCCCCTGTATCCAAAAAAAGCATTTTGAGAAAAAGGTCCGTGTGTGTGTCCGTGTGTCCGTATGTCTGTGAACACGACAACTCAAAAACGAAAAGTCGGTAAAATACCAAACTTGGTATTTAAGTTTAGTTTCTTCCAGAGATGCGACAAGAAAATTTTCAGGAAAATCCCCCACCCCAAACTACGCTTAACATGGAACATTTTCCGAAAATTTTGATTATCTGAAAATGGCTCTAACGGTTTTGATTAAAACATCGTATATTAAACATACTTACCTAACAAATAAAATGTATATCTTGAATTTTTTGGGAATAACCTCTGAAGACCACTTTATTCTGGATGAATTTTACGGAATTTTGCACATCTGGAGAACAGTAAGAGATGTACAAAAACTTACCACACAAAAGATGTGCAGCCAGTTAATACACACAATTTATGTTATATACATTTTTCGTGGAGTAGATCGTTTTTAAGATATTCCTTGTTTTTGGTTTCAGCTTTGAAAAACTTACTTTTTTCATACAGGAATTAGTGAACTGCTGTGCATACAAACAAAGTAACTTCAGTCACAGAACAGCCAGCTTCTGAATAACACTTAAACCTATGGTGCTCCCTTATTTCGCTTCTACTTACAAGGAAGCAAGTAATGCGACTATTACTGCTAATTTTTCCTGGATTAGCAAGAAGTAAATAGAAGAATAAGCTTTTTAACAATAATTTGTTGCAGAGATGTAGAGAAAGTCATGTGAATAGAACACATAAGATTTTTTCTTAATGTTCAATAAACTATTGCATAGTAATTTTGATTTATTATTGTTTTGTAAATAGCTAACCACGAATTCTAAGTGACTTATCAAATCTCGAATGCTTGGGAAACTTGGCCCTGCATATTCCCAATATGCGTTTTCGACCTGATAAGTATAGTTTGCAGTTCTTAGTACGTAATATACTTTACTTGTCGCACCTCAATAGTTTACATCGCCCTCCGTGGTGACCATGCCAACTTCAAGGTCGCGGGTTCAAACTCGGCGGAGGACGAAGATCTTTTCTGGTGTAAAAAGCCTTAGCATGGCTTTCTTCATAAGGGAAGTAAAGCCGTTGGTCTCGTGTCGATCTACGGCACGAAAAAGAACCTCAAACCTGATAGAGAGGCCTCTGAGCAAAATTAAGCGGTCTTTCACGTCCAATTTAGAATGGGATACTGAGAACCACAGCGTCCATAAATAACACGCCATTTACATTTACAATAGTTTAGTTCACGAGTAAGGATCTTAAAGGCCAAACCAGAGCAAAGACTTAGATTACATTTATATCTTGGCTAGTTAGATATTTTAATCGATGGAACATACAAGACAGAACTGCAAATAAAGAACACGAAGGTATTATATGCAGAAGTCATACACGATAACAAACAATCCACGAAGGACACTAACCCATTAATGTTGAGATATAAGACATAAAAAACAGATGTGCTCCATTCACATGACTTTCTCTACAACTCTGCAATAAATTATTGTTAAAAAACTAATGCTTATATTTACTTCCTGCTAATCGAGAAAAAATTAGCAGAAATAGTGTTATTACTTGCTTCCTTGTAAGTAGAAGCGAAATAAGGGAGTACCATTAGTTAAAGTGATGGTCAAAAGCTGGTTGCTATGTGACTGAAGTTCCTTTGATTGTATGGACATGAGTTCACAAAGTCCTGTATGAGAAAGGTGTGTTTTTTATAGCTGAAACGAAAAACAAGGATTATCTCAAAAACAATCAACTCTACGAAAAAAATGTACATAACATAAATTGTGTGTTTTAAAGTGCTCTACATTTGTTGTGTGGTAAGTTATTGTCCATCTCTTACGGTTTAGCAGTTATGCAAAATTCCGTAAAATTGACCCAGAATAAAGTAGTCTTTAGAGGCCATTCCCAGAAAATTCAAATATATATATATTTTATTTGTCTGGTAAATATCTTTAATATACAATATTTTAATCAAAATTGTTAGACCCATTTTTGTAAAATAAAAATTTTCGAAAAAAGTTCCATGTAAAGGGTAGTTTTGGGCTGGGGTATTTTTTCTCAAAATCTTCGTGTCGCATCCCTGGACGATACTAAACTTAAATACCAAGTTTGGTGTTATACCGACTTTTCGTTTTTGATTTATCGTGTTCAAAGACACACGGACACACTGACATACGGACACTTGTACACACACACACGGACCTTTTTCTGAAAATACTTTTTTTGGATACAGGGACCCTAAAAATATATATTTCCGGTGAAATTTCGGTATCGAATTTTTTGGCGGAGTGCAATACCTTCTCTATACATTATGTACATAGTGCGTATAGAGAAACAAAAAATACGGCATGGATCAGTAAAACCCGAGAGCAAATGTCAGACTTTTAGTTTTAAAAGAAAAAGAGGAAGAAGCAAATTAAAAGTTAGAGACTGAACGTACTATTTATTATATATTATATATGTATGTTTTAATTTGGGAGACAATTCAGTTCAACTGTTAAAGCGCCAATGGAATGGCCAAGATAGGCAATATGAATCAACCTAACTCGATATTGTCGAAACATCTTATCGCAGTCTATGTTCTTTTATTTGAAATATTGTCGCACCTGACGTTCGTGTGGTTAATCTCCTGTCTTGTTTGTTGGTAACAAGGTGAGCCAACCTACACTGTTAATTACTGTCAGTTCCACAATTGTACTTTGAATTAATTTAGTTACAATGTTTATTTAAAGCTTCATCCGATTTATAATGTATTACGTTAAAAAAATGGAATGAAAATAATCATTATTTATATTTCTTTTGAATGAGATGAATGCAAAACTTAAATAAAATAACGTTTGTTACAATTTCACGTATTAGTTATTAAAAGCTGAAATAAAACAATTGTTCTCTATTTCTATTATTACTGCCGATATTTTAACATTGGGTTATATCATAATTCAGGAGGCAGTGAATAAAAAAAAAAAAAAAAAAAAAACATTCGGTAAATAAACATGGTCGAATTAGTCATTTACCTTTTGAGAACTGAGTATTACAATAGTTCTCAAATGGTATGTTATAGTATGCTGTGGTGCTCATGAAGTAGCCGGCAATAAATGTGTACTCTTTTAAAACTTTGAGCTCTAATATGAATAAAGGTAGCTTAATATATAAGAGAATATCTTAATATATGAGTACGTAAGGATATCTTAATATCTTAAGAGTACATGTATGTATGTATGTATGTATGTATGTATGTATGTATGTATGTATGTATGTATGTATGTATGTATGTATGTATGTATGTATGTATGTATGTATGTATGATGGATGGATGGATGGATGGATGGATGGATGGATGGATGGATGGATGGATGGATGGATGGATGGATGGATGGATGGATGGATGGATGGATGGATGGATGGATGGATGGATGGATGGATGGATGGATGGATGGATGGATGGATGGATGGATGGATGGATGGATGGATGGATGGATGGATGGATGGATGGATGGATGGATGGATGGATGGATGGATGGATGGATGGATGGATGGATGGATGGATGGATGGATGGATGGATGGATGGATGGATGGATGGATGGATGGATGGATGGATGGATGGATGGATGGATGGATGGATGGATGGATGGATGGATGGATGGATGGATGGATGGATGGATGGATGGATGGATGGATGGATGGATGGATGGATGGATGGATGGATGGATGGATGGATGGATGGATGGATGGATGGATGGATGGATGGATGGATGGATGGATGGATGGATGGATGGATGGATGGATGGATGGATGGATGGATGGATGGATGGATGGATGGATGGATGGATGGATGGATGGATGGATGGATGGATGGATGGATGGATGGATGGATGGATGGATGGATGGATGGATGGATGGATGGATGGATGGATGGATGGATGGATGGATGGATGGATGGATGGATGGATGGATGGATGGATGGATGGATGGATGGATGGATGGATGGATGGATGGATGGATGGATGGATGGATGGATGGATGGATGGATGGATGGATGGATGGATGGATGGATGGATGGATGGATGGATGGATGGATGGATGGATGGATGGATGGATGGATGGATGGATGGATGGATGGATGGATGGATGGATGGATGGATGGATGGATGGATGGATGGATGGATGGATGGATGGATGGATGGATGGATGGATGGATGGATGGATGGATGGATGGATGGATGGATGGATGGATGGATGGATGGATGGATGGATGGATGGATGGATGGATGGATGGATGGATGGATGGATGGATGGATGGATGGATGGATGGATGGATGGATGGATGGATGGATGGATGGATGGATGGATGGATGGATGGATGGATGGATGGATGGATGGATGGATGGATGGATGGATGGATGGATGGATGGATGGATGGATGGATGGATGGATGGATGGATGGATGGATGGATGGATGGATGGATGGATGGATGGATGGATGGATGGATGGATGGATGGATGGATGGATGGATGGATGGATGGATGGATGGATGGATGGATGGATGGATGGATGGATGGATGGATGGATGGATGGATGGATGGATGGATGGATGGATGGATGGATGGATGGATGGATGGATGGATGGATGGATGGATGGATGGATGGATGGATGGATGGATGGATGGATGGATGGATGGATGGATGGATGGATGGATGGATGGATGGATGGATGGATGGATGGATGGATGGATGGATGGATGGATGGATGGATGGATGGATGGATGGATGGATGGATGGATGGATGGATGGATGGATGGATGGATGGATGGATGGATGGATGGATGGATGGATGGATGGATGGATGGATGGATGGATGGATGGATGGATGGATGGATGGATGGATGGATGGATGGATGGATGGATGGATGGATGGATGGATGGATGGATGGATGGATGGATGGATGGATGGATGGATGGATGGATGGATGGATGGATGGATGGATGGATGGATGGATGGATGGATGGATGGATGGATGGATGGATGGATGGATGGATGGATGGATGGATGGATGGATGGATGGATGGATGGATGGATGGATGGATGGATGGATGGATGGATGGATGGATGGATGGATGGATGGATGGATGGATGGATGGATGGATGGATGGATGGATGGATGGATGGATGGATGGATGGATGGATGGATGGATGGATGGATGGATGGATGTAGTTGGCTAGGTAGATGACAGGTATGTTTTTATAGACTTCTACACCGTTTGACTGATTTTGACTAAATGGGACCTTTGAAGCTGTCTTATTACTGTATAGCTTAGAATTCAAAATCCCGTCCCATGGTACCGGATAAATCATTTAACTTCATTTAATGCCTACAAAGCTCATAAGACCGTCTATATCTGTAACAGAGAATGACGTAATCTCTGGAATATTGCAAATATAAGAAAAAAATCTGTTGTGTTCCATTCACATGACTTTCTCTACATCTCTGCAGAAAAAAATTATTCTATTTACCTCATATAATCGAGAAAAACTTAACAGAAATAGTCTTATTACTTTCTTCCTTGAAGCGAAATAAGGAAGTATCATAGGTTAAAGTGATAGTCAAAAGCTGGTTGCTATGTGACTGAAATTCCTTTGTTTGTAGGGACAGGAGTCAACAAATTCCTGTATGAGAAAAGCATGTTATTCAAAGCTGAAACTTAAAACAAGGAATATCTCAAAAACGACCATCTCCACGAAAATAATGCATAAATTGTGCTTTTTAACGTGCTGTAAGTTTTGTTTGGTAAATTTTTATCCATCTCTTGCGGTTTACCAGTTATGCAAAATTCCGTAAAATTCATCCAGAATAAAGCAGAATTCAGAGGCTATCCCAGAAAATTCAAGATATACATTTTATTTGTCATGTGAATATCTTTAATATGCGGTATTTTAATGAAAATCGTTTGTGTCATTTTTAAGAAAATCAAAATTTTCGAAAAAAGTTCCATGTAAAGGGTAGTTTGGTGTGAGGGGGATTTTTCTTAAGAATCTTCGTGTCGCATCCCTGGAAGGTACTAAACTTAAATATCAAGTATGGTATTTTACCGACTTTGGTTTTTGAGTAATCGTGTTCACAGACATACGGACACACACACATAGACCTTTTTGTGAGAATGCTTTTTGGGATACAGGTGACCCTAAAACATGTATATCCGGTGAAATCTCGGTATCGAATTTTTGCGTGCATTACAATACCTTGTCTATACACTATGTACATAGTACGTGTAGGGAAAGTAAAGATCTGATGCGTTCCATTCACATGACTTTCTCTACATCTCTGCAACAAATTATTGTAAAAAAGCTTATGCTTATATTTACTTCATGGTAATCGAGAAAAGAAATAGCAGAAATAGTCTTATTACTTGCTCCCTTGTAAGTAGAAGCGAAATAAGGGAGTACCATAGGTCAAAGTGATAGTTAAAAGCCGGTTGCTTTGTGACTGAAGTTCCTTTGTTACTGTGGACAGGAGTTGACAAACTCCCGTATGAGAAAATTATAAGTTTTTTTAAGGTGAAACTAAAAACAATATAAATCTCAAAAACGACCAGCTCCACAAAAAAATGTATACAACATAAATTGTGTGTTTTAACATGCTCCACATCTAAGTGTGCTAAGTTTTTCCACATCTCTTACAATTTAGCAGTTATGCGATTTTTCCGTAAAATTGATCCAGAATAAACTAGTCTTCAGAGGCTACTCCTAGAAAATTCAAGATATATATTTTATTTCTCAGGAAAATGTCTTTAATATACGTTATTTTAATCAAAATTGTTAGAGCCATTTTTTAGAGAATCAAAATTTTCGAAAACTGTTCCATATAAAGCGTAGTTGGTATGGGGATTTTCTTGAAAATTTTCGTGTCGCATCCTTGGAAGATACAAACCGTAAATACTAAGTTTTTGAGATATGCTTCCCAGAGACGCACACACGGAGATTTTTCTAAGCATGTTTTTTGGAAATAGGGTATTCTAAAACATATATTTCCGGAAAATCTCGGAATCGAATTTTTGGGTGCATTACAATACTTTCTCTATACACTATGTAATAGTGCGTATAGAGAAAGTAAAAACTCCTACAAGGATTATTTTCAATGATATTTTTAAACTATTTACAATTAGGGTACTTCTAAGACAGTTATACCTGTTGATCGGGAGATTCGAAATATTTATATGCAATTAAAAAATTGAAAATGGAAAAAAAAAAAAAATGAAAATCCCATTTTGGTTCTGCTTAATGGGTTCTGCTTTGTACTGCAAGGACAGCAATATAAGGCACAGGAAAATATTCTATTAATTTAAGCCAAGTGGAGGGAGGATGGCGGTAGACGCCTCATGCGACCGCTTATTCTATTTTCCGCAGACCGCATTCGATAAATAAGATTTTACAAGGGAGGGAAGATGTGAAGGAAGTGAGCAGAGAAAACGTGCCAGGTTAAGAAGAGGGCGTAAGGGTTAGCGCTGTTGTCTGTCTGGTTGTGCTACGATCGTTTCTCACTGAATATATGACTCTTCCTTTCCACTGTTTAGTTTCTCTACCTCGTACACGGTACATAGGTAAAGATGGTATTGCATTCCATTCAAAAACACGTTTTAGGGGCCCCTGTATCCAAAACAAAAATCAACTTTAACCCTATAACAGCCAAAATTAGAATTTTAATATTAAGTTCTGTATTGGTTTTATAAAAGTAGTGCTTTTTATTTTATTATGACAAAACTGGGGGTTAAGATCCCATCCTCAAATGAGGACACTGGCTATTAGTGACACACAAAATTACAGAATACAATAACACAGTTATATTAGTCACAAATAATATAAACACTATTTTACATCCATGTAATGCAAATGTAAGTATACATTTTACACTACATTTTACTTATATTTTATACAGAATTACAGGAATTCAATAACATAGTTTTATAAGTCACAAATAATATAAACACCATTTTACAACAATGCACAGTAAATTTAAATATAAATTTTACATTTTTGATTTATATTTTATCTTTGCATATTTTTGTGATATATAAAATCTCATGGATACAAAAACATAGCTTTCTGGGTCACAAATGTTACCTATAACATTATTTTATAACCGTGTAATGAACATGTAAAGTTTACATTGTATTTTACTTTATATGGTATGTCCAAAACAGGTAATACCCAGTGTAATATTACATATTTACTTTCTCTACACGTACTATGTACATAGTGTATAGAGGTGTTGCAGTCCACCCAAAAATTCGATACCGAGATTTCACCGGAAATACATGTTTTGGGTCCCCTTGAGTCCAAAAAAAAGTTTTTTGGAAAAAGGTCCGTGTGTGTGAGTGTGTGTGTATGTGTGTGTGTTTCTGTGGCCAGCATAGCTCAAAAAACGAAAAGACCGTTAAATACCAAACTGGGTATTTAAGTTTGGTATCTTCGAAGGATGCACACGAAGATTTTCAAGAAAATCCCCCACCTGCAACTACCCTTTATATGGACCTTTTTTTCGAATTTTTTTATTTTCTTAAAAATATCTCTAAGGATTTTGATTAAAATATCACATATTAAAGATATGTACCTGACAAATAATATGTATATCTTGAATTTTCTGGGAATAGCCTCTGAAGACTTTATTCTGGATGAATTTTTAGGAATTTTGAATAAATGCTAAACCATAAAAGATGGGGAAAAGCTTACTGCATGGAAAATGTAGAGCACATTAAAACACTCAATTTATATTATATACATGTTTTTTCGTGGAGTTGATCATTTTTAAGATATTTCTGGCTTTTCTCTTTAGCTTTGTAAAACTTCTACTTTTCTTATACAGGCATTATTAACTCCTGCCCATAAAAACAAAGGAACTTCAGCCACAAATCAACCAGCTTTTGACCTATGGTACTCCTTTATTTCACCTCTACTAACAGGGAAGCAAGTAATAAGACTATTTCTGAATTAGCGTGAAATAAATATAAACAGAAGCTTTTTAACAATAATTTGTTGCAGTGATGTAGAGAAAGTCATATGAATGGAACACATAAGATTTTTTTGCAAGTATCCCGTCCTATTTGGGATGAATATAGGATTTCGTGCCATAGAAAACCGTACACGAAGGTGCCCTCTGCTCAGTAGCAAGGAAACGAAGAGAGAGGAACATACGATTTACGTTTTGACAGAAAAATTAAAGTTTGGTTTTGAAATGGAATGATAACAGCGCTGTTACTGTGGCTAGCAATTATGACTGTATTGTTTCCATAAATAATGTAAATTGCTACAATAGGAAAGGAGATAAAGGAATTCTAATCCCTCAAGCACATGTAATAAGAAGAACATATAGCACTAACAAGAGTGGAGTTGGCAACCATGACTGGTTAGTGTCTAAATACGTTTCCATACTAGGAAAGAAATGGTATTTTTCATTATTTACAAGAATTCTCGACTTGAGCGTTTTGAATGCCTGGATAATATACCTATAAGATGGAAAATCCTCACGATAGAACACCAATGCACTCCAGGAGACAAATCTGAATTATTAACTCCAAGGAGGATATCGCAGATTAGTGCTAGAAAGGAAGATAAGTAAACGAGTAGCTACAAACACGGATGTTCGTTATGACAGTAAAAATCACATCATAAGTAAACGAGACAAACAGGATGGAAAATGGAAAACTGCAAAGATAAACCGCGTTCATTTTGTATAAAATCTTATGTTTTCCATTCACATAACTTTCTCTACATCTCTGCAACAAGTTATTGTTAAAAAGCTTATTCTTGCATTTACTTCATGCTAATTAAGAAAAATTAGCAGAAATTGTCTTATTATTTGTTTTCTTTTAATTATAAGCAAAATAAAGGAGTACCATAGGTTACAATGGTAGTCAAAAGCTGTTTAATATGTGTCTGAAGTTCCTTTGTTTCTATGGATAGCAGTTGGTAAATTCCTGTATGAGAAAAGTATGTTTTTCAAAATTGAAACCAACAACAAGGAATACCTAGAAAACGACCAACTCTACGAAAAAAATGTGTATGACATTAATTGTGTGTTTTATCCTGATCTATATTTTTTGTGTTGTAAGTTTTTTGTCTATCTCTTATGGTTTACTAGTTATGCAAAATTCAATAAAAATCAAGCAGAATAAAGAGGTCTTTAGAGGCTATTCCTAGAAAATTCAAGATGTACATTTTATTTGGCATTTAAATATCTTAAATATAACAAACTTTAATGAAAATCGTTGCAGTCATTTTTTAGAAAATCAAGATTTTCAAATATTTCCATGTAAAGAATAATTTGGGATGGGGGGATTTTCTTCGTGTCGCATCCTTGAAAGATATCAAACCTAAATACTAAATTTAGTATTTAACGTTCTTTTCGTTTTTGAGCTATGCTGTCTGCAGACACACACACACACACACTCACACGAATCATTTTCCAAAAATGCTTTTTTTGGGATTCAGGGACACAAAACATGTATTTCCGGCGAAATCTCAGTATCGAATGTTTGAGTGGAATGCAACACCTCTATACTCTATGTACATAGTACGTGTAGAGAATGTAATATCACACTGTGTATTACCTATTTTGGACATACCATACAAAGTAAAATACACACACTGTAAACTTTAGATTCTTATTAGACGGTTATAAAATAATGTTGTAGGCAATATTTGTGACTCAGGAGTTACGTTCTTGTATCCATGAGATTTTATACATCACAAAAATATGCACAACATAAGATATGAATAAAATACAATGTAAAATTTATATTTACATTTACATTGCATTTTTGTAAAATAGTATTTTTATTCCTGTATTCCATTCACATGAATTTCTCTACTTCTGTGTAACAAATTATTGTTAATAAGCTTATTCTTCTATTTACTTCATGCTAATCGAGATACACAATAGCAGAAATAGTCTTATTACTTGCTTCCTTGTAAGTAGAAGCGAAATAAGGGAGTACTATAGGTTAAAGTGATAGTCAAAAGCTGGTTGCTATGTGACTGAAGTTCCTTTGTTTGTATGGATAGGAGTTGACAAATCCCTGTATGAGAAAAGTACAAGTTTTTCAAAGCTGAAACCAAAAACTAGGAATATCTCAAAAACGATCAACTCCTCGAAAAAAATTATATAACATAAATTGTGTGTTTAGTGTGCTCTACATGGTTGTGTGGTAAGTTTTTGTTCATTTTTTACGGTTTATCTGTTATGTAAAATGCACATATTTCCGGCGAAATCAACCTTACATTAAAAATACATAAAAATGAAATATATATTTTGAATTTTCTGGGATTAGCCTCTGAATACATCTTTATTCTGAAATGAAATTTGCGGAACTTTGCATAGCTGGTAAACCGTAAGACATAGACAAAAACTTACTTAACACACAAGGTAGATTACGTTAAAACAAACAATTTATGTTATATGCACTTTTTCGTTGATCTTTTTTGAGATACTCCTTGTTATTGGTATCAGTTTTAAAATACTTATACTTTGTTGCAATTTGTCAACTCCTGGCCATAGAAACAAAATTAATTCTAATCACATAGCAACAAGCTTTTAAAAAAAATTGACTGTCGGTTTAGCCTAGTGTACTCCCTAATTTTCCTTCTACATATAAAGAAGCAAGTAAGCATTTCTGTTATTTTTTCTCAATTAGCATGAAGTAAATAGAAGAAGATGCATAACAATTTTGTAGAAATTGGAATGGAACACGTCAGATTCTTTTTTTGATAGTGTTAAACGCACGCTTTTACTACAAATGACACCGCAGGCCATGACATTGATAGTACATGGAATGAAGATGGAGCATCAATGGAATGCGATGGCGGGGGAAACCGGAAAACCCTCCCCTACGCCGCTTTGTCCATCTAAAATCTCACATGTGGAACCCGTGCGGTTGACGAAGTTTTGTGTTGTTATTTCAATAAATACACTTATTCATTCATTAACACATGAATATCTGAGAGAACACCAGGTTAAAACCTTGCACGGCATATGGTTATTATTATTATTATTATTAATATTATTATTATTAATAATAATATTATTATTATTATTTTCTCTAGCCCCGTATGCACAATGTACATAGGGATAGAGAAGTATTGTATTCCACCCAAAAATTCGATGTCGAAATTTCACCGGAAATATATGTTTTGGGGTCCCCTGAGTCCGAAAAAAGCATTTTTAAAAAAAGGACCGTGTGGTGTGTGAATGTGTGTATGTGTATGTGTGTGTGTGTCTGTGGACAGCATATCTCCAAAACGAAAATACCGTTAAATGCATAACTTGATATTCAGGTTTAGTATCTTCCAAGGATGCGACACAAAGATTTTAAAAACAATCCCCCCACCACAAACTACCCTTTACATGGAAGCATTTTCAAAAATGTTGAATTTCTTAAAAACTGCTCTAATGATTTTGATTAAAATCCCGTATATTAAAGCTATTTATATCCGAAATAAAATGTATATCTCGTATTTTTTGGTAATAGCCTCTGAAGACCTCTTTATTGTGGATGAATTTAGCTGAATTTTGCTTATCAGCTAAACCGTAAGAGATTGACAAAAAGTCACTACACAAAAAATGTAGATCACGTCAAAACACACAATTTATATCCTTTACGTTTTTGTTGTGGTGGTAAAGGTAAAGGATAGCGCCAACTATTGATGTATTTAGATTTGTTTGCTCACTTTGAATTTCGATTACAAGGTATAGGTATTCGTTTGCTTGCACACGAGCCTTTCTTTTGCTATACCATCTACATGGGTTTAGATTAAAAGTCAGATATGCTTTTTGAGCAACTGCGGACATTTGATGCATGCCAATTATTGTATCTTGAAAATCTTGAAGGTGTTATTGGTTTCAATTGTGAAATACTTAAACTTTTCTCAGGCAGGAAGTGTCCGTTTTTCTTTTGTTCTACTTCTGGCCAAACAAAGAAGGGATTTGATATGGAAATCGCAAAACAATAACTTTTAAAACATTTGTCTAATGCTTTAGCCTAGTGCAGTCCCTTAGTTCCATTCTGCTTATAAGGAACTAAGTAATAAGAGCATTCTACTATTGTTTATTTCGATTAGCATTGTGTAGAAAGAAGAATGATAGGAAGTTTGTAGATCAGCAAGAGAAGGTCATATGAGTGTAACACATCATATTTTTGCTTTCTCTACACGTACTATGTACATAGTGTATACAGAAAGTATTGCACTCCACCCAAAAATTCGACACCGAGATGTCACCGGAACTATATGTTTTAGGGTCCCCTGTATCCATAAAAAAGCATTTTCAGAAAAAGGTCCATGCGTGTGTCCGTGTGTCAATGAACACGATAACTCAAATACGAAAAGTCGGTAAAATAGCAAACTTGGCATTTAAGTTTAATATCTTCCAGGGATGCGACACGAAGATTTTGAGAAAAAATCCCCCCAGCCCAAAATACCCTTTACATGGAATTTTTTTCAAAAATTGTGATTTTCTCAAAAATGGGTCTAACGATTTTGATTAAAATATCGTATATTAAAAATATTTACCTGACAAATAAAATGTATATTTTGAATTTCAGGAAATAGCCTCTAAAGACTACTTTACTCTAGGTGAATTTTACGTAATTTTGCATAACTGCTAAACCGTAAGAGGTGGACAAAAACTTACCACACAAAAAATGTAGAGCACATTAAAACACACAATTTATGTTCTATTCATTTTTTTCTTGAAGTTGATCGTTTTTTAGATATTCCTTGTTTTTGTTTTCAGGGTCGAAAATCTTAACTTTTCTCATACACAAATTTGTCAACTCATATCCACCATACAAACAAAGGAACTTCAGTCACATAGCAACCAGTTTTTGATTATCCCTTTAACCTATGGCACTGCCTTATTTCGCTTCAACTTATAAGGAAGCAAGTAATAAGACTATTTCTGCTGATTTTTTCTCGATTAGTATGAAGTAAATAGAAGCATAAGATTTTTAACAATAATTTGTGGCACAGATATAGAGAAAGTCATGTGAATGGAACATATCAGATTCTCTTTTGTCCTACTCCTGGGTAAGCTAAAAAGCCATTTGCAATGACAATCGCATAACGATATCTTTTAAAACATTTGACTAATACTTTAACCTAGTGCGTTTCCATAGTTCCGTTTTACTTATAAGAACTATTGATCGTTTTTGAGATATTCCTTTTTCTTGGTTTCAGCTTTGAGAAAGTTATACTTTTCTCATACAGGAATTTGTCAACTCCTGTCCATACAAACAAAGGAACATCAGTCACATAGCAACCAGCTTTTGGCTTTCACTTTAACCTATGGTACGCCCTTATTTTTATAATAAAGCAAGAAATAAGACTATTTCTGCTAATTGTTCTCGAATAGCATGAAATAAATAAAAGATAAAGCTTATTAACAATAATTTTTACAGAAATATAGAGAAAGTCATGTGATTTTTATTATTATTAACATACTATTACATATTTATTCCATTACTCATACCAATTTAATCTGTGCAGTTAGTGAGGGAAATATTTAAGTATTTTCAACTACTTATAAGTGGGAGTACGGTAATATAAGTGTGGAGCACTTGTGACAATTTTCTGTTGAAATGCTTAATCTCTTACAGCAGTTTTATTTAAATACCAGCAGCAGCAGCTGTGAGGATGGTGACGACATAGGTAGAGCAGTGGTGGTCCAGAAGCTCGGTCCAATTAGAATTTCCTGATGGAGGGGAGATCGCCCGGCTGGTGCTAGGGGAGGAAAAGGTCCTTAGTTTAATGAGACCCTCATGTGGAAGAGAAGAGTGTATCCTGCAACACCCCTCTTTCCGCCCCGCTACTGACGCTTCATCACAACCCATGTACATTTCTTCTTTCTCTCGTCTAGCGCCACGATTTCTATTAAACTATTCGTTTTACAAAGCTCGCAGACATTAGAAATAATGTATATCCTCTTGGATATTCCTAGTTAAACTGTCACTCAAAGTCATCTAAGTGGGTGTGGCACGTAAATAAGGAACACTTACAGAGCTGGCAAACGTTTAAAATGTAGAAATAGAGACTGTATGTGGCGATTATATTTACTATTTTTAATTTCTTTATGCGTACTATGTACATAGTCTATAAAGAAAGTATTGTATTGCACCTAAAAATTCGATACCGAAATTTCACCGGAAATACATGTCTTGGGTCCTCCTGAATCCCAAAAAAAGTATCTCGGTATCGAATTTTGGGTGCAATACTATACCTTTACCATACACGTAGAGAAAGTAAAGAGAATTTTTAGATAAAGGTCCGTGTGTGTCTGTTAGTGAGCCTGTGAGCAGCATTGCTCAAAAAAGGAAAAGTTCATTAAATACCAAATTTAGTATTTAAGTTTAGTATCTTTCAGGGATGCGACATGAATATTTTGAGAAAAATACCATTCACATGGAAGATATTTCGAAAATTTTGATTTCTTCAACAATGGCTCTAACGATTTTAAAATTCCTTATGTTTTAAGATATTTTTCTGACAAACGAAATGTATGGATAGGTAGTCAGACTGAAAAATTCACTGGCATAGCCGGGATTTGCGAGCAGTTGAGACATTCAATGCTATGCCGGTATGTTGCCATGGTAGCTCAGTGGCAGAGCAACCTGCTAATTGAACCTGGCTACACATGGCTTGTCTGAAAAATAATTAAATCAAAACAAAATGTATATCTTGAATGTTCTAGAAATACCTTCTGAAGACCTCTTCATTCTGGATGACTATAACAGGCAAGCCGTAAGAGACATACAAAAACTTAATACACAAAAAGTGTAGATCTCATTAAAACACACAATTTATGTGTATACTTTTTTTTTGTAGAGTGAACCGTCTTTCAGATATTCTGGATTATTGGTTTCGATTTTAAGCCACTTAAATTTTTCTCGAACGGGAAGACATCTCGTTTCTCATTGTTTTAATTCTGAAAAGCAAAGAGATTGGAATTTCAGTTGTTTGACATAACGACCAGCTTTTAAAGAACCAAACTAACTCTTCAGCCTATGTTTATCTTGATTAACATGATGTATATAACAGATTAATATTTTGAATAAAAGTTTTGTTTACCGAACATCCTGTGAATGGAACACGTTAGCTTTTGGCTCTTTTACTTACAATGGTCCAGCACAATATCTATCAATATTTATCTCGATTATCACGAACTAGATAAATAATAAGCTTTATAATAATAATTTTTACAGAAAAATAGAGAAAGTCGTGTGAATGGAAAACATCAGATTGTTTGAAAAGGGTCCGTGTGTGTGTTTGTGTGTGTTTCGTGTGCCTGTGAACAATATATCTCAAAAACGAAAAGATGTTAAAATACCAAACTTAGTATTAAATTTAGTATCTTTCAAGGATGCGACATGAATATTTTGAAAAAAATCCCCGCTTTACATGGAACACATTTCAAAGTTATTGTTTTTCTCTGAAACGTCTCTAACTGGAAAAAATTTAGAAAATGTGATTGAAATACTGTATATTAAAACTATTTACATTGCAAATAAAATGTATATCTTGAATTTTCAGGGAATAGTCTCTAAACACCACTTTATTCTGGAGGAATTTTGCATAACTGGGAAACGTAAGAGATAGACAAAAACTTCTGCACAAAGAAATATAGATCATGTTAAAACACACAATTTATTTCATATACGTTTTTTCGCGGAATTGACTATTTCATAGATCTTCCTTGTTATAGATGACGTCACGGGATTGCTATCCCGTGAATTCATCTGTAATAATCAACACCGAGAAAGCTGCAAATCTTTGATTTTCCTTGTTATTTGTTTCAGATTTAAAATATTTAAATTTTTCTCATACGTAACGGAGTTCAACCACATGGCAACCAGCGCTTAAAATATTTGACTATCGTTTTAGTCTAGTGTATTCCTTTATTTACCTTATACTTACAAGAAAGGGGGTAATAAGAACAATTTATGCCAATGTTTATCTCGATTATCATAAAGTGGATATAAGAATATGCTTTTTAACAATAATTTGTTACAGCAATGTAGAGAAAGTCATGTGAATGGAACACATCAGATTTTTTCTTAGTATATTTGAATTTGAAATAAAATCTCAGAAAGGGCACAAGTACAAAGTTAAAAAAGTTAACTTTCTGACAAAACTACCAGCAGTTAACAATATAGGTAAATATTCATAGTATACTCTCGATTATTTGGGGTAATGTCGGGAGAGGATGCATAATAATCGAAAAAAGCTGATGTGTTACACTCATATTACTTTCTCTAACAGTTTTACAAACAGACTTCATTCAAAAGTTATTCTTCTTTCTACGCCATGCTAATTGAGATAAGCATTGAATGTTCTTATTACTTAATTCCTTAAAAGTAGAAGAGAACTAAAGGAATGCTCTATGCTAAAGTGACAGTCAAATGTTTTAAAAGCTGTTGGTATGCGATTGTCATTGCAATTAGCTTGGTTAGGAGTAAAGCAAAAGAAAAATAGACACTTCTTGTCTGAGATATCTTTAACTATAATAACTCCATGGCATGACAGCTCACAAGGAACCTTGGCCTACCGCCCGGCCGCTGCGTCCCCCATCTCGGTCCAGGATAGACGTCATGGATGAGGTGCAGTATTGGAGGGTGAGACGTGGTCAGCGCCTCGAATCCCTCTCTGCGCTCTTCTTGACCTGGAGTCGCTACTTTTCCATCAAACAGCTCCTCAATTGGCCCCCCAGGGACCTCACGAGGTCCAGGTCTTCCAGCGGGGAAACTAATCCCTACGCCGGTAATGGGAATTGCACCCAGGTCTCCCGCTTGGCAAGCAGCTAAGCTACCACCGTACAGTATTTTAAAACTGAAACTAATAACAAGGAATATCTTGGAAACGGTCAACTCTACAACAAAAATGCATATGATATACATTGTGCGTTTTAATGAGATCTATGCTGTCAGTTTTTGTCTGTCTCTTATGGTTTAACCATTATGCAATATTGTGCAAAAATCACTCAGAATAAAGTGATCTCCAGAAGCTATTCCCAGAAATTCAAAATATACATTTCATTTGTGTTGTGAATAGCTTTAATATACAGTATTTTACTCAAAATCGTTAAAGCCATTTTTGAGAAAAACAAATTTTCAAACTTTTTTTCACTTAAAGGGTATTTTGTGGCAGGGGGATTATTTTGAAAATCTTCGTGTCGCATCCTTGGAAGATACTAAACCTAAATATACCTAGTTTGGTAGTTAACGGTCTTTTTGTTTTTGAGCTATGCTGTTCATAGACACACAAACACACGCGCGGACATTATTCTAAAAATGCTTTTTTGAATTCAAAATCTTCTCGGGCTTCTAACCAGGTAAAAACTTGGCTTGACACCAACGTTTCGAAGAAGTGCATCTTCCTCGTCTTCAGGGTGAACTGATGGATTGAGCTTGCGGAGACTGGTATTTATAAGTGCTGGAATGAAGCTAATATCTGATTAGTTCGCGTGATATTATTATAAGACGAGGAAGATGCACTTCTTCGAAACGTTGGTATCAAGCCAAGTTTTTACCTGGTTAGAAGCCCGAGAAGATTTTGAATTAATACGTCTCAGGAAAGCTTCAGTTCTTATTTTGCTTTTTTGAAGTCAGGGGGTCTCAAAACGTATACCCGTGTTATCGTTTTATATTTACGCTTGCTCCCAGTGCCTATGATTAAACTCATTCTTACCAGGATGATCAAAGTCCGGCCGGGACCCCAGAACAGGAATCGATAAACTGGTGGAGACTGGGACATATTTTCAGCTTAACTTAATATAGCTCTATATAAATATGTACCCATAAAAATAAACGTGCATTCCTGACACAAAGAATACAGGCAGCATTAAAAGTACCGAAGGTGAAACCAAGTAATGCGAGCAGACGTAACGGTTTACAAAGAGAATTTTAGTGTGAAAAAAATCTGATGTATTCCATTCACATGACTTTCTCTATATCTCTATAACAGATTACTTGAATAAGCTTATTCTTCTATCAACTTCATGCTAATCGAAATAAACATTAGCAGAAACGGTCTTATTACTTAGTTCCTTCTAAGTAGAAGGAAAATCAAGGATTACATTTGGCTAGAACGACATTAAAAAAGATGGCGCCTAATATTGCACTACCACCTGAATCTATTTTAACCATTGGGGGAGTTAGATAACACTGCCGTTTGTGAAAATTGCAGCACCAGAAAAGAATTTTACGAAAAACTACAAACTTGGTGAAATGTAGAAGAGTGTACCAGCTAAAAGTAATTAGGTTTGCAGAGAGATGCAGTGCAAGTAGGCCGAGCGTGTGGGTCCAACAGGCCAGTGTTTCACCAAGTGTAGTCAATGCAGAGCTGTCAAACAAGGTGGAAACAATAAAGTGAGTCCCAGTACGCCTGATCGATGTCAGAGTGAGCCATTTCGCCGTGAGTTCGAACGGAACAGAATGATCGGTCTCCGGAAACGGGTTTGTCATGCCATGACATTTCGGCTCGTACAGGGCATGCCGCTATGACAGTGATGTTTGTGGAAGCAATGGATAGATGAAGGTCGTACACAGCGAAGATAAGGTACAGAACCACCATCTTGTCCGCCATACCGTACCGTACGGCTTCATGCACAGTGTTGGCTCGACGCTGGAACACTGCAACAGGTGTGAACTTGTCTGAATCAACGGTTCGTCGCCATCTGCTACAGGTTGGACTGGTTGCACACGTGCCATTGCGTCGGCTTTCATTGCGCCGAAACCACAAGCTCCTCGGACTGCAATGGCACGTGAACACCATCACTGGGGTGCTGCGTGGCAAAATGCAGTATTTTCGGACGAGCTCTGCTTCAACGTGATCTACAGTGATGGCCGCATACGTGTTCGGCGGTAATGTGATGAGCGCAACCTGAAGGGCTGCATTGTTGAACGGCATAGCGGACAAACACCAGATATGGGGCTACATTGGTTACAACTACCGATCTCGCCTCCTACGAATTGAGGGCACTTTGAACAGCAACTGGTACCTACAGGTGGTTGAAGAGCCCGAGGTACTCCTCCTGTTTCAGACATCTCCACATGTCATATTTCAGCGGGACAATGCCCAGCCACATATTGCGAGGAATGTACAAGCCTTCTTCGAAGAGCGACGGGCACCATTGCTTCCCTGCCTGCACGTTCGCCTGACATGACGCCCATCGAACATGTCTGGGATATGGTTGGTCGGCACCTGATGCGTCACGGCCCTCCAGTAACCAGTGTCACGGATGTGTGGCTTCGAATACAAATTGCATAAAGGAAAATCACCTCAGGAACTTATTGATTTAATGCCACGGCGTATAGCAGTTGCAGCTCATGGAGGTCACACCAAATGTTGAATATGAGGGCTCAAAGATCAGATTTGAAAAGTTTATCAATTGTTACTTGCCATAATATCTGTTTTATTAAATTCATTGCTTATATATTGGTGTTACAACGTCCACAATCAGCAGTGCGCAAATGTAAACATTTAGAATCATTCATATAAATTCATCAGATTCAGAAGATGCTGTTTCAATTGATAGAGCACCGTATATTCTCTCAGATGAATAGTTTGGAGGAAATCTTGTCTTTATATTAACGCATTTTTCCAATATGTCTGCAGCTATTAACACCCTGGAAACAACAGGTATACCCTTCAATCAGTCATTAAATGTATTTGGTACTACCATTTCTGATTTGGTGACCATATAGAGCAGAAAATAAAAAAAAAAACAAAGTAAAATATAATTTTTAAGAAACCCTGAGTATAAAAAAATCTCCAAAATACGAGACACTCCTGGAGGAAAGCCCTTAGGTACCACCTGAAGACTTGTTTCTTTCTGCGGAACAACTATCAACTTTTAAGTGTGCACCAATATCCTCATCTGATGTTGAAACAAGTTTTTCAAGATACATAAGTATATTGAAGGACAACAGACGATAGGTACTTCAAGGATGGTCTCCGTCTTGCAGTAATTGGTAAATTGTAATTCATTCCACATTTTGGTTGCGGAGTTATGTGCATTTACTTCTCAGCAATAATTGTAAGTTTGTATGCGCACATTGTCTTTAAATATAATAATTTTTACTTTCTGTACACGTACTATATACATAGTGTATAGAGAAGGTATTGTACTGCACCCAAAAATTCGATTACAAGATTTAATCGGAAATACATGTTTTGAGACCCCATGAATAAAAAAAGCCTTTTTATAGAAAGTTACGTGCGTCTGTGTGTGTATGTGTGCGTCTGTGGGCAGTATAGCTCTAAAACAAAAAACCGTTAAATACCAAACTTGGAATTTAAGTTTGCTATCTTCCAAAGATGCAACACAAAGATTTTCAAATAAATTCCCCCAACCATAACTACCCTTCACATAGAACATTTCTAGAAAATTTAGATTTTCTCAAAAATTGCTCTAACGAATGTTGATAAAAATATCTCTATGACAAACGAAATATATATCTCTTAATTATCTAGAAAGACCCTTTGAAGAGCTCTTCAGTTTGGATAAGTTTTACATAAATAGCAAACCGTAAGAGATATACAAAACAGAAAGCATGTAGATCTCATTAAAACACACAATTTATGTCTTATTTATTATTTTGTAGAGTTAACCGTTTTCAAGATATTCCGGCTTAATGGTTTCAATTTTAAGCCACTTAAAATTTTCTTGAACGGGAAGACATCTTCCTTCTCGTTTCTCATTTGTTTAGTCCTGAGAAGCAAAGAGATTAGAATTTCGGTTGTTTCACAGAGCGACAGTCTTTTAAAGGACGAGAATACTACTTTAGCGTTTTTCTTATTTCCTCTTTATTTACAAAGAAGCTAGTAATAAGACTAATTTTGCTTATATTTATCTTGATAAGCATAATGTAGATTACTCTTTTCAAAAATTTGATGTGTACCATTCACATGACTTTCTCTATATCCCTGCAACAACTTATTCTTAAAAAGCTGATGCTTCTATTTATTTTATGCTAATCAGAAAAAATGAGCAGAAATAGTCTTATTACTTGCTACCTTGTAAATAGAAGCGAAATAAGGGACTACCATAAGTTAAAATGATAGTCAAAAGCTGGTTGCTATGTCAATGAAGTTCCTTTTTTTATATGGATATGAGTTCCTGTATGAGAAAAGTATGAGTTTTTCATAGCAGAAACTAAAAATAAGGAATGTCTCAAAAACGACGAACCTACGAAAAAAGTGCATAAAACATAAATTGTATGTTTTAACGTGCTCTACATTTTTTGTGTAGTAAGTTTTGGTCCATCTCTTGCGGTTTAGCAGTTATTCAAAATTCAGTAAAATTCATCCAGAATAAACTACTCTTCAGAGGCTATTCCCAGAAAATTCAAGATATACATTTCATTTGTCAAGTAAATATCTTTAATATACGAAATTTTAATCAAAATCGTTAGAGCCATTTTTGAGAAAATCAAAATTTTCGAAAAAAGTTCCATCTAAAGGGTAGTTGGGGTTGGAAGAATTTTCCTCTAAATCTTCGTGTCGCATTCCTGGAAGATACTAAACTTAAATACCAATTTTGGTATTTCACCGACTTTACGTTTTTGAGTTATCGTGTTCACAGACCCACGGACACAGAGACACACGGACACACGGACACACACACACACACACGGACTTTTTGTGAAAATGCTTTTTTTGGATATTGGGGACCCTAAAACTCATATTTCCGGTGAAATCTCGGTATCGAATTTTTTGGTGGAGTGCAATACTTTCTCTATACACAAGTCAAGGCCCCCGATATGAACATTGAAGTTAAAGGGGGCTATACAAATGAAACAAAAAAAAAAAAAAGTACTGTTGCGAAACGATTAGATTTCAGCACTGCTTGCTTTATGCTATCGAAAAATGTGCGAGTTATTGAGAAATGTGATTAGTTAAACAACTTTCACAATTTTAATTGCAGCATTTTTTAGTTTCTGTATATGTACTATTTTAAATTCGATACCGGGATTGCACCGAAAATAGACGTTTTAGGGTCCCCAGTATTAAAAAAAAACTAATATATTACACTCACATTACTTTCTCTTGTCGACACTTACATAGAACCCTGAAAGAGACGGGTTGGCATTAAATGAAGATGAAATGAATGGACAGGAAGATCGGAGGAATGAAAAATCCTTTCCAGCATTCGCCTAGTGGCGAATCACCAATCATGGAAACCACACGAAGATCCCATGGGTCAGAGAGGTCGGCCTCCTGAAGCCGATCCCACGACCTTCCCAGACGAAACCCGGCTCGGCGCAACTTCCATGTAGTCCACAAAATTCTGATGCCTTCCATTCATATGAGTTTCTCTACCTGTTTGTGACAAGTTATTATTATAAAACATTATTATTCTATCTGCTTTATGCTAATCGAGGTAAGCATTAACAGAATTGAACCTATTACTTAGTTCCAGTAAGTAGAAGGAAAAAAAGGGAATACTCTTGGCCAGTTATGTCCATTTTATGAATACGCTGAGGGTCAGAATATGATAAGGACCTTACTTGGGGGGCAGGAAAATTTATAGCACAATTATATTAAAATTAAATAACAACAATCGCAACTTAAGAGCATTTTTACTTTCTCTATACGTACTATGTACATAGTGTATAGAGAAGGTATTGCATTGTACCCAAAAATTCGATACCGAGATTTCACCGAAAATACATGTTATGAGACCACCTGAATCCAAAACAGAATTTTTACAAAAATGTTCGTGTGTGTCTGTGTTTCCTTGGGCAGCATAGCTCAAAAACGAAAACATTGTTAAATACCAATTTTGGTATCTTCCAAGAATGCAACATGAAGATTTTTACAGAAAATCCCCCCACCTCCAACTACCCTTCACATGGAAAAATATTCGAAAATTTTCATTTTCTAAAAATGACTCTAACGATTTTGATTAAAATATCATATATTAAAGATATATACTTGAGAAATAATATGTATATCTTGACTTTTCTGGGAGTATTCTCTGAAGACTACTTTATTCTGGATGAATTTTACGGAATTTTGTGTAACCGGCAAACCGTAAGAGATAGACAAAAGCTTACCACACAAACAATTTAGAGCACATTAAAACACACAATTTATGTTATGTACATTTTTTCCGTGGAGTTGATCGTTTTTTAGATTTCCTTGTTTTTTGTTTCAGCCTTAAAAAACATATTATTCTCATTCAGGAATTTGTCAGCTCCTGTCCATACAAACAAAGGAACATCAGTCACATAGCAACCAGCTTTTTCTATCACTTTAACGTATGTTACTCCTTTATTTCGCTTCTACTTACAGGGAAGCAAGTAATAAGACCATTTCTGCTAATTTTTTGTCACCTAGCATGAAGTAAATAGAAGATAAACTTTTTAACAAACATTTGTTGCAGAGATATAGAGAAAGTCATGTGAATGTATTACATCAGATTTTATTTTTTAATACTATTACATGTACAGTGAAGGAACAAGCATTGCTGTTTACTACGATTTTATAAAATATTTAAAATCCAGTTCCAGTGTGATGTTGCAGTCTAAAGGATATGAGATAACATTGAATCAGTTTATGTATTTCTGGACCTTAATTTCACTAGTTTCATATCAGAGAAGGCAGTTTCACATATGTAAGTGCCACCAACTATGGAAGTAGGTTTAAATCCGTGTTTGTAACATGTGGAAAATGTTCCTTTGAAATGAGTTTCCAAAAATCAACACCAGTTGCCTCTGTTGTTTGAAGAGATGATTCACAATGGAGCTCTCATAGTTCTAACTGTAGATCCTCGGGCGGGCACTCTACTTTACATCTCATGGCATTGTTGAAAAGTTCCATCTGTGATCGAAATACTTCAAAATCTTGAAATCTACCATCAAAGTCTAAAATGAGATTATGCAGGAAGTTAAAAAAAGAAATAAATCTTATATTTATTCGCGGGCCGGCTGAAACATACTCGCGGGCCACCGTTTGGCCATCACTGCTCTAGACTAATGGGAGTCAAATCTCTTAAAAGTTAGATGTTATAAGATTAAAAGTGGTTCTCATAGAATGACCAACAGTAAAAGAAAGCAAACAGGTATGAACAAATTCCCGGTTGTGTTCCATTCACATGACTTTCTCTACATCTCTGCAACAAATTGTAGTTAAAAAGCTTATGCTTCTATATACTTCATGATAATTAGCAGAAATAGTCTTATTACTTGCTTCCCTGTAAGTAGAAACGAAATAAGGGAGTACCATAGGTTAAAATGACAGCCAAAAGCTGGTTACTATGTAGCTGAAGTTCCTTTGTTAGTATGGACAGGAGTTAAAGAAATTCCTGTATGAGAAAAGTATTAGTTTTCAAATCTAAAACGAAAAACCAGGAATATTTTTAAAATGATCAACTCCACGAAAAAATGTGTATGACATAAATTGTGTGTCTTATTGTGAGCTACATTTTCTGTGGTGTAAGTTTTCTCCCATCTCTTACAGTTTAGCAGTTATGCAAAATTCCGTAAAATTCATCCAGAATAAAGTAGTCTTCAGAGGCTATTCTCAGAAAATTCAAGATATACATTTTATTTGTGAGGTGAGTATCTTTAATATACGATATTTTAATCAAAATCTTTAGAGCCATTTTTAAGAAAATCAAAATGTTCAAAATTTTGTCCATGTAAAGGGTAATTTGAGGTGGGGGGATTTTCTTGAAAATCTTCGTGTCGTATCCTTGGGAGATGCCAAACTTAAATACCAAGTTTGGGCTTTAACGGTCTTTTCGTTCTTGAGCTATGCTGCCCAAAGTCACACAGACACACACATATATACACACAGACAGACCGACAGACTCACACGGACATTTCTCTAGAAATGCTTTTTTTGGATTCAGGGGAGCCCAAAACATGTATTTCCGTTGAAATCTCGGTATCGAATTTTTGGGTGGAATGCAATATCTTCGCTATACACTCTGTACATAGTTCGTATAGAGAAAGTAAAAAAAAAAACAACTTTGAAAGCAATAACAAGGTATAACTCATAGTTAATTCTATAAAAAAGTATATGGCATACACTGTGTGTTTTAAGAAAAACGCCGGTCGCCATGGCCGCTCTCGCTAAAGTGCCTCACAGGGTTCTACAGCGCCGGAGTCCCGACTAGACTCCGGAACTGTATTAAAAAAATGATATGTACATTTTTGTGCAGTAAGTTTTAGTCTATATCTTAAGATATGCCAAATTCATCCAGAATGAAGAAGTCTACAGAGATCTTCATTTACATCCTTAAAAACTCAAGATATATATCTTATTTCTTATGTAAATGTTCTTAATAATCAAAATTATTAGAGTCATATTTGAGAAAATAAACGTTTTCGAAAATGTTTCCACGTAGATGGTAGTTTGGGTGGGGGGGGGGAACTTACTAAACATGTTTGTGTAGCAGCCTTGGAAGATGAACTAAATTATCAAGTTTGGTATTTAACATACTTCTAGTTTTTGAGTGATGCTGTGCCAGATCACATGCACACACACACACACACAAACCACAACAACCTTTTCCAAAAATGATTTGTGTTTTGGATACACAGAATCCCAAAATGTGTGCATCAAACTATCAGGCAAAACACCTTCTCCACTTGTGTACTTTGTTGCTACTAAATAGATAGAGTAAAAATCTGATGTGTTCCATTCTAATGACTTTCTCTATATCTCTGCAATAAACTATTTTTAAAAAGCTTATGCTTCTATTTACTTCCTGCTAATCGAGAAAAACTTAGCAAAAATAGTCTTATTTCTTGCTTCCTTGTAAGTAGAAGCGAAATAAGGCACTGCCATAGATTAAAGTGATACTCAAAACTGGTTTCTATGTGACTGAAGCTCCTTTGTTTGTATGGACACGAGTTCACAAAGTCCTGTATGAGAAAAGTGTGCGTTTTATAGCTGAAACCAAAAACAAGGAATATCTCAAAAACATTCAACTCCACGAAAAATATGTATATAACATAAATTGTGTGTTTTAAAATGTTCTACATTTGTTGTATGCTAAGTCCTTCTCCATCTCTTATGGTTTAGCAGTTATGTAAAATTCCGTAAAATGGACCCAGAATAAAGTAGTCTTCAGAGGCTATCCTCAAAAAATTCAAAATATACATTATATGTCAGGTAAATATCTTTAATATACGATATTTTAATGAAAATCGTTAAGAGCCATTTTTTAGAAAATCAAAATTTTCGAAAAAAGTTCCATGTAAAGGGTAGTTTGGGGTGGGGGGATTTTTCTCAAAATATTCGTGTTGCATCCCTGGAAGATACTAAACTTAAGTACCAAGTTTGGTATTTTACCGACTTTTCGTTTTTGAGTTATCGTGTTCACAGACACACGGACACACCTATGGACCTTTTTCTGAAAATACTTTTTACTTTCTCCATACGCACTATGTGCATAGTCTATAGAGAAAGTATTGCACTCCACCAAAAATTCGATACCGAGATTTCACCGGAAATATATGTTTTAGGGTCCCCAAAATCCAAAAAAAGCATTTTCACAAAAAGGTCCGTGTGTGTGTGTGTGTGTGTCCGTGTATCCGTGTGTCCGTGTGTCTGTGAACACGATAACTCAAAAACGAAAAGTCGGTAAAGTACCAAACTTGGTATTTAAGTTTAGTATCTTCCAGGGATGCGACACGAAGATTTTGAGAAAAATCCCCCCACCTCAAACTACCCTTTACATGGAACTTTTTTCGAAAATTTTGATTTTCTCAAAAATGGCTCTAACGATTTTGATTAAAATTTCGGATATTAAACATATTTACCTGGCAAATAAAATGTATATCTTGAATTTTCTGGGAATAGCCTCTGAAGAGTAGTTTATCCGGGATGAATTTTACTAAATTTTGAATGACTGCTAAACTGTAAGAGATGGACAAAAAGTTACTACACAAAAAATGTAGAGCACTTTAAAGCACACAATTTATGTTATATACATTTTTTTCGTGGAGTTCGTCGTTTTTGTGGCATTCCTTATTTTTGGTATCTGCTATGAAGAACGTATACTTTTCTCATGCGGGAACTTGTCAACTCCTATACATATAAACAAAGGAACTTCATTGACATGGCAACCAGCTTTTGACTATCACTTTAAAGTACGGTTGTCCCTTATTTCGCTTCTACTTACAAGGAAGCGAGTAATAAGACTATTTCTGCTAATTTTTCCTGATTAGCATAAAGTATATAGAAGTATAGGCTTTTTAAGAATTATTTGCTGCAGGGATATGGAGAAAGTCATGTGAATGGTACACATCAGATTTTTTTGGATACAGGGGACCCTAAAACATATATTTCCGGTGAAATCTCGGTATCGAAAATTTTGGTGGAGTGCAATACCTTCTCTATACACTATGTACATAGTGCGTATAGAGAAAGTAAAAATGGGAACTAATTTTAAATAAAACTGTCTGAATTTAAGTTAGTTTACCTATTTTATAATAAGCATATTACATAAAATATTAAGAGCGAATCCAACTCAAGGTTTATAGAAAGAATTAAAGATTTGAAGCTTTCTTGGTGTTGATTATTACAGATTACTTCAGGGGATAGCAACCGAGTTTAATTGTAATCAGAGAGATCCAAGCTTTCCACCATCTTGACTCTGTGGTCTTCGTCAAACTGTTCCCTTACCAAGACCACAGAGTCAAGAAAATAAAGGAATTATCAAAAGTTGAATAGGGGAAAGGCACCAAATAGGAGATAGTCTGCTAATATGAGATACCATTCTGACTGGCCAATCAGGTGCTACTATATTAACTTATTGTAAACAACGCATTTGCAGGTAATCGTTGACCTTTCAGTACTCTGTGAGTGTTCAATCGTGTTCTTTTGTTAAGCCGTAAAAGAAGAGCGTTGCAGCTTCAGACTCCAAAGCGTATTTTGCAAAGAAGGTAAGTAGAAAGTTCGCATTATTATATACCATTGTGAACAGCTAAACTCTGCTTTAAGACCTGAATATCGTTTTCATTTGCAGTTTGTCAGGCAGCACGACAAAGATGAGTAAAGTTACTATCTTGGCGCTCCTAATATGAGACAATGAGAGGACCGTAATATGAGGTACGAGGGTAGTTTGAAAAGTTCTTGGCCTGATAGTGAAAAACGACAACTCATGCTTTCAATGTATTTTTTTTTCAACACAATCTCCTCTAACATCAAGACATTTTGTCCAGCGGTGTTCCAATGCCATTATCCCCTCTCTGTAGTGCTACAAAGTATCCATTTACAGCAGCAATTGCTTCTTCATTGGACGAAAAGCGTATACCAGCGAGGAATTTCTTCAGTTTTGGAAACAGATGAAAGTCCGTGGGAGCCAAATCTGGGGAATAGCGTGGATGTTCCAGCACTTCATAGTGCAGATCTCTCAATTTCCCCATTTCCAAAACACTTTTGTCGGCAGGCGCATTGTCCTGATGGAAAGCATTCTTTTTTCACGAATGCTTCCATTCAGTTTGGTTAGAAGATGAGAGAAGTATTCTTCACTAATGGTTTTATCTTTTTCAAGATAGTCAATCAACAAAATTCCTTTGGCATCCCCAAAACACAGATTTCCCGCCGATGGCACCATCCTAGCCTTCTTTGGAGCTGAAGAACCAGCTTCTGTCCACTGCCTCAACTGCTGCTTTGATTCGGGTGAATCCATGTTTCATCCATTGTGAAGTATCGGCGCAAAAAGTCACTTCTCCTCTTCTGAAAATGCGCCAAGTACTCTTCAGAAAGTGTCGTGGGAATGCATTTGTTATCCACAGTGATGATACGCGGCACCCATCCTGCGCAAAGCTTTTTCATGTTTAATTCCTGATGCAAGATGTGACCAATAGTTCCTTTGAAATTCAGAGAGCATTAGCAATTTCACGCACCCTTGTACGTCGAAATCATGTCATGCACTATTTCAGTGATTTCCGGTGTGGTTACAGTTTTTGGACGTCGTTCGCGTGGATCATCTTGAACGCTTTCACGGTCACGTTTAAAATCGGCCGCCCATTTCTTCACAGTGGAAACTGAAGGTGAAGAGTCACCATTCACATTTACAATCCGCAAATGAATTTATGTAGGAGTTAAACCTTCTTTAATCAAGAACTTTATCACAGTACGATACTCAAATTTCTCCATTTTCAAAGCAATACGCACTTCCACTGCTTCAAACAGCTGCCTGCAGTCAACTATTGCCTGAAATAACTTGTAATTTTACTTAAAGTTTTTTAACAAGTATACCAACGTAAGGGAAAAAAAAATAATGGAAGTAGTGTTGCGATTTCTGGGTGAGACCAAGAACTTTTCAGATCAACCTCATAGCTCATAATAGGGGCCTCGTAGTGTCTCATATTAGGTAAAGAGCACAAATACGGTGTACCAAGTTGTACATTACGGTATTTTCAGTTTCAGAAACTAGCCAAGTACACCAGTGCGAAAAAACAGCTTTTTCAGCTAAGAAAGAAAGAAAAAAAAAATATGGTGTGCTGCATTCATATGACTTTGTCTACATCTCTACAACAAATTATTGTTAAAAAGCTTATTCTTCTATTTACTTAATGCCAATCGAGAAAAAATTGCAGAGAGGGTCTTATTGCTTGCTTTCTTGTAAGTAGAAAATAAGGAAGTACCATAGGCTAAATCAATAGTCAATATTTTAAAGGATATTTGCTATGTGACTGAAGTACTTTTGTTTTTATGGACAGGAGTTGATAAGTTCCCGTTTGAGAAAAGTATAGGTATTTTAAAACTGAACCCAATAAATAACAAGGATATCTAAAAAAACGGCCAATTCTATGAAAAAACGATATAACATAAATTGTGTGTTTTAACGAGTTCTAATTTTTTTTTATTTGGTAAGTTGTATCTACCTCTTATGGTTTACCAGTTATACAAAATTCCGCAAAATTCATCCAGAATAAGCATATTTTCAGAGTTGGAAAGGTAGAGTCAGACTGAAAAATTCAATTCTATTGCCGGAATTTGAACCACGGATCGTCCGATCTCTAGCCGGTTGCTCTACCACTGAGCTATCTTGGCAACATGCCGGTATACCATTGAATTTCTCAACTGATTCGCACGTTTCCCGTAAACCACAAAGCGATTTTAAATTATTTTAAGATGACAACCCCAAATTACAATGTTGTAGGTACTTTTAGTGCTAGGATTCATAGTATGGCCAACCATTATGGTCAATTGGTATTAATTTAATTGTTTTTTTGCACAAGCCTTGTGTAGGACAGGAGTTGGATAGATAGAGACTACCTGTCATCTCAAAATAATTTGAGATCACCTTGTGGTTTACCGGGAAACGTGCAAGTCAGTTGAGAAGTACAATGGTATGACGGCATACTGCCATAATAGCTCAGTGGTAGAGAAACCGGCTAAAGACCGGGAGATCCGTGATTCAAATCCCGGCTATGGCATTGAATTTTTCAGTCTGACACTACCTATCCAACTCCTGTCCTACATACGGCTTGTGTGAAAAACAATTAAATTTATGTGTAACTAAGAAATGTTTCCCGGCTGTTTTGCCGTGGTCTGCTGGTGTTAGGAGTACCAGACGTTTCGTCCACAACTACGGTGGACATCTTCAGTGGCGCAGTCGAAGTTTTCTTGAAGAAGGTTTCGCTGCGTCTGAAGCGTTGAGGAGCCAGGAGCAGGAACTAGTCGCCCGAGTGTACTCGGGCGGGGGCAAATCATCACGGTACCTATCCGCTTTCCTGCGGATTTACCCGTGTGATATAAAAGATGTAGTCTTATGCAAGCGTTTTTGTCGATGTCAAAGTAATTGGGCAGGGTGTTCCCTCTGTGCAGCCGGCGCGGGCTGGTTTACCTATCTGAGTGGCCACCCACCCAGAGAGGGACCAGGCCCGATGCTGCTTACCTTGGCCAGCCGCTTGCGGGCTGTCAAGGAAAGCAGTGCCGGCTAGCGGGGAGACCTGAAGGGATATAGGTACGGGGTGGGGGAAGCCAGTGTTGCAGATCTGGTCGGAGTACAACTGGATGGTCACCCGTCCGAGTCGTGACCATGCCCGATGCTGCTTAACTTGGCGGGTAGAACAATAAAGGGAGAGGCGGCCGGAAAACTACCATCCCAAGGCGTCCTTGGGAAGGCGGTAGCTTACGCGTCTCCTTGGTAGCGTGTGGTCGTAAAGACCGAGAGTGTTCACCTGGGGATTTGGGTGGGGAGCAAGTTTAGTGTATATTGTGCGAGCTCTTTCTCGCACAACGTCCACTATGTAAGGGATTCCGGAGTGGGAATGGAGAATGTGGGACGGGAATCTGCGGTCTGTGCCGTATATCATCCTCAATGCCCTGTTCTGCACGGCCTGCAGCCTGCGGATGGGGGAACGAGCCACCGAACCCCAGACCTCACAGCCGTACAGCATCAGGGGCGGGATGACTGCGCGGTACAGCCGTAGTTTTAGGTGTGTAGGCATGGTGGAGCGGAAGATGGGAAACAACTGCCGCAGGGCAGCGTGTCCCAAGCCGACCTTCTCCCTGACATGTGGAGTGAAAGTAAGGCCGCGGTCGAGGAGGACTCCGAGGTATTTGGCGGAGCGGACCCAGGGGATCCGCCGCTGCCGCAGCCTCAGCGACCTCTCCGGTCGCCAGCCACGGACTTTAGCCAGCAGTAGAGCTGAGCTCTTCTGCGGGCTGATGGCCATCCGCCACTGTTCACTCCATCTGCCTATGGCCTGGAGCTGTCTCTGTAGCGGGGGGAAGCAATATCGGGCGTTCTTGTTACGCGCCATTATGAGGACATCGTCGGCATACTGGCACGTAACTGTACTGGGTTCTGTGGGGAAGTCGGACATGTAGGCAGCAAAGAGTAACGGCGACAGCACGCTGCCTTCCGGCACTCCCGCCGCTATGGGTCTGACTGTGGAATGCCTCCCCTCCACCCTCACCCTGAAAGTGCGGTCCCGAAGGAAGCTACTAAGCAGGTGAAGGTAGGGGGGAGGAATTTCTGCGTTCTTGAGCTTGTACAAGAGTCCCTGATGCCACGTGGTGGCGAAGGCCTTTTCCACGTCCAAGAGCACCGCGACTGTTTTGAAGTTGTCCTGGAAGCCCAGGGCAGCCTTCTCAGCCAGTCCCAGCAACTGCAGGGTTGTGGAATGTCCAGTACAGAAACCAAACTGATGATCCGGGAGTAGGAGTCTCTCTTCGAAGAGAGGGGTGAGGCGAGGTAGGAGTAACCGCTCGAATACTTTCGAGACGATCGGAAGTAAGCTAATAGATCTGTAGCTTGACGGGAAGACCGGGTCCTTGCCGGGTTTCAAAATGCATACCACCCGCGCCTCCTTCCAACACGTTGGAAAGTGACGTAGGTGCAGGCATGCATTGTAAATCCGCGTCAGGTGGATTACGGCCTTTCTGGGTAGGTGCTGGAGCATAGGCGCCGTAACGCCGTCATGTCCAGGGGCTTTGTTAGGTTTTAGGTGGTTGAGTTGGGAAGCCACCTCTTTCGGGGTGACTAAAGGAATGCGGATCTCCTCATGGGGCGGCGGGGGCTCCTCATAGAGGTAGTCTACCGTCGCTTCCACGAGCTCAGTAAAGTCCTCATCCTGGGGGTCTTCACGGGGTTCGAATTGGGACTCCAGATAATCTGCGAAATCCGTGGCTTTATCCTGGGGCTCAAAAGAGAGTCTCCCACGGGAGCCATGGATGGGATGCTGAAACTGACTTTTGTCTTTCCTGAGGGATCGGATGATCCTCCAGGGTTGTTTCTCTTCCAGGTTTATATGTGCCATTGTGTGTTCCCAGGCCGCTTTGCGGTGCGCGCGAAGCAGGCGCCTTGCCAGAGATTTTAACCGCTGGTACACTGCTTGGATCCTGGGATGGCGGAAGCGCTGCCATAGCTTCCGTACGGTTGCCTTGGCTTTTAGCAGCTGCCGGAGTTCATTCGGTATGGTTCTCGGGTTAGGTTTGTTAGATGGGATGCGGTAGGTATGCGCGCGTACCACATTCAGGAGTTGGCGGGAGAAGGCCGTGGCTGCCGCTTCCAGCGCTTCGATGGAATCGATGCGCGGTCGCGGGTCCACGGTTTGGTTTAGGTCTAGGACGGCTGCGTCCCAGTCGATCTCATTTATCCAGTCTGGTGTTACCAGAGCTGATACGGTCTCGGTCGTATCCACCACGACAGGGTCATGGTCGGAGTCCAACTCGTTGACCGCCGAGAGGTCTAGATGAAATGGTGTGTTCTTGGTGATTATGATGTCAAGAACATCCGGTCTGCCGCGAGCCGGATGACACGTAGGTCCTCTCGGTCAGTGCGCGACGAGGGCGGGGTTGCCGCTGAAGAGGCGGTAGAGCCCGCGGCCTCGGGGGTTGTTGGTGCGGCTGTGCCAGAGGGCATGTTTCGCGTTGAGATCTCCTGCGATGCATACCACTGGGTGAAGGTTGAGTAGGGTGGTGTAGTCCGCTTCATGGAAGCGGTGGTTTGGTGGGTCATATGCAGCTATCAGCAGCGCGTCTAGCCCGGCAACGGCAAGCCGGATTGCACAGGCCTCCACGTGCTGTAGTGCTGGGAGTTGGACAGGAGTATGGGTTATGTGGTTCTTAATGAAGATAGCTGTACCGCCACCCTGTCGGCCGACCCGATCGGACTGATGGGTGACGTAACTAGGCAGCGAGAAGTCAGTAACAGCATCCAGATGGGTTTCGCAAACCATCAGGATGTCAATTCCGTACGATTGTACAAACTCAATGACGCCTGGGCGTTGCCCCCGGATGCCGTTCGCGTTCCAGTAGGCGAGTCGCAATGGTCTCCGAACGAATCTAGAGGCCATTACTTAGCGGAACCCGGGTACAACTGCTCCAAGGTTTGGAGGAACAGGGTGTGTTTCTGGAGGGGGGAGAGTCTGGGGTTGCTGTACTGCAACTTGAAGTTTCGCAGTACAGGTAGGACCTTACTTAGGAGGTCACCGAACCACAGGGCTAGGTCCTGAAGTTCATCCAGGTCCGCCTGTGGGATGGCCGCTGTAAAGGCCGAGGAAGCCGCTGTGGTGGTAGGTGCAGCAGGAGCCTCTGCTACTGGAGTCGGTACTGTGGCGGCCGCTACTGGAGCTTCCGCCACTGGTAGCTGCTGGAGTGCTGGGGGCGTGACCTCGGGTCTCACAGAGGTGGGAGCCTCTGTTTGGCCCGACTGGCCGGCCGCCCGACGGTTCTTCTTTCCTCTCCTCCTGGACTTCTTTTTTGGAGAAGTACGGCGTGGGCCCTCTGTCGAGGGCGTCGGGGCGGCTTCCTCCGTTGAAGTAGGCGGACCAGGTTGGGGCGTTGGGGTCTCCGTCAAGGACGGAGCTGGCACGGTCTCTGCAGTGACTGCGGGGCTGGGAGTTGCTGCTGCCTCAGCGGCGCGCAGTGTTCCCTCAGCGCGGTTCAGTGCCGAGGAGAAGGACACCCCAGGGCGCACTTTAGCTGGCTCCTGGGGGCCTCCACGGCGGCTCTCAACAAGGCGCTTCCGCACCTTACATCCTTTGTATGAGCCCACGTGCGCCTCACCACAGTTCACACAGTGGCGAGCTTCATGGGGCTTTGTGCAGTCCCTCAGTAGATGGGCTTCACCGCACCGCAGGCATGCGAGCTTGCGCTCGCACACACTGCTAGAGTGGTTGAAGCCCATGCACCTATGGCACTGCACAGGTCCCTCTTTGCCGTGGTATCTTTCGATACGCACGACGGTGAAGATAAGCCGACGGACGGCGTCTATCGGCTGAACTGACTGGGCGCGTTCCCTTGGTACCACGACCAGGAATAAGGGCATGGGCACTCGCTGAGTGCCGTCGTCTGTTGCCACCGTCTTACTGAGACGTGCCACGGTGGTAGGGGTGATGTTGTACTCGTCCTGAAGAGCCGCCTTGACATCCTCAGGGGTGCAGTCGGAGTCAAGGCCCCGAATTATCCTACGCTCCACGTAGGGACGCTGCAGCGAGTAGCTGTAGAACGGGATTTGTTCGTCCCGTAGTACTGCCTTCGCTGACTCGAAATCCCTTTCCGAGGAGGTATGGAGGTGGACTTTCCTTTGCTTCCGCCGGGCCTCGAAGGGGCCCCTAAGCTTCGTTGCCAGCTTTCTCATAACCACAACGTGGTTGCGGAAAGCTGAAGCGTTGACTGTCGGGATCTCTACTTTTATACTAGCAAGTGGGGGGCGGGACTTGGGCTCTCCGGCGTACGTGGCTTCTGATTGGACCGCTTCGTTGCTTCTCGTTTGATGACGTTTCCTGCTTTCAATGACGGGATGCCAATTCCTATTGAGTTTTAGCGCCTCTCCTTTTTTTTTTATTAAAATTGTTCGGATGCTTATAAATATCTATAGCCTCTCGACCGCGCCACTGAAGATGTCCACCGTAGCTGTGGACGAAACGTCTGGTACTCCTAACACCAGCAGACCACGGCAAAACAGCCCGGAAACATTTCTTAGTTACACTGACTCCGGCCGTGAAAGCCTACGTTCTCTCAATTAAATTTATGTCTTCAGAGGCTATTCCCAGAAAACTGAATATATACGAGGTACGTCCAGAAAGTAAGTTCCGTTTGGTAATAAAATTAAATTGTGTACAGATACAGAATAATTACTTATTGCACAAAATTCTACAATTCTTAAACTACTTTTCCACGTAACTGCCGAAATTTTGCAGGTATTTGTCATAGCGTGGCACAAGTTTTTGTATACCTTCTTAATAGAAGGTTGCCGCCTGTGTCTTCAAAAAGTTGGAAACATTTTCTTTCAGCTCTTCGTCATTGTTGAAGTGTTGACCGCCAAGGAAAGACTTGAGATGTAAGAACAGATGAAAGTCGCTACGAGCGAGTTCAGGGCTGTACGGAGGATGGTCAAACACGTCCCAGCCAAATCCCTGTAGGAGGTTTTTCGTCACATTTGCAGTGTGTGGTCGTGCGTTGTCATGAAGAAAACAACACCTTTTGACAGGAATCCTCGGCGTTTATTCTGTATTGCACGGCGCAATTTCCTAAGTGTCTCGCAATAAACATCTGCTTTGATTGTTTGACCACGCGGCAAGAAATCAGTGAGTAAGATGCCTTTCCAGTCCCAGAACACTGTGTACATCATTTTTCGAGGTGTCAAGATTTGTTTCGGCTTAACCTTTGCTGGGGATGAAGTGTGCCTCCATTCCATTGATTACCGCTTATTTTCAGGGGTGTCGTAAGAAACCCAAGTCTCATTTCCTGCGACTATCTGTGTCAGAAATTCTTCGCCGTCTTCATCATAACGGTTTAAAAACTGAAGTGCACTACCCATCCGTTTTGTTTTGTGTTGCTCAGTAAGAATCTTTGGTACCCAACATGAGCAAAGTTTACGAAATTTCAGTTCTTCGGTAACAATTTCATGAATTAGTGATCGTGAGCTTTGGGGAAATTCCATAGCGAGAGCACTAATTGTAAACTTGCGGTGTTCCTGGATCTTGTCATCAATCGCGTGAACCAGTTCTTCTATAACCAAAGATGGACACCCACTTCGTTCTTCATCGTGCACTTCACTACGTCCTTCATTGAACTGTGGGACCCATCTTCTCACCATTGAATCACTCATCACATTTTGTCCGTAAACTTCGCAAATTTGCCGATAAATTTCAATTGGTTTCACTTTCCTAGCATTCAGAAAACGAATCATAGATCTGATTTCACAAGCGGCGGGATTTTCAATCAACACTGACATTTTAAACAAGCACAACAAAGCGTATGTGGCTGACAGCGATCTCAAAATGGCGCACGTTTCTTCTCCTTGATACAGAGCGTCTATCGCGCATGTGCGGAACTGCGATCGCAGCGCTGCAGCGGAGATAAATTAAAACGGAACTTACTTTCTGGACGTACCTCGTACATTTTATTTGTCAAGTAAGTATTTTATATATTAGAGATTTTAATAAAAATTCTAAGAGCCATTTTTGAGAAAATCCAATTTTTCTGAATTTTTTCCATAAAAAGGGCATTAGAGGAATGGGGCTCTTTCTTGAAAATTTTCGTGTCACTTCCTTGGAAGATACCAAACTTAAATACCAAGTTTGGTATTTAACGGTATTTTCGTTTTTGAGCTATACTGCCCCCCGCACACACACACACACACACACACACACACACACACAGACCATACATATACGGAAGTTTTTCTAAAAATTTATTTTTTTGGATTTAGGTGGTCCAAAAACATGTATTTCCGATGAAATCTCCCTATAGAATTTTTTGCTGTAATACAGTATACATTATGTACACACTACATGTAGAGAAAGTAAAAGAGCCAGAGGAAAGTTCTGACGGTATCAGCTGCCTTTGCTTTGGTGGATATTCCGAGGACACTCAATGTGAAAAGTGGGCAAATGTTAAATGTGCTTCAAGTGATCTCATGAAGACTGTGGTCATACAAAAGGAAAATGTGAGTCAGTTGAGAAATTTAATGAGTCCATAAGAGTTGTCTATACCATGAATCCTGGGTCTTGAAGTACTTACAACATTGTAAGTCACCATTGGGGTTGTCATCTCAAAATAATTTAAATCATCTTGTGGTTTACCGGGAAACCTGCGAGTCAGTTGAGAAATTTAATGAGTCCATAAGAGTTGTCTATACCATGAATCCTGGGTCTTGAAATACTTAGAACATTGTAAGTCACCATTGGGGTTGTCATCTCAAAATAATTTGAGATCACCTTGTGGTTTACTAGGAAAAATGTGAGTCAGTTGAGAAATTTAATGGTGTACCGGCATGGTAGTTCGTAGGTAGAGGGGCCGTCTAGAGACCGATGGTTCAAGTCCCGACTATGGCGGTGAATTTTTCAGACTTCTCTACCTATCCAAGTTTTGTTGTTTCTGCTGCAGCAATAAATAAATTTTACCATATAGATACGATTAGTACTATTTGTCGTGTATGTTTATAATTGATTAATATAAGTAATGAGCATCTATTGATGTTTAATTATTACTTATTTCAATATCAGTCTTAAGTTCTGTGGTTTCACTACACACATGCGCGCACGCACACACAAACGCAGAGCATTTGCAAAACCATTTCTTTTGTATGTATGTATTTATTTCTCTGCAAGTGGGTATCACCCGGTGGCAGAGTTAAAATTACTACGACCGTGACAGGACTCGAACCTGCAATCTTCGGATTCGAAGTCCGACGCCTTATGCATTAGTAATTTGTGTTTCTCATATTGGGAGACCTTTTTATAATCTTTGCGAACTGTCATTAATAATTAAGAATTGGTTATTATTTTATTTGAAAATTGAGCTAGGGATTTTAAAAAGTGTTACCAATACAAGCGAATACAGATTTTTTTATGTATGAGGTTTTCTGTGCTTCTCTCAATCAATAAATCTTCATAAATTATTAAAATTAAAAATCTGATTTTTTCCATTCACATGACTTTCTCTACATCGCTATAATATATTATTATTAAAAAGCATATTCTTCTATCAACTTTATGATAATTGAGATAAACATTACTAGAAATTGTCTTAATTACTTGCTTCCTTGTAAGTAGAAGAAAACTAATGTAATAAACGATAGTCAAATCTTTTAAAAGCTGGTCGTCATGTGGTTGAAATCCGTTTCTTTGCAGAGCCAAGAGTTTACAACTCTCCGTGTGAAAAAAGTTTAAGTGTATTAAATCAGAAACAAATAACAAGGAGTATATCAGAAATGCTCAACTCAACGAAGCAAACGTATATGGCATAAATTTTGTTTTTTAACGTGATCTACATGTTTTGTGTACTAAGTTTTTGTGTCTCCTACCGTTTACAGTTATGCAAAATTTAAAAAAAAAGTAGTCTTTAGAGG
Source organism: Hymenopus coronatus (assembly GCA_030762935.1). Taxonomy (NCBI): domain Eukaryota; kingdom Metazoa; phylum Arthropoda; class Insecta; order Mantodea; family Hymenopodidae; genus Hymenopus; species Hymenopus coronatus. The sequence continues at coordinate 76,547,974 of CM060883.1, forward strand.
TTATTCCCAGAAAACTAAGTATACATTTTATTTGCCATCTAGATATTTTAAATATAAGAGCCATTTTGGAAAAAAAAAAAAAAAATTCGAAATTCTTTCCAAGTAAAGCGTAGTTTATTTTTTACAAATCTTCGTATCGTATCCTTGGAAGATACTGAGCTTAAATATCAAGTTTGCTATTTAACGGATTTCTCGTTTTTGAGCAATGCTGCCCACACAAACACATACTGATTCCAAGGCACGCACACTCGGACATTTTTCTAAAAATTATTTTTACCTTCTCTTGCCCCGTATGTACAATGCACATAGTGTATAGAGTAGGCATTGCACTCCATCCAAAAATTCGATACCGAGATTTCACCGGAAATATGTGTTTTAGGGTCCCCTGAATCCATAAAAAGTATTTTCAGAAAAAGGTCCGTGTGTGTGTCCATGTGTCAGTGTGTCCGTGTGTCCGTGTGTCCGTGTGTCAGTGTGTCCGTGTGTCCGTGTGTCAGTGTGTCCGTGTGTCTGTGAACACGATAACTCAAAAATGAAAAGTCGGTAAATACCAAAAATGGTATTTAAGTTTAGTATCTGCAGGGATGCGTCACGAAGATTTAGAGAAAAATCCTCCCACACCAAACTAACCTTTACATGGAAAAAATTTCGAAAACTTTAATTTTCTTAAAAATGAATCTAATAATTTTGATTAAAATATCGTATATTAAATATATTTACCTGACAAATAAAATGTATATCTTGAATTTTCTGGGAATGGCCTCTGAAGACTACTTTATTCTGGATGAATTTTACGGAATTGTGCATAACTACTAAACCGTAAGAGATGGACAAAAACTTACTATATGAAAAATATAGAACACGTAAAACACAATTTATGTCATACACATTTTTACTTTCTCCATACGCACTATGTACATAGTGTATAGAGAAAGTATTGCACTCTACCAAAAAATTCGCTACCCAGATTTCATTGCAAATATATGTTTTAGGGTCCCCAATATCCAAAAAAAGCATTTTCACAAAAAGGTCCGTGTGTGTGTGTGTGTGTCCGTGTGTCCGTGTGTCTGTGAACATGATAACTCAAAAACGAAAAGTCGGTAAAATACCAAACTTGGTATTTAAGTTTAGTATCTTCCAGGGATGCGACACGAAGATTTTGAGAAAAATACCCCCACCCCCAACTACCCTTTACATGGAACTTTTTTCGAAAATTTTGATTTTCTCAAAAATAGCTCTAACGATTTTGATTAAAATTTCGGATATTAAACATATTTACCTGACAAATAAAATGTATATCTTGAATTTTCTGGGAATAGCCTCTGAAGAGTAGTTTATTCTGGATGAATTTTACTAAATTTTGAATAACTGCTAAACCGTAAGAGATGGACAAAAACTTACTGCACAAAATATGTAGAGCACATTAAAACACACAATTTATGTTATATACATTTTTTTCGTGGAGTTCCTCGTTTTTGTGACATTCCTTATTTTTGTTTTCTGCAATGCAAAACGTATACTTTTCTCATACAGGAACTTGTCAACTCCTATCCATATAGACAAAGAACTTCATTGACATAGCAACCAGCTTTTGACTATCACTTAAACCTACAGTTGTCCCTTATTTCGCTTCTACTTACAAGGAACCGAGCAATTAGACTATTTCTGCTTTTTTTTTTTTTTTCTGATTAGCATAAAGTAAATAGAAGTATAAGCTTTTTAAGTATTATTTGTTGCAGGGATATGGAGAAAGTCATGTGAATGGTACACATCATATTTTTTTCGTGGAGTTGATCATTTTTAAGATATTGTTTTTGTTTTTTTTTTTTCGTTTCTGCTTTGAAAAAATTACTTTTCTCTTACAGGAATTTGTTAAATTCTGACCATAGAAACAAAGGAAGTTCAGTTACCTAACAACCAGTTTTTGGCTATCATTTTAGCTATGGTACTTTCTCATTTCGCTTCCACTTACAAGGAAGGAAATAATAAGACTATTTCTGCTAATGTTTCTCAATTAGCATATAGAAGCATAAGCTTTTTAACAATAATTTGTTGCAGAGATGTAGAGAAAGTCATGTGAATGGTAGACATTAGATTTTTTTAGATTCAAGGGGTCCCAAATTATGTATTTCCGGTGAAGCCTCTCTTTATACTGTGTAGGCATATAGCGTAGAGAAAGTAAACATGAAGGAAATAAATGAGTTATCAATTAAATTAAATAACTCAGAAGTTTGAGACAAGTGAAGTTTTAATCAATGTGATGTTGAAAATGAGTCGGAATAGTAACACTCACCTCACTTATATGTAATTGTTCAAAACATATGTTTCAAGGGCAATCGCCCTCTTCTTCAGTTGAAGTCCGACTGATGGCTGCTATTTGTGCTCTGTGGTCTATTACGGTGGAGCCATCTGGTGTTCTCAGTAGAAGTTCAAAATCATGTGGCGGTATTTCAAAATTCATCAGTTGGTCTTTTTGTTGTGTAATGAGAATATTCTCCCAAACTGTAAGTTCTGCCGGGTTGTTTACAGGCTTTAGCAATTTTATGTCATTTTGTATTTCATGATGTGATGTCCAAAAATGGTATGCTACTGCCGATTTATCTGTTTGTTTCTGTTTGATATGTCTGAAATGTTCCTTTAGCCTTGTTTCCAGTCTTCTTTTTGTTTGGCCAATGTAACATGATTTGCAGTCCTTGCAATCAATTCTGTAGATGCCTGATCTCTGGTTTGTAGGTATGGGGTCTTTAATGTCTGTTTTCAATGCATTTTTTATGTTGAATTGGTTACTTGAAGCTAAACTTATATTGTATTTCTTGAAAATTTTTTTGAATTTCCTATCTGCTGTTGGGTGATAGGTGAATTTTTTATATATCACTTTCGGTTTTTGTATGGACAAAGTGGTGATTTGTTTTAAGGTGAATTTCTCCTTATGTTTTTTAATTTTTTGGTCAATGATGTCTGGGTTAAAACCATTGGCTGAGGCTATATGTCTTAGTTGGAGGTATTCTGTGTTGTACTCTTCTGGGTCAAGTGGGATGCTGAGGAGTCTGTGTACTGAACTGTTGAAGACTGCCTGTTTATGAGGTTCTGGGTTGAAACTATTCTGTTTTATGTAATTGTCTGTATGTGTGGTCTTCCTGTAGATGCCATAAGTGATCTTTTGTTCTTTCCGTGTTAGTTTTAGGTCCAGGTATGGTAGCATTTGGTCTTTTTCTGTTTCCATTGTGAATTGTATGTACCTGTCCTGTAGGTTTAGTAATTTTAGAGAGTCTTCTGCTAATTTTTTGGGGACCACCGCAAAAACATCATCAACATATCATATCAATTAAATGTTGAATAGTTAGCGCATAACGAGGTTCTTAGAGTGAGAGTAATATTCTGTCAAATTTACTCAGTTTGTTGGACTTCAAACTGACCTTTTCTTGAAATAAAGTCACAATCTGTAATTAAGAATCTTGTTAGAAGCTCACTCTACATGAGCGCAAGGAGAAAAAAATTCTCTTGGTAAAAAGTTCAATCCCAGGGTCTGGTAAACAAAGGCCAGCGTCTAACAAGGTTGGTCGTGAAGGGTTTCCCTGAAAATTATTTACTTGCTTCTATTTTTCTTAGTTATAATAATTTAGACATTTCCGTAACGAAGTAAAGAGAGAGAGAGAGAGAGAAACCTACAGTGCGGGACGATGCACAGTGAATTTAAAAAGGCGGCGTTTAAATGAAACCAGGCTAGACGTTCGTTTTTAAATTCGATTATTTACAAACCTACTTTGTATGAGGTCCGTGCTCCCTCGTTAGGTAGAGGCGAGGAGGGAGAGGGGGGGAAACATCAGGATTCTTTTAATGAAACAAAGTCCGCTCTGTGTTATAATTTGTTTCAAAACAAGTAAAACATTAACTAATTTTTCTCACGAAAGCAAATTTAATAAAGAACTTCAAACAGCTATATTTTTACAGAAGGCATATACTTCTCGTGTTACTTTCCGTTTCCAGAAGCACGTTGCAAGGGGCCATGGTACGGGGGGGGGGCTCCTTTTACATGTATGTCTCTGAAAACTCCAAGAGGTATGTGCAAAAATAGAAAACGAACAACTTTCGCGCTGGACCTTTATGAAAGGAGCACAAACAGGAAATGTAGGCTCCTGTGTATTAGTTAATAGTTATTTATATTATAAATGGCTTAAATAGACTATTATCTGTGAGTGAGATGTTTAGTACATGACCAAATAATAATCTAATAGGCCACGTGTTAGATACAACGTTTTAGCCTCTCCTAATATTAACTGAAATATTCTTATATTTATTAATATTATTTGAGTCGTCATTACGAAGAACTGAATTTTAGTCGCGACGTTAGTAGTGCTTTGTTTTTTCGTTGCTGCGCAACCCCAACGGAATAAACAGTTTCAATTCTGGTTGTTTAAACTGTACCTAATAATTCAATAAATGAATGAAAATGGATATTCCCGCCTGGGTAGTGTGGTGGTAGCGTGTCTGCCTCACATTCAACAGGTCGCGAGTTTGTATCTTGCTAAGGTTGAGTTACCTGAGTAAGGTTTTTTCCTTATTTTAAGGACACGTGTGTGAAATAACTGTAAGTTCCATGGGCGCCGAGATCATTTGAGTTTCATTTCGCCAATTTTCATTCACCGTCTGATATGAGGTTAAAGCACGTTAAGCTTAAAAAAAAAGTATATTCCCGAAGTAGTTTTAGATTGTACTAAAAAAGCAGTACTTAGCTTGTTATCCGGCTAGTTGAGGGACTTAGATGACAAGGAATTTTCATTATTTAAAGAGTGTGGAGCTGCCAAAGGAGTTAAAATAATCCATGATAAAATAAAAACTCATTTTTGTGGTTTCCTAGGGTACATGAAATGCATACATGAAGTCTATAGGCTAGGATAGAATAATATATTAACTAATTTGCAAATCTAAAAATCATCGAACAACCCAAAATATATTATTTACAATTGTAGTTAAATTAAGTAACAGAATCTGCTAAAAAGCTGTAGCTCATATAAATTTGTAACAATAACAGTAATAATAATAATAATTGTTATCCTATCCAATAGACTTCATGTATACTAGGAAACAACAAAAATGAGTCTTTATTTCATCGTGAATAGTTTAGTACTTTATTTCATTGTAAATTGTTTTAGCTCTTTGGCAGTTCCCCATTCTTTAAATAATGAAAATTCCTTGTCAAATAAGTCCTTCAAATTTCGGGTAACAAACTAAGTACAGCTTTTTACATTAATCTAAAACTTCTTCCGGAATATCCATTTTCATTCATTTGTTGATTTATCTGGTGTAGTTTAAACAACCAGAATTGAAACCGTTTATTCCGGCGGGGTTAAGCAGCAATGAATAAACAAAGCACTACTAACGTTGCGACTAAAATTCAAAGCCTCGTAATGAACGACTCTAATAATATTAATAAATATAGGAATATTTTGGTTAATATTAGGATAGGATAAAACGTTGTATATTACACGTGGTTTATTAGACTATTATTTGCTCATGAGAAATTAGAAGACTCGCACTTACACGCTCACAAATAATAAGCTACTTATAATATAAATAAATAAATATTATTCATTTAGAGAATTACAAACTTTACACCTCTTTCTGTTCCTAAAGTTTCGTCCTTTTTATTCACTCTTTCCTGTTATTTCATTCTTCTTTCTTCACTCCTGCTCCAAGTTTACTTCGGACTTTACTTTCGTGTTAATTCCCCTCCTTATTTCCTGCATCCAACTATTTCTTGCTCTTCTCCCTCTGCTTCTGCGCACCTTTCCAAATTTCTCTGGATATGTTTTCTCTGATGTGGTTATAGCAGTTTAATGGTTTATTGTCTACATAGTCCAGAACAGTTATTATTATTATTATTATTATTATTATTATTATTATTATTATTATTATTATTATTATTATTATTATTATTCGCCCGCCTGGGTAGCGTGGTGTTAGCGTGTCTGCCTCACATTCAAAAGGTCGTGAATTCGAATCTCGCTTAGGGTGAGTTACCCGATAAGGTTTTTTCCGGGTTTTCCCTTCTCCTAAGAAACTATTTTATATGCGAGACTATTTTTTCTGTTTTTTTATTCATTCTCCAATCACGATTTATTTCATTTTACTATTTAACAAAACAAAGGAGTTTGACTTAAATTAACCTAAATTGAACATAAATTATCATACGTATTTACACATACCCGTAACTAAGCGATATAACAAAAGAATAAAGAAAATAAGATACATTCAAACAATTTTAAGCGTTTCTTCTAAAATCATCTTCTCCTAAATTCAATTGTTGCTCTCGTTGATATTGTATCTGCAGTTTTAGCTACCTAGATCCAAAGTTTTCTATTTCTTAATAAGTGGTAGATACTCCTGTCTTGTGTGTACGATAGAGCGGTTGTTCTCCAGTCTCGTTCTATTGGACACTCTCACGTTGCGTATTCTACTGTATCCTCAGCTCCGCAGCGGCATTGACTTGTTTCTCTTAGTCCAAAGCGATGTAGATAAACTCCGTAAGGTCCATGTCCTATTATATAATGAAGAGAAGACGAATGTCGAGTAACTTTAAGCTCCATGGACCCCGAAATAATTGGAGCATCATTTCATCAATTTCATTCATCGTCCGATATGAGCAACCAGGTTAAAGGACGTTAAACATAAAAAAGTATTATTATTATTACTATTATTAGTATTACTATTGTTTTTACTTTTATTATTATTATTATTTTATTGTTAATGTTATTGTGTTATTATTAATGCTATTATTTTATTATTATTATTATTATTATTAGTATAATAATATATCATATAAATAATAATAATAATAATAATAGAGATGAAATAAACATCTTTTCAGGTCAGCGATGTACCGGATTTTCGTCCCATTAAATTTGGGACTGTTGCTTTTAAGATCACTTAATAAAAAACATCCTGGGCCGGGGTTGAACTAATAACTTCAGTATCAAAAGCGCCGTGTCTAATTAACTGAACCACCCAGATTAACATCCGCAGCAGCCGATTCGGAGAGAAAGTGTAGTCAGTATCATACTTCCTCCAACTGGAATCTGCACGTAACAAATACATATGAATCACAAAACATTTCTGGTCGTATAAAAACTTAGTTTTGTTAACGCGGTTGTTTTCTAGGAAGTGATTTTAACGGAAGCAATAACAGAAAACAGACTGCCTCCGTGGTCGAGTGGTCAGCGAGCTGACTTCTCACCCGGAGGTCCGGCGGGGAATTTTTCTTTAAACAGAATTATTCCCTATCCCCCACAGTCTGGAAATATGAACGTGACTAAATGTGCGTGTGTTTAGTAATATAACGTTTATTAACCTAATGTTCTGAACCTACAGTTTCACAAGTCAAGCCCCCGATATGAACATTGATGTTAAAGGGGGCTATAGAAATGAAAAAAAAAAAAAATAAATAAATAACAGAAAGCTATAACAGAAGCAACATTCATTGTATTAAAGCGATAATTTAGTTCGACTATTAAAACGCCAACGCCAAGATTAGGCAATTTCAACCATTCATGTTGAATGTTCAATGTTCATTTCTCTGAAATCTTGTCGCACCTGACGTTCATTTGTTTAATATCCTGTCTTGGTTATTGGTAACAAGGTGCCAATCCAGTCAGCGAACCTTCACTTTTAATAACTGTCAGTTACAATATTTATCTGAAATCTTATCCAGTTCATAATTATTTAGTGAAAATACTCATTAGTAGTCGTAAGCTTTCACGGCCGGAGTCCAAATTATAACTGGAAGAATTTTCCGGGCTGAGAAGCCATGGTCTGCTGGAGTTTTCAGGTCCAGACGTTTCGTTCACGACTGCGGTGAACATCTTCAGTGGCGTAGCCTAAGTCTTCTCGGTGAAGGTTTGGTCGCAACTGACGCGTTGACAGCAGCAGCAACGATTTGACGTTGGAGGGAGGTAAGCCTCCTTTCCTTCCTTCAGGGCTAGGCCCTCTACTGGAGGTGAAGGTTTTTTATTGAGGGACGGGAATAGCCGGAGGATGATATGGTGGAGGATATTCGATTACGAAGGGAAAGTGCGGGAGTAGCAATATTATGTAGGGATTATGCCGAGGAGTCTGGGGCGTTTGTAGTGTTCTCCTGGGTCAAAGTCGTACTCGCCTAGACCGCGGATTAGGGCGTTGGGGCTATTTGGAAGGTTTTTAAAGAAGGATCGGGATCCATCAGGGTCGGGATTTTCAGATCCTGACGAATTCTGCGGTTAGCAAAGCACCTTGGGGAGTTGGTGGCTATTCACAGATAGCGGGCTTGCAGGGTTTCAAGGCGGTCTAGGTGAGTTCTGGCGGCGACGCCCCAGATTTCGCAGGCGTACGTAATGGCAGGCCGGAGAACCTACTTGAAGTGCAGCAGCTTGTTGTCCAAGGACATCACCGAGCCGCGCTTGAACAAAGGATAAAGCTTCCCCATCTTTTTGTTGATCTCGTTCGCCACAAGGTCAATGTGGTCCCTCCAGGTCAGCTTGTAGTCCAAGAGTACTCCCAAGTACTGGACAGACGTCCTCTAGTGGACCTCCTCTCCAGCCAATCGGATGGGAGTTCTTCAGGCGGCGTCGGCTGAAGTTGATTGCCTGGCTTTTCTGTGGATGGACGCGCAGGAACCATCGCTTGAACCATGTGGAGAGAAGATCGGAGTACTGCTGTATTCTATGGACTTCAGTTCCAAGCTGCGTAGATGTGGAGGTAACCGCGCTGTAGTGGGCGAACAAGTACAGCGTGCATCGTGGTAATGACAGCAGGGTGTTAATGTACAGAAGGAATAGTGTGGGTCCCAGGACACTACCCAGCTTTTACCGGACTTCCATTGTGGGAGACAGAGAACATCCTATGTTGGAGGTAGGAGTGGATAAGATGGGTTAAATAGGAAGGGGTTGCATATTCTATCAGTCGGGAGAGACCCGTCGGCTGAAATAGCGGCAGTATTTATACTCCAGGCTGCTCTCACGCGATTGCTCCGGCTGGAGCTGCATGTGCACCCCCACGAGTTAGCCACTCCGGTGCTTTTGATTCCTGGTTGGTTCGTGTGATCTCGTTGAGTTTGTGCCTGTTTGATGTCCTCAAGTAGCGGATGCCAGTTTTTGCTTAGTTTTTGTGTCTCTTCTTTCCTATTAAAGTTATTGGGATGGTTATTGCCTCACGTTGTAATTTAGCATGGAATAAGGCATATACGAGAGAACGGCTGTTTCATGATATTGAAATGTGTTCCCTTTCTGCCCAAAGACATGTTCAATGACCGCGGACTTCTCCGGTTGGCCTAGACGGCAGCATCTCTTGTGCTCCTTAGCCGGGTGTTGACGCTACGTTGCGTGGTACCTATGCATACCGCACCACAAGAGCAGGGGATCTGTTAGACATGGGTCTCTGGGGACTTTGGCGGAGCGTAATAATGCGTTTATCTGTCTGGTCGGCTTGAGCCTGGTTTAATATTATGGTGCTTGAGTAGGCGTTCATTGTGTCAGTGACATTCTTGAAATATGGCAGAAAGACAGTCAGTGTCTTTGCTTTTGGGTAGTTCTTGTACTTGGCTGATGCGCTTGAAGACTGGTTTAATATTATGGTGCTTGAGTAGGCGTTCATTCTGTCAGTGACATTCTTGAAATATGGCAGAAAGGCAGTCAGTGTCTTTGCTTTTGGGTAGTTCCTGTACCTGGCTGATACGCTTGAAGACTGTTTTAATATTATGGTGCTTGAGTAGGCGTTCATTCTGTGAGTGACATTCTTGAAATATGGCAGAAAGGCAGTCAGTGTCTTTGCTTTTGGGTAGTTCTTGTACTTGGCTGAAAGGCTTGAAGACTGGTTTAATATTATGGTGCTTGAGCAGGCGTTCATTCTGTCAGTGACATTCTTGAAATATGGCAGAAAGGCAGTCAGTGTCTTTGCTTTTGGGTAGTTCTTGTACTTGGCTGATGCGCTTGAAGACTGGTTTAATATTATGGTGCTTGAGTAGGCGTTCATTGTGTCAGTGACATTCTTGAAATATGGCAGAAAGGCAGTCAGGGTCTTTGCTTTTGGGTAGTTCTTGTACTTGGCTGATGCGCTTGAAGACTGGTTTAATATTATGGTGCTTGAGTAGGCGTTCATTCTGTCAGTGACATTCTTGAAATATGGCAGAAAGGCAGTCAGTGTCTTTGCATTTGGGTAGTTCTTGTACTTGGCTGATGCGCTTGAAGACAGGTTTAATATTATGGTGCTTTAGTAGGCGTTCATTTTGTCAGTGACATTCTTGAAATATGGCAGAAAGGCAGTCAGTGTCTTTGTTTTTGGGTAGTTCTTGTACTTGGCTGATGCGCTTGAAGACTGGTTTAATATTATGGTGCTTGAGTAGGCGTTCATTGTGTCAGTGACATTCTTGAAATATGGCAGAAAGGCAGTCAGTGTCCTTGCTTTTGGGTAGTTCTTGTACTTGGCTGATGCGCTATGGTTTGCGTGGACGCACAGCTCTGCGCACTTGTTGTGTTGTATAATTATTCGCACATTAGGCGTGTTCTAGATGACGTAACTTGTGTTGTAATGAATCCTGTTCACAGATGCCGGTGACAGGATCTGCAAGGATCTTTATCAAAGCTGTTTTCTGTCGCAGATGATGGTTGGAATTTTTATTCAGGTATCGGTCTGTATGAGTAGGTTTGCAGTATACTGTATGTCAGCTTTTCTAAAATTGATTCTACTATTCTTCCCATATGATTGGTATGAGTGCTGCTCCGTAATGTATAAAAATCTGATGTGTCCCATTCACATGCCTTTCTCTACATTTCTGCAAAAAACATTATTAAAAAGCCATTGCTTGCATTTCCTTCATGCTGATCGAAACAAAATAGCAGATACAGTCTTATTACTTGCTTCCTTGAAAGCAGAAGCGAAATGAGGGATTATCATAGGTTAAACTGATAGTCAAAAGTAGTTGCTATGTGACTGAAGTTCCTTTGTTTGTATGGACAGGAGTTGATAAATTCCTGTATGAGCAAAGTTAAGTTTTTCATAGCTGAAATCAAAAACAAGGAATATCTCAAAAACAATCAACTCCAGGAAAAAATGTATATAACATAAATTGTGTGTTTTAAGGTGCTCTACATTTGTTGTGTGGTAAGATTTTGTTCATCTCTTACGGTTTAGCAGTTATGAAACATTCTGTAAAATTCACCCAGAATAAAGTAGTCTTCAGAGGCTATTCCTAGAAAATTCAGGATATAAATTTTATTTGTCAGGTAAATATCTTTAATATTCGAAATTTTAATCAAAATCGTTAGAGCCATTTTTGAGTAAATCAAAATTTTCGAAAAAAGTTCCATGTTAAGGGTAGTTAAGGGGGATTTTTCCCAAAATCTTCGTGTCTCATCCCTGGAAGATACTAAACTTAAATACCAAGTTTGGTATTTTACCGACTTTTCGTTTTTGAGTTATCGTGCTCACAGACACACGGACATACGGACACACTGAAACCGGACACAGGGGCAAACACACACACGGACCTTTTTCTGAAAATGCTCTTTTTGTATACAGGGGACTCTAAAACATATATTTCCGATAAAATCTCGGTATCGAATTTTTGGGTGGAGGGCAATACCTTCTCTACACACTATACATAGTGCGTATAGAGAAAGTAAAACTCTGATGTGTCCCATTCACATTACTTTTTCTACATCTCTGCAACAAATTATTCCATTTACTTCCTCTAATCGACAAAAAAAATAGCAGAAATAGTCTTATTGCTTCCTTGTTAGCTGAAGCGAAATAAGGGAGTACCCTAGGTTAAAGTGATAGTCAAAAGCTGGTTGCTATTTGTCTGAAGTTCCTTTGTTTGTATGGACAAGAGTTGACAAATTTCTGTACGAGAAAGGTATGTTTTTGAAAGCTGAAACCAATAACAAGGAATGTCTCAAAAACGACCAACTAGACGAAAAAAATGCGTATAACTTAAATTGTGTGTTTTAACACGAGATTTCACCTGTAATATATATTTTAGGGTCCCCTGTAACCAAAAAAAAACCTTTTCAGAAAAAGGTCTGCGTGTGTCCATGAGTCCGTGTATATATGAACACGATAAATCAAAAACGAAAACTTGGTATTTAACTTTGGTATCTTCCAGGAATGCGACACAGATTTTGAGAAAAATCCCCCCATACCAAACTACCCTTTACATGGAACCTTTTTCGAAATTGTTGATTTTCTTAAAAATGGCTCTAATGATTTTGATTAAAATACCGTATATTAAAGATATTTACCTGACAAATAAAATATATATTTTGAATTTTCTGGGAATAGCCTCTGAAGACTACTTTATTCTGGATGAATTTTACGGAATTCAGCATTACTGCTAAACGGTAAGAGACAGACAAAAACTTACCACACAAAATGTAGAGCACGCTAAAACACACCATTTATGTTATATACAATTTTTTTGTGGATTTTGTCGTTTTTGTGATATTCTTTGTTTTTGGTTTCACCTTTGAAAAACTTACTTTTCTCATATAGGACTTTGTGAATTCGTGTACATACAAACAAAGGAACTGCAGTCACATAGCAACCAGCTTTTGACTATCACTTTAACCTATGGTACTCTCTTATTTCGCTTCTACTTACAAGGAAGCAAGTAATAAGACTATTTCTACTAATTTTTTTCGATTAGTATGTAGTAAATAGAAGCATAAGCTTTTTAACAATAATTTGTTGCAGAGATATGGAGAAAGTCATGTGATTGGAACACATCAAATTTTGTTTTTATCAGGAAATGTCAGATCATCTAAGAACTGAAGATTACATGACCTTTTAGATTTTTTCCTCAGTGTTATCTTACTGTACGTGCGCATCTTCACTGTCGTCATCTTGGGTGTTTGATGAAAAGAAGATCTCCATCATTTTCAGAAGATTCCTCTGAAGTGAGTGGTCTTTGGGTTTATTTGTAGAGGTTGCCTGTAGTTTATCTGGTTTTGGTGATAAGGGGACTGCAATTATTGCAGCTTCTTTTGAATTATTATTACACTCCTTATGTTGTGACGGAGTGTTATCTAGTGAAAACTTACCTTTTGAGTTCCCCGGAGTCAGAAAAAAACATTTTTAGTAAACGTTCAGTTTGTGTGTCTTTGTTGTTGTTGTTCTGTGCAGACAGCAGAGCTCAAAAACTAAAAGACCATCCAATATCAACCTCGGTATTTAATTTTAATGTCTTCCAAGGATGCGACACGAATATTTTAAAAAAAAAAACAAGCCCTATCACAACTACCCTTTATATGGAATATTTTTCAAAATTTTTATTTTATCAAATATGGCTTTAGCGATTATCATCGAAATACCATACATTAAAGATATTGATATCAAAAATAAAATGTATATCTTGAATTTTCTGGGAATAGCCTCTGAAGAGCTCTTTATTCTGGTTGGATTTTGCAGAATTTTGCATAGCGGCTAAACCGTGAGAGATAGAGAAAAACTTACTACATAAATAAAGTACATCTCGTTAAAACACACAATTTATGTCATTTTTTTGACCGTTTTCGAGATATTTATTGTTGGTGTTTTCAATTCTAAACTAGTTAACTTTTCTCAAATGGGACCATACAGGGCAAACACACCAGCGTTTAAAAGATTTGACTATCCCTTTAACCTAATGTATTACCATATTTCCCTTTTCTACTTACAAAGAAGCAAGTAATAAAACCAATTGTGATCATGTTTGTCTACATTATGAGACGGATTATCTCCAGGTGAATAAGCACTTAACCAATATTTGTAATTGATTAAATTGTTTAGGTTAATTAGTAAGTAAGATATCATGTATTTATTGTATATTGTATGTTCAGGGAGATTGTTCCTGGAAAGCGTTTCTAACTCCAACCCCAGAGTTCTCAAGCGACGAATTCAGTTTTACGTTATTTCTTTGTCTATTGCAAGAGAGGAAAGACGCTATTGTGTGGTCACGTCTCCGCAAGAGAAAGTGAAGGTGACATATAAACCGGGGAACCACGAGGAAATCTCCAAGCTACTTTCGGTGCCAAAAATGGGCCAATAAGATTACGAGTTGAGGGTTTTGCGCGTGGGTAGAATTTGTTATAAATATAGAGTATTCGCCGCAATTTTCAGGCAGTTGAGATGTAACTCCAAGGGGAGATCTGTGACACCCAAAACGAGTGAACACGCGAGCTAGCAGAGTTATTATAGTATTGAGGCAGTTGAGATGTAACTCCAAGGGGAACCTGCGACACCCAAAACAAGAAGTACGCGCGAATTAGCAGAGTTATTACAGTGATTGAGGCAGTTTGAATGTAACTACACGTAGAATCCGTGATGCTCAAAACAAGAATCCTCGTAAATATAGTAAAGTTATTACAGTGATTCATACAGATGAAATAAATGTCACGCGTAAGGGAAGCCACGGCGAAAATTTAAAGTGTCTACAACAATTCTGCACGTAACCGTTGCACTCGTCGCCGCGTAAAGTTTAGTTACCTTTATGCGCGTTACACTCTTGTTCGAGGGAAATTATCGAAACTCAATCGCGCCAGGAACATTCTCAGGAACGCTTGAAAAAGAGAAATAAACCTTGATTGAACGAAAAGTGCCGACGTTATTTAAGTTAATTCCCGTACCACACCCTGGAGATCACCGTAGCTTACTACCTGAGCTGGATATAAATAGGTCTCAATTGCTCGTCGCTGAGCCCACCTATAGCCGAGGAGCATCGAGAATCGACTTTAGCAGCTGCAACACCGGAGAGAGGACCAGTCGTCGCTGCGCAGCCCAGCCCTACCAGGTACTCCACCAGTGCCCGCCTTAATTAGCATGATATTATATAAAAGAATAATCTTGTCTAAGTAAACACCTAGAACACCTAGAGAAAGTTATGTAAATGCAACACATAAAATGTTTTTCTAATTCACCTATATCATTCTACTGTTTAGGCTTCTTACATATAAAGTGTTTATATTATATTAAAATGTATACTACCCTAATATTCTTTAAATAAAATATTTCCTGTGAGTATTTTTTGGGTAGTACTTAACGCCCGCTTTTACAACTTATGGCACGACAAGCGATGACACTGGTGATACATGAAATGAAGATGGAGCACCGGTGAAATGCAATGGCGGGGGAATCCGGAAAACCCGGAGAAAACCCGCCGCTGCGCCGCTTTGCCCACCACAACTCTCACATGTGGTCGCTTGGGATCGAACCCGGGCCGTCTAGGTGAGTCCTGTGAGTATTTATCGTAATTAACAGCAAATAGTAATCATACGCCCTTTTACTTTCTCTTGCCTCGTATGTACAATGTATAAAGGGATAGAGAAGTATTGCATTCCACCCAAAAATTCGATACCGAGATTTCACCGGAAATATATGTTTTAGGACCCCCTGAAACCAAAAAAAGCATTTCCAGAAAAAGGTCCGTGTGTGTGTGCCCATGTGTCTGTGAACACGATAACTCAAAAAAGACGTGTAATAAAATACCAATTTTGGTATTTAAGTTCAGTATCTTCCAGGGATGCGACACGAAGGTTTTGAGAAAAATCCCCCCACCCCAAACTACCCTTTACATGGAACTTTTTTCGAAAATTTTGATTTTCCTAAAAATGGCTCTAACGATTTTTGTTAAAATATTGTATATTAAACCTGACAAATAAAATGTATATCTTGAATTTTCTGGGAATAGCTTTTAAAGACCTGTTTATTCTGGATGAATTTTGCTTAATTTGGCATAACTAATAAACCGTAAGATATAGACAAAAACAAACTATGCAAAAAATGTAGGCCTTGTTAAAATACACAATTTACGTCATATACATTTTTTTCGTGTGGCTTACCGTTTTCGAGGTATTCATTGTTATTGGTTTCAGTTGTGAAGTACTTATACTTTTCTCAGACGGGAGTGTCCGTTTTTCTTTTGTTCTACTCGTGGCCAAGAAAAGAAGCCATTTGTAATGACAATCGCATAACGACAGCTTTTAAAACATTTGACTATCGGTTTAGCCTAGTGTATTCCCCTATTTTCTTCCTACTTATAAGGAGCTAAGTAATAAGAACATTGTGCTGAGTACCTCGATTAACAAGGTGCAGAAAGAATAATCTTATGTAAGATGTTTGTAGAATGGCTAGAGAAAGTCATGTGAGTGTAAAAAATAAGATTTTTTATGGTTAGTTAGTAGAATAATTTAAAGTCATGTTGTTAAGTTTTAGGCCCTACAGTTCTAAAGTATTTTGTTGTTAGGATTTGTATTTTGAGGCGTCACGTTTAAAATATTTTGTAGGATTATAAGCATACTTCTCCAAATATTATTCCATATAGTGGCAGAAAAATTATGTTAGCATGCTATTAAAATAAATTCCTAACAGCAAAACCAAATGCTAAGAGAATACCTCTCATAAAAATCTAAACCATAACCGACGAGCTGCATCGTTTTAAATACACATTTACAAGTATAGATTTCAAATTTAATGCATTGTGAGATCAATTTTATATGAGATTTTAATTGCGTGGATTAAATGAAGTGATATTCGTCTTTTATTCAATATTACGGACGTGAGTGGCGAGCCATGAAACAAAATTATTTTATAAAATCAATAAATGTTTTGTATCAGTAAGAAAATAAAAATCTGATGTGTTACACTCTCATGACTTTCTCTATATCTCTGTAAATATAATGTGACTGATGATCCTTTGTTTGTATGGACAGGAGTTGACAAATTCCTGTATGACAAAAGTATTAGTTTTTCAAAGCTGAAACCAAGAAAAAGGAACATCTCAAAAACTATCAACTCCACGCAAAAATGTATACAACATAAATTGTGTGTTTTAACATGCTCTACATTTTTGTGGGTTACGTTTTTGTCCATCTCTTACGGTTTATTAGTTATGAAAAATTCATCCAGACTAAAGTGGTATTCAGAGGCTATTCCCAGAAAATTCAAAATATACATTTTATTTGTCAGGTAAATAACTTAGTATACGATATTTTAATCAAAATCGTTAGAGCCATTTTTTAGAAAATCAAAATTTTCGAAAAAAGTACCATGTAAAGGGTAGTTTGGGGTGGGGGATTTTTCTCAAAATCTTCGTGTCGCATCCCTGGAAGATACTGAACTTAAATACCAAGTTTGTATTTTAGCTACTTTTCGTTTTTGAGTTACCGTGTTCACAGACACACGGACACATAGACACACGGACAAACGGACACCGGACACACACACACACGGACGTTTTTCTGGAAATGCTTTTTTTGGATTCAGGGGGTACTAAAACATGTATTTCCGGTGAAATCTCGGCATCGAATTTTTGGGTGGAATGCAATACTTCTCTATCCCTATGTACATTGTACATACGGGGCAAGAGAAAGTACAAATGTGATGTGTTCCATTGACTTGACTTTCTCTACATCTTTGAACAAATTATTGTTAGTAAAACTTATTCTGCTATCCCTTCAAACTAATCAAGATAAACATTAGCAGAAGCGGGCTCATTACTTTAGTTCCTTGTAAATACAAGGGAAATAAGGGAATACACTAGGCTAAACAGACAGATAAATATTTTAAAATTTAGTATAGACGAATACTTAGTAAACAAAAATGTACACCTCATTACAACACACAATTTATGTCATATACATTTTTACTTTCTATATAATCACTATGTACATAGTGTATAGAGAAGGTATTGCACTCCACCCAAAAATTCGATACCGAGATTTCACCGGAAATATATGTTTTAGATTCCCCTTTATCTAAAAAAAGCACTTTCACAAAAAGGTCCGTGTGTCAGTGTGTCCGCGTGTCCGTGTGTCTGTGAACACGATAATTCAAAAACGAATAGTAGCTAAAATACCAAACTTGGTATTTAAGTTTAGTATCTTCCAAGGATGCAACACGAAGATTTTGAGAAAAATCCCCCACACCAAACTACGCTTTATATGGTACTTGTTTCGAAAATTTCAATTTTCTCAAAAATGGCTCTAACGATTTTGATTAAAATTTCGTATATTAAAGATATTTACCTGACAAATAAAATGTATATCTTGGCTTTTCTAGGAATAGCCTCTGAAGAGTAGTTTATTCTGGATGAATTATATGGAATTTTGATTAACTGCTAAACCGTAAGAGATGGACAAAAACTTACTGCTCAAAAACTGTAAAGCACGTTAAAACACACAATTTATGTTATATAAATTTTTTTCGTGGAGTTCCTCGTTTTGGAGACATTCCTTATTTTTGGTTTCTGCAATGAAAAACTTATATTTTTCTCATACAGGAACTTGTCAACTCCGATCCATATAAACAAAGGAACTTCATTGACATAGCAACCAGCTTTTGACTATCACTTTAACCTATGATAGTCCCTTATTTCGCTTCTACTTACAAGGAAACAAGTAATAAGACTATCTCTGCTATTTTTTTACTGATTAGCATGAAGTAAATAGAAGTATAAGCTTTTAATAATTTGTTGGAGGGATGGGAGAAAGTCATGTGAATGGTGCACATCATATTTTCGTTGTAGAGTTCACCGTTTTCAGATATTCCTTATTATTGATTTCAATTTTTAGCTCTCTCAAACGGTCACCTTTCTTTCGTCTGTCTTCTGTTTGCCTATGCCTAGCAAGCAAAGAAATCGGAATTTCATTTGTTTCACATACTGATCGGTTTCTAAAAGAATTTGCCATTACTTTAACCTAATGCATTACCTAACTTCCCTTCTGCTAACAATGAAGTAAGTTATAAGACCAATTCTGCTAGGGCTTATCTCTATTGGCATTATGTAGATAAAAGAATAATCTTTTGTAATAAAGGATTGTTCACTAGAGAAAATCATGTGAATGGAACATATTAAGTTTTCTTTCAAGTATCAGCAAGTATTCTTTTCCAATAAGCATATTAGCCATTTTTACTTTCTCTACACATACTATACACATAGTGTATAGAGAAGGTATTGTATTGCACCCAAAAATTCGATACCAAGATTTCACCGCTGAGGCCCCCTGAATAAAAAAAAACATTTTTAGAAAAACGCCCATGTGTATGCGTGTGTGTCTGTGTCTGTGGGCAGTACAACTCAAAAACGAAAAGACCGTTAAAACCAAAATTGGTATTTAAGTTTAGTATATTCCAAGAATACGACACGAAGATTTTCAAGAAAATCCCCCCACCTCCAAATACCCTTTATATGGAACTTTTTCGAAAATGTTGATTTTCTCAAAATTGGCTCTAACGATTTGGATTAAAATATTCTATATTAAAGATATTTACAAATAAACTGTATGTACTGAATTTACTGGAAATAGTCTCTTTTATTCTGGCAGAATTTTACGGAACTTTGCATAACTGCTAAACCGTAAGAGATAAACAAAAACTTACTGCACAAAAAATGTATATCACGACAAAACACACAATTTATGCCATACACATTATTTTCATGAAGTTGACCGGTTTTGATATATTCCTTGCTATTAGTTTCAGCTTTAAAAAACTTTAACTTTTCTCATACAGGAATTTGTCAACTCCTGTCCATACAAACAAAGGAACATCAGTCACATAGCAACCAGTTTTGACTATCACTTTAACCTATGGTATTCCCTTATTTCGCTTCTATTTATAAGGAAGCAAGTAATAAGATTATTTCTGCTAATTGTTCTCAATTAGCATGAAGTAAATATAAGCATAAGTTTTATTAATTATAATTCGTTGCAGAGATGTAGAGAAAGTCATGTGAATGGAGCACATCAGATTTTTTTTTTTTCAGATTGTTGATTTGATTCACAAAAATATAAACCTTCAGAATATTTTTTGGTAACATTTGTCATGTAGTGAGAGTGAAAACACAATATTGATAAAAGGTGATTTAAAAGCTCTTCACAAACAGCCATGAATTGGTCCAATTACTGCTGCTATAATGCTCATAAACAGGTCATAAGTCTCCTATCTCAAATTGTTAAGTAATCTACATGGTTTTGAAAATATTTCGGTATATTTCATTAACACCCTGTATATGTTTTAGGGTCTCCTTTATCTAAAAAAAAAGCATTTTCGGAAAAAGGTCCGTGTGTGTGTGTGTGTGAGTGTGTGTGTGTGTCCGTAGGACGGTGAACACGATAACTCAAAAACGAAAAGTCGGTAAAATACCAAACTTGGTATTTAAGTTTAGTATCTTCCAGGTATGCGACACGAATATTTTGAAGAAAAAAAAATCACCCACCCCCAACTACCCTTTACATGGCACTTTTTTCGAAAATTATAATTTTCGAAAAAATGGCTCTAACAATTTTGATTATAATATCGTATATTAAAGACATTTACCTGGCAAATAAAATGTATATCTTGAATTTTCTGGTATTAGCCTCTGAAGAGTTCTTTATTCTGGATGAAATTTACGGAATTTTGAATAACTGCTAAACCGTAAGAAATGGACAAAAACTTACTACACAAATAGAGCTAGCTAAAACAGACAATTTATGTTATATACATTTTTTTCGTGGAGTTCATGTCAACTGCTGTCCATACAAACAAAGGAACTCCAGTGACATAGCAACCAGCTTTTGACTATCATTTTAACCTATGGTACTCCCTTGTTTCGCTTCTCCTTACAAGGAAACAAGTAATAAGATTATTCCTCCTATTTTTTTTCTGAATAACATGAAGTAAATAGAAGTATAAGCTTTTAAAGAATAATTTGTCGCAGAGATGAAGAGAAAGTCATGGGAATGGTACACATCAGATTTTTTTCTCATCAATACTAACTCTCCTTAAACTAAAATGCAATGTTTCAGTTTTTGTACTGTTAATATTTAAATTGTTGGTGTTACACCACAGTTGAACTAGTTTAGTTAACTGAATGAGTTTCGCGTTTATTATATTTGTGTTATCATCAATTATATTTAAAGTCAGATCATCAGCGAGCATAAATGTCTCACTGCAAGGATTGAAAATAAAATTGGGAAGGTAATTAATGTATATTAAAAACAATACCGGTCCCAATACTGATCCTTGAGGTATGCCGTATCTCAAAAAGTTTATAAGAAGACATTTTACTATAATTTAAAAACAGTGCCTAGTACCTATTGCTAAAATATGAGAATATAAGATTAACACTGCAATAATTAAATCCATAACATTTTAATTGAAGAAGAAGAGTTGCATGAGTTACAGTGTCAAAAGCCTTAGTACAATCAAAGAATCGACCACATACTAGATTTCCGGATTCAAGACCTAAAAGTCGACGTTTATAAAATGATATTATTGCATCTGTGGTGCATAGAATCCCAAATTAGTACTTATTTAATAAGGTTATCTCTTCGAAATATTTGTATATTTGTTTATTAATTAAGACCTCAAAAACCTTTGACACCGTCGTAATATACTCATTGCCTATAATTCCCATTATCTGCTCTATTGCCCTTCTTAAAAATTATAACTACTTTGAGATAATTAAAAGCATCAAGATACTGGCTAGAGTCAATACAAAAGTTAAAAATATATGTTAAAGTTCTGACATATAAATGACTGCCATAAAAGAAGAACTATTACTTAAATATAAATAGCAGAGTATACCTCTTCTACACCAACATACCCAAAGGCAAATTCAGTATCAACTTTAGACGTCATTTCCAAGATAATTTTGGGTTCACTGGAAGACATTCTACTTACAAATTCGTCAACTTTGTCAATAAAATGTAATTTAAATATCTCGGAATCAAGAAGTAAGTAATAAGACTATTTTTTGCTATTACTTTTTCTATACGTACTATGTACATAGTGTATAGAGGAAGTATTGTATTCCACCCAAAATTTCCAAGTCAAGATTTCACCGGCAATAAATGTTTTAGGGCACCATGAATAAAAAACAAGCATTTTCAGAAACAGGTCCGTGTATGTGTGTGTGTGGTAGGGTGTGGTGTGTGTAGATATTTAAGTTTCGGTATCTTCCAAGGATGCGACACGAAAATTTTCAAGAAAATCCCCCCACCCCTAACCACCCTTTACATGGAAAACATTTCAAAAATTTTGTTTTTCTTAAAAATAACTGTAACGATTTTGATTAAAATACCACATATTGAAGCTATTTCTATCACAAATAAAATGTATATCTTTAATTATCTGGGAATAGTTTCTAGTTTATTCTGGATGAATTTTGCCTAATTTGGCATGAAGTAAACCATAAGGGATAGAAAAAAACTTACTATACAAAAAAGGTAGTGTTATGTCATAAACATTTTTTCGTGGAGCTTACCGTTTTCAAGGTATTCCTAGTTTTTAGTTTTAATTGTGAAGTGCTTATACTTTTCTCAGACGGAAGTGTCCGTTTTTCTTTTGTTCTACTCCTGGCCAATCAAAGGATCGATTTGCAATGACAATCGCATAATGATAGCTTTTAAAACATTTGACTATCGTTTTAGTGTAGTGTATTCCCTTAGTTACATACTACTTATAAGGAACTAAGTAATAAAATGTTGTTAATGTTTATCTCAATTAGTATGGTGTTGTAAGAAGAATTATCTTTTGCAAGAAGTTTTTGTACAGTAGCTAGAGAAAGTCATGTGAATGTAACACATCAATTTTTTTTTCTCGGTTAGCATGAAGTAAATAGAATAAACTTTTTAACAATAATTTATTGAAGAGATGAAGAGAAAGTCTTGTGAATGGAATGCAACAGATTTTTTTTTGTAAATTTCTCATTTAAACTAGAGTTAAAATCGCGTAATTTTCGTTTCTTTTTCTCCAAAACTACTTTATAAACAGCAAAGCTGTACTGACAATCAACCTGTTCAAGGAAAAGTGTAAGTCACCTTCCACTATAGCCGAGAAACTTGCTGGCTAGGCAATAGAATAAACAAAGGTACTTAATAAACATTGTTCGAATATTTACGAAAGTTGCATAGTTTCTTCTTATGCGTTGCGACAGATGTGGCAATGCACCGCTTTGCTTCATCCTATTACAAATATATTCCTGTGAGGCCGCGAGGAAGATAACCTCATCGGTGAGCTAATTGATAGTCTTTTTAGTAGTGCTCAGTGTAATAGGTATTATTATTACGTCACAGGGTCGTGGCCGCGAAGGAGAAGTGCATTACAGGTAATATAATACTTGTAAATGATACACTGGTAAGATGTTCTTGTATATTCTTCAATATCACTGGATACAATAATTATTAACACTGTATGATGGCACAGATAAATAAAGATTGCATTCCACAGCACGCGTTCCCGCCAAATGCTTTTAAGCCCAGCAATGATGATCACTTGAAGGCTGACCAATGTGAAATAAGGGAGTACCATCTGGTTGCTATGTGACTGATGTTCCTTTGTTTGTATGGACAGGAGTTGACAAATTCCTGTATGAGAAAACTATGTTTTTCACAGCTGAAACAAACAAAAAACAAGGAATATGTTAAAAACATTCAACTCCATGAAAAAAATGTATATAACATAAATGTATATAACATTTTTGGAAAAAGGTCCGTGTGTGTGCGTGTGTGTGTGTGTGCTCAAAAACGAAAAGACCTTTAAATACCAAACTTGGTATTTAAGTTTGGTATCTTCGAAGGATGCGACACGAAGATTTTCAAGAAAATCCCCCTACCTCCAACTAATCTTTACATTGAACTTTTTTCGAAAATGTTTATTTTCTCAAAAATGGCTCTAACGATTTTTATTAAAATATCGTATATTAAAGATATTTACCTGACAAATAATATTTATGTCTAGAATTTTCTGGGAATAACATCTGAAAACTATTTTAATCTGGATGAATTTTGCATAACTGCTAAACCATAAGAAATGTACAAAAACTTATCATACAAAAATTGTAGTACACATTAAAACACACAATTTATGGTATATAATTTTTTTTCGAGGAGTTGATAGTTTTTGACATATTCCTTGTTTTTGGTTTCAGCTTTGAAAAACTTTGTCAACTCCTAGCCATACAAACAAAGGAACTTCAGTCCATAGCAACCAGCTTTTGACTTCACTTTAACCTATGATATTCTTGTAATTACAAGAAAGTAAGTAATAAGACTATTTCTGCTATTTTCCCCGATTAGCATGAAGTAAATAGAAGAATAAGCTTATTAACAATAATTTGTTGCACAGAAGTAGAGAAAGTCATGTGAATGGAACACGTAAAATTGTTTTCATTATTAAGGGGTATTTCATGAACAATATTAGGTTTCTCAGAGCTCCAATAAAGATTATTTTGTGTACACACATATCCATGAAGGTGGAACCAAACCTCGTCCGTGAAAAATATTAAATGTGTGACAATTTCGCCATTGTATACACTATTGAGAGTCCACTCACAAAATGTGTTAACATATATGAATCATAAATAAATACACGCTGTGCAGTAGAAAAAAAATGCTGAGCATAATACACTTTGTGACTAAGTAAACAACAAAATAAAAAAGCACACTAGTAATAACTCAACTACACAATATCACCGTCAGCTCAATACTGCACTTTCAGAGCAGAGAAAAACAAGTCAGCACCGTGACCTTTTGTACAGCAGCTGTGTGTAATGTTTCCGTGTGCGCAGTGGAAAAACACTTTGGGTGGAACAGTATAATGAATTTTTATAGGTGAGAGAGAATTTGGTAAGGAAACACCGAAAATTCACGTGAAAATAAATTCAATTATTTGCATTACACGATAGAACCCCACTGGTGTTGCAGAAAATCACACATTGTGTATGTGTACACAAAATAATCGTTATTAGAGGTCTTAGAAACCTAATATTGTTCATAAAATACCTCTCCATGACGAAACAGCTGGTGTAAATCTACATTCCGAGCCAGCTAATCTCAATGCGCGTTTGGAACGCCCTCACCATCTCCAAAACAGTCATAACGAGGGAACATTCAGGTCGTACAGTCATGGAAAAAATGATTCAGCACACTCTGAGAGCAGAATATTTCAAAGTCCCACTTCATATCGAAGTGAGGTTTAAACGGGTCGATATTTCCAACATGCAGCTAGACTTAACTAACAGAGTCTGCAATATACGTAATCGCCTGTCGAGTGCATTAACAGGCTGTATCTTGCACCGTGTTTCGCATTTGTATTGGTTCCTGATAAACAATTCGGCAAAAAACGTCATGCTACCCATTCTTCGTTAGCCAATTGGTAAACAAACTCATAGGTGTTTCTACCTGATGCTATGCTCATTGGTAGTTAGTTATACATATAGGTGGAGCAGCCAAATTCCAATCAACTGACTCAACCAATGAGGTGGTTCAGAAGCCATGAAGTACCCTGAATACAATAAAGGAATCACGTTATAATCTGAACCATGAATAGTATTATAGCGCATATATGAAACACTTTTTCACCCAAACAAATATAGCTCAAAGATAACGCAAGCGCTTTGAAAATTATCAAACATAAGTTCAAATCTCTGCAACAGCAAACATTTTTTCCCCCCCCATTTATGTTCTTCTTCTATCATAGTATATATTTTACATTCTTAATTTATACTAATACAAAGTTTCCGCTATATTAGTTATAATTTTAGTATTAGATAATATGCAGATATATATTATATATAATAGCCAAAGTTTACAACTACTAGTGATAAGCTTGATTCCTTGTTTCTTTCAGTGTTGGTCAAATGTTTGTGCTTGGTTCTATTAGTTACCGAAAGAGGTCCTCATTCACTATTACAACGCTGCACTCATTCATACTTTAGCAATGGCAGAGGCCGTTGATAAACGTTCTGCTGCTGTTCTCACCCTGGTTTCACAAGGCCACCAGAGCGGGTAGCATTTGTGATGTTCCACAGGAAGTGGGCCAAGTTATATCGCGAAGAGGGACAAGGAAGTGCACTGGTCGCTCACGTATATCTATCGAGAGTGAAGAGAGGTCTCTCATGGCAGAGGCCGTTGATAAACGTTCTGCTGCTGTTCTCACCCGGTTTCACAAGGCCACCAGAGCGGGTAGCATTTGTGATGTTCCACAGTCCACTGCGAGGAAGTGGGCCAAGTTATATCGCGAAGAGGGACAAGGAAGTGCACTGGTCGCTCACGTATATCTATCGAGAGTGAAGAGAGGTCTCTCATGGCAGAGGCCGTTGATAAACGTTCTGCTGCTGTTCTCACCCTGGTTTCACAAGGCCACCAGAGCGGGTAGCATTTGTGATGTTCCACAGGAAGTGGGCCAAGTTATATCGCGAAGAGGGACAAGGAAGTGCACTGGTCGCTCACGTATATCTATCGAGAGTGAAGAGAGGTCTCTCATGGCAGAGGCCGTTGATAAACCTTCTGCTGCTGTTCTCACCCTGGTTTCACAAGGCCACCAGAGCGGGTAGCATTTGTGATGTTCCACAGGAAGTGGGCCAAGTTATATCGCGAAGAGGGACAAGGAAGTGCACTGGTCGCTCACGTATATCTATCGAGAGTGAAGAGAGGTCTCTCATGGCAGAGGCCGTTGATAAACCTTCTGCTGCTGTTCTCACCCTGGTTTCACAAGGCCACCAGAGCGGGTAGCATTTGTGATGTTCCACAGGAAGTGGGCCAAGTTATATCGCGAAGAGGGACAAGGAAGTGCACTGGTCGCTCACGTATATCTATCGAGAATGAAGACAGGTCTCTCATGGCAGAGCTCGAAAGATATCAGTTTCTGACGGCCGCTGAATACAAGGTTTTATCTTTATTCCTGGGTAGTGCACGGACGGTTAACAATCGCTGTAATGAATGAATAAGTGTATTTATTGACATAGCAATATCATACATAGAATTACAACAGTCGCACGGGTCCACAGACCGTACGTGCTTTTGTAATACGCATTACAAGTAATATTAAAACAACAACCACAACAAAGAATTAAAAGAGTAAACACGAAAATAAAAAGACAAAGGAAATACACAGTCAAAAGCAATATTAAACAACAATAAAATGAAGAGTGAATCCGAAAATAAAGATACAAAGATATTCAAATATAGCTATTTAAATTTACAGCACAGAGTACACCTTGATAAATGCACCCTCTTATAATAGATAATTACACTTAAAAGACATATATACACATAATATATACAACCCTAGCACAACAGTGACCTAAGTATGACATAATATATATGTATGTAGAACATTGTAGTCACTTTTGTTTAGTTGATCTTATCCCCCTCCCTTCTCTATTGGCAGCCTCCTCAGATCTCAGCCGTCTTGCCTTAAGTATAAATTTACCTAGCCCGTCCATGTTTTCCGTGCCTGCCAGTAGTGTCCAACATGCTTCTATCCCTACATTCGCAGTGGTAAAAAATCGCGGCAAATATTTTTCCCGCCATTCCTCCGTACCCCTACATCTTGCCAAGATGTGAGTCCACGACTCTTCCTCATCGCAAATGGAACAGATTCTCCTACCATTCTCGTCAGAAATGTTCGTGCTCCTCCATGCTCCTAGTCTAATCCACGCGAGGCGCTCTCTAATGAGTTTGGTACCTGTTTTGATGTATTGCTCCATCCCCCACTCCGATTTCAGCCCAGACTGTACTTCTAATGACACCTTCTCTGTGCATTGCATAATTATTTGCTGTCTGTCAATATCACAGAGACGTTTCTTAATTTTTTTCCAAATACTTAGCCTGTTTTCCTGCCCCACCATCCAAATGTCTCCCATCCCAATGGTTTCCAACCCTTTCTTTAATTTCGATGCCCACGTCGAATTACCTTCCATTCGCAACTGTTCACGGTAGCAGACTGCCCTAATTAGAGATTGGTTTCCGTGAACGATTCTCATCCAATATTTAACTGCTCTGATTTTGCACTCTATCGTTTCACTATGTGCCCCGAATTCCCTCATTATTCCGCAGTTTGCCGTACCCCTCCCTACACCCAGAATTCCTTTTAAAACTTGGGTCCTCACTTGATCCAGATTCCCTGTTTGTTCCCACCCCCATATTTCCATTAAGGTTATGGAGATATTCGGAATTCTGCAGCGTATCCGGAGAGCTTCCGCCGCTTTCACCCTTGCCTTGTGTTTCGTAATGTCAATGTGTTTTGTCCATTTTCCGTTGATTGTAAATGTGAGTCCTAAGTACACAAAGGATTTAACATTGTCCAGTATCTGTCCTGCATATGTCCAAGTCTCCTCCCTGCTATAAACACAACCCTTTTTGAAAGTCATTGCCTTAGTCTTATTCACATTAACTGTAAGTAGCCATTCATCGCAATAGTTCTTAAGTTTGTTCAGTCCTCGTTGCAATCCGTTTACGGAATTCGGCGTAGACGTGCGGCAGCAGAGGGAGGCTAAGTGAAGACCACAAAATTGACAGGTTGGCGTACAGTACGAGAACTTCGATTGGAGCGAAGTAGTTTCCTAACTGCAGATGTCAATTTGACTGTGTTTGTTTACAGGCCTAGTGGTACTTTTTATGATATGCGTTATTTGTCAACTCGTGAAAGGAGTGTTTTTTTTTTCTTTTCCTTTTTTATAGTAGGGGAAAATCTTTCAAAGACACCACTCTGTGTGGGAGTTGGATTTTCACCAACTAAAAATCCCTACTTCCCGTCATATTACGTTTTTTTGGAACTGCTGGAGGCATTACTTCAAGAGACGATCACACCACGGTGTTCATTTTTCCTGTTTAATTACTTCCGTTTGAGTTATCTCTATTTTGATTTGACATCATTGTTTTGCTATACTCATGTTTCTCCTGCAGAGCTTCTTTGATAAATGTGTCAATCACTGTAAGGAGTGGTCAAATGAGCGTTACTGCTTGGGCATAGATATATCGGGAAGGTGGAACGTGATTATGGAAAGCTGAATAAGGAAACCTATTCTAAAATTCTAGAACATGTTCTTCTTCCATCTGCCCAAGAGCGTTATCCTGAAGAGATTATTAAATTCCAAGAGGATAATCATTCGGTCCACAAGTCGACCAAAGTTCAAATGTGGTTTTCGGAGCACACGAATATCTTAGAGCAGATACCGTGGCTTCCAAAGCCAGCAGATCACAACCCAATTGAACATGTTTGGACGAAAGTAAAGCAGAGGCTTTCTCGAGGTTCCAGATTGAATAATGCCACACAACTCTGGTGTGCCATGACAGACAATTAGAATTCACTAGCAGAAGACATTAATTATTTTCAAACGCTAGTGGATTCCATGCCCCCAAAAATTTAGGGCAGTGATAGCAAATAATGGGGACCACACAAAGCATTAGAATTTGTTTTCTCTTGTTTTATTAGCCTTTTGTTGCATTTAAAAGCAACCAGAGATCAGGTTGCAGTGTTTTTCTTTGATTTCTAGTTTGCGAGAACAGCAAATATAATATTTCACGTTTCACAGAGTGATTGTTTTATCTTTCGTAATCTATATCGAGTATAAAGAGTAATAATATGAACTAATAAACAATGTGGATTACTGGGTTCGAACTTACGCTAGGTAGCACACTGAGGTTCAAACGGAGTGCGTTAGAATTGAACCATTTCGACTCTGAGTACTCTTTTCCCTGTCAGTAAAGAAATGTTGCTCAACTATCAAGGTTTGCTTTATTTTTTACTGTTTCTGTGTATGTTAGCGAAAAACAATTATTTTGTTTTGTTCCCTGATTGGTACTTTATGTTATAAAGCAATAAACTGCGTCTTAACTCGCTGTATAAAAGCATGTTTTGTAGCTTAGCGCACGTGCGCGTGTAAACCCAGCTTGTGTAACTTCGTGTGCTTCCGTGAGGAGGCCGAAGCGACAATTATTTTGTCCATGACTGTACTTAGAAACTCCTTTTAACTGAGCGCGAAATATATAGTTGTAAACACAACTAGAACAAAAATCTGATGTGTGACACCTACTCTACAAACAAACTTCTTACAACAGATAATTCTTCTTTCAATACCATGCTAAACCAGACAAACATTAGCAGAATTTTATTACTTAGTTACTTATAAGTACAAGAAAACTAAAGGAATGCACTAAGCTAAAGTGACGGTCAAATGTTCTAAAAGCTGTCGTTATGCGATTGTCATTTGAATCGCATCTTTGCTTGACCAGGAGTAAAACAAAAGAAAAATGGACTCTTCCTGTCTGAGAAAGGAAATAGTACTTGACAATTGAAATCAATAGTAAGGAATATATCCGAAACGGTTACCTCAACAATAAAAGCGAAAAGGACATAAATTGTATGTTTTGGCGAGATCTACTTTTTTTTTTTGGCAGTACTTTTTTTTATCTCTTACGATTTAGCAGTTAAACAAAATTTGACAACATTCATCCAGAATAAAGAGGTCTTTGGAGGCTATTCCCAGAAAAATCAGGATATTCATTTTATTTACAATATAAATATATTTAATTTTCGGTATTTTAATAAAAATCGTTAGAGCCATTTTGAGAAAATCAAAATTATCGACACTTTTTCCATGCAAAGGATAATTTGGGGTGTGGGGAATTTTCTCAAAATCTTTCTGTTGCATCCCTGGAAGATGGTATTTTGTGACTTTTTTGAGTTATCGTGTTCACAGACACACGTACAACTACCCACTCACCCATACACACACACGGACATTTTCTACAAATGCTTTTTTTTTTTGGATACATTTGGATACATTTTGGATTATTTCTGGTGAAATCTCGGTATCGATTTTTTGGGTGCAATACAATACCTTCTCTATATACTATGTACATAGTACGTGTGGAGAAAGTAAAAACTAATTCAATACCAAGTATCGATGTATCGAATGTAACGATAGCATTCTTCGATAACTTCGACTGTCAGGTAGCGGGGGGTGGGGGGAGAGATTAATGCCCTTAGTATTATAAATCAGCTGGATTTTTATTCTTCCCTGAATAACTGGACATCATCTTTTGAGCATGTTGGTTAAAAATTTCTGCCGAGAATGCTTACATTTTGGGAAGCATTATAATATTCCCGTCCCCATACAATGTGAGCATTGTTAGAATGTAATTGGCGTGTTATTTTTGGAGGCTCTTTAACTACTGTGGTTCTCAGCGTCCCATTCTAAATTGGGCGTGAAAGACCGCTTAATTTTGCTCAGAGGCCTCTCTATCAGGCTTGAGGTTCTTTTACGTGCCGTAAATCTACGACACGGGACCAACGGCTTTACTTCCCTTTCGAAGGAAGCCATGCTAAGGATTTTTACACCCGAAAAAATCCGTCCTCCGCCGGGTAACCATTAAACCATTGTTGATGATAAAGGGTAACTATATGTATATCGTACAGCACAACATGAATGGTTGCCATGCTAACTTCATATACCCAAGGTCGCGTGTTCAAACCCGGCGGAAGGCGATGCTTTTTTTTTTGGTGTAAAAGTGGTTAGAATGGCTTCCTTCGGAAGGGAAGTAAAGCCCTTGGTCCCGTGCCGTAGATCTACGGCACGCAAAAGAATCTCAAACCTGATAGAGAGGCCTCTAAGCTAAATTAAGCGGTCTTTCACGCCTAGTATAGATTGGGACGCTGAGAGCCACAGCAGTTAAAGAGCGTCCATAAATAAAACTCCATTTTTAAGGCCGTCAGCCGCTAAGCCATCGCGATTAAGATGTCATTCTTTAATGGGGCCTGCAGATCTTCTTCTGTTGTGGAATAATAACGAGAAAGAAGGAAGACAAGAGCGCCCGTTGCCAAGACATACCGCTAGAAGGCTCCACTGATGGGCTTCCTCCCCTTCTGCTTATAACGAAGCCAACCAGGCAGTAATGTTACCTGTATAGATGCCATGCAGATGGCTCTGGTAGGATCTCCAGATCCTCAGGGATGTGAGGATAATGACGAGGATGCGTGGACTACTTCTTATTGAACTAATTTGTGACGCCCCGTTATGTATAAAACCACCCTCAAGCACTACGGTCTCTAGAGTGGAAGATAGATATTCATACGCTAGCAATGGGAAAAAAGGGAGACATTGAACCAGAATCAATATAAAGTTGCCCACGCGTCATCACCGAGCAGTTCTTGTAATCGTTATTGTTGCCATTGTTATTTTTTCCCTCCCTCAGACTTCCATTTTAGACTCAAGTTGTTTGGCAAATCATTCTTCTATTCCATGGCAGGTTGAAAATATGCACCTTAGCATTTCAAACTGTACATAGTTAAACAATTAAAAACAGCCACACGAGTTTCTCTACATTAACAAATGATTATTAAAAAGCTTATGCTTCTTTTGCTTAATACCAATCCAGAAAAAATTAGCAGAACTATTTTATTTGTTTCCTTGTAAGTAGAAGCGAAATAAGGAAGTACCGTAACTTATAGTGGTAGTCAAATGCTGGTTGCTATGTGACTGAAGTTCCTTTGTTTATATAAACAGGAGTTGACAAATTCCTCTATGAGAAAATTATAAGTTTTTCAGAGCTGAAGCCAAAAACAAGGACTATCTCAAAAACGATCAACTCCACGAAAAAACTGTACATCACATAAATTGTGTCTTTTAACGTGCTCTACATTTTTCGTTTTAAGTTTTTGTCCATCTCTTACGATTAAGCAGTTATGCAAAATTCCGTAAAATTTATCCAGAATAAAGTAGGCTTCGGAGGCTATTCCCAGAAAATTTAAGATATACATCTTATTTGTCAGGTAAATATCTTTAATATACGATGTTTTAATCCAGATCGTTAGAGCCATTTTTAAGAAAATCAAAATTTTTGAAAAAAGCTACATGTAAAGGGTAGTTGGGGGTGGGGAATTTTCTTGAAAATCTTCGTGTCGCATCCTTGAAAGATACCAAACTTAAATGCCAGTTTAATATTGAACGGTCTTTTTGTTTTTGAGCTATGCTGTCCACAGGCACACCTACGTATCTTTTTCTTAAAATACTTTTTTTTAATTCTGAGGGTGTCAAAACATATACATCCGGTGAAATCTCGGTATTGAATTGTTGGGTGCATTACAATACCTTCTCCATATACTATGTACATAGTACGTGTAGAGAAAGTAAAAATCAGTTCATTCGCATGACTTTCTCTACATATCTGTAACAAATTATTGTTGAAAAGCTTATATTTCTATCTACTTCATGCCAGTCGAATAAACATTAACAGAAATGGTCTTACTACTTGCTTGCTTGTAAATAGAAGAGAAACAAAACCGCAGAGTATGCTAAAGTATAGCCAAATCTTTTAAAAGGTGGTTACTATGGGATTGGCATCCATTTATTTCCATTGCCAGCAGCTAACAAAACCCTGCATGAGAAAAGTTTAAGTATTTTAAAACTGAAACCAATAATAAGGAATATCTTAAAAACGGTCAACTCCGAGGAAAAATGTATATAATTAGTATTCATTTAATCGCTTTTTCACATAAGGAGTTGAATAGATAGAGCTAGATTGCAAAATTCAATAATTCCATGTGAACCACGGTGTTTAGCCGGTTGCTCTAGCACTGAGCTACCATGACAATATACCGGCATATCATTAAATTCTCAACTGACACCACTTCAAATTTGCTCTTCTCAAGAATGTTTCAAGTCGGTAACAGAACATGACAACGTGAGTTTTTGCATATTTAAATCAGAAGCCTTTAGATCAATATGTGAAAAGATATTAAGTAAAAATCATGTGTTCCATTCACTTAACTTTCTCTACATCCCTGCAAAGAATTATTGTTAAAAAGCTTATTCTTCTGTCTGATCCATACTAATCGAGATAAGCATTAGCAGAAATGCTTTATTTTAAATAGAAAAGAAATAGTGGAATACGCTAAGCTAAAACGTTAGTCAAAGCTTTTATAAGCTGGTTGCCATGTGCTTGAAATCCGTTTCTGTGCATTTCCAGAAGTTTGCAAATTCCAGTATCTGAAAAGTTTAAGTATCCTAAAACTGAAACCAAAAACAACGAATATCTGAAAAAATCCACGAAAAAAAATCTGATGTGTACCATTCACATGACTTTCTCTATATCCCTGCAACAAATTATTCTTAAAAAACTTATACTTCTATTTACTTCATGCTAATCAGTAAAACATTAGCAGAAATAGCCATATTACTTGCTTCCTTGTAAGTAGAGGTGAAATAAGGGAGTACCATAGGTTAAAGTGATAATCAAAAGCAAGTTGCTATGTCACTGAAGTTCCTTTGTTTGTATGGACAGCAGTTGACAAATTCCTGTATGAGAAATGTATGTTATTCATAGCAAAAACTAATAATAAGGAATGTCTCAAAAACGACGAACTTCACGAAAAAAATGTATATTACATAAATGGTGTGTTTTAACGTGCTCTACATTTTTTGTGTAGTAAGTTTTTGTTCATCTCTTGCGGTTTAGCAGTTATTCAAAATTCAGTAAAATTCAGCCAGAATAAACTACTCCTCAGAGGCTATTACCAGAAAATTCAAGATTTACATTTTATATGTCAGGTAAATGTCTTTAATATACGAAATTTTAATCAAAATCGTTAGAGCCATTTTTAAGAAAATCAAAATTTTCGAAAAATGTCCCATGTAAAGGGTAGTTGGGGCTGGGGGGATTTTTCTCAAAATCTTCGTGTCGCATCCCTGGAAGAAACTAAACTTAAATACCAAGTCGGGTATTTTACCTACTTTTCGTTTTTGAGTTATCGTGTTCACAGACACACGGACACACACACACGCGCGCGGACCTTTTTCCGAAAGTGCTTTAATTAGATATAGGGGACCCTAAAACATATTTCCGGTGAAATCTCGGTATCGAATATTTTGGTGGAGTGCAATATCTTCTCTATACACTATGTACATAGTGCGCATAGAGAAAGTAAAAAGAAATAGTGGAATACGCTAAGCTAAAACGATAGTCACGAAAACAAAGTAAATAACATTACATTAATAGCGTGTTACAGACCACCTGGCGAAACTTAACTTTAAAACTCTTCATAAACTAGTGGAAAAAATTTCTTCGGAAACGGGAAAAAATGTTATTTTAGCAGGAGATCTAAATTTGCCAAATGTAAACTGGAATGGGCAGTTATTAGGAGGCGAAGCTCAATGTGTTGTTAACCTTGTGGTTTGGGATCATGGGTTTTCGCAGGTAGTCAAAACAGATACCCGGAAATCGGCTGTACTGGACGTGTTTCTATGCAGACCTGAGTCATTGTTTAGCGCATGTGAGGTTTTTCCAGGTATAAGTGACCACAGCTGTGTACACTTAGACATAAACTGGAAGGTGCGAAACCGGTTTGAAGGAGAGGAAATTATTAGTTTTAACTTCTGCAGAGCAGACGTAGATGGAATTCAGAGTTTTCTCAAAAAGCAATTTTGCATGTTTGTAAAATCTGCAACAAATGTAGATGCAGCATGGGATAGTTGAAAATACTTATTTCGGAATCAATAAAGAAATACGTTCCATACAAAGTTATCAAACAAAATAATGATCCAGAATATTATACAAGATCCATCAGAATACTTAAACGAAAGTCTAGGCGCGCGTTTCATAAACGGAAGAAGTCAGATTGGCATTTTA
This sequence comes from Hymenopus coronatus, assembly GCA_030762935.1. NCBI lineage: Eukaryota > Metazoa > Arthropoda > Insecta > Mantodea > Hymenopodidae > Hymenopus > Hymenopus coronatus. The sequence continues at coordinate 76,583,370 of CM060883.1, forward strand.
ACAAATATAAAGAATTAGCTAAACAATTGAAAGACGAAACGTTGCAAGCCCAGGAGCGGTTCTTAGAGCAAATTCTTAGCAGGACCAATTATAGTTGGAAATCTTCTTACAATTATGTAAGTAGACGCAGGGGAAATAAACTTGGCATACCAGAACTCAAGGAAAATGGAATTGCCATATTGAACGATAAGGAAAAAGCGAACGCATTAAATTCACATTTTGTGTCTGTTTTTAATAAAGCGGATTATAATTATAAACTGGAAATTGAGGATAGTGGAAATTCCGTTTTTCAAATAATGGCATCCAAATTGCGGAGAAGGATCAGAATGTTGGAAAATCGAAAGTCGAAGGGGCCTGATAACATACCGACCGAAATACTAAAAATTGGAGGGGAATCCATGATTCCGTACCTAATGCTTTTATTTAATATGTCAACAAATAACTGTGCCTTACTGGAAGACTGGAAAACCGCGATTGTAGTTCCAATTCATAAAGGGGGAAATAAAACAGAATTAAATAATTATCGACCAGTCAACCTAACTTCAGTTGTGTGCAAATTGATGGAACATTTAATTGTGGAATATATACGGGAGGAATTAGAAAACAAAAAGTGGTTCAATAAAGCGCAACATGGGTTTAGACCTGGATACTCGTGCGAAAGCCAGATAACGTCATTATTTCTAGATTTATCAGAGGAGATGGATGCAGGGAGAAGAACAGATGCAGTGGTGATAGATTTTTCCAAAGTTTTTGATGTTGTATCATATAATTTACTTATCCAGAAGCTAACTGCTACAGGAATTGATAAACGCGTAGTTCTATGGGTTAAAAAAAATTTGGAAGGAAGATCGCAAAGGGTAAAAGTAGGCAAGGAGCTATCTGAAAGGGGTATGGTAAGCTCGGGCGTACCCCAAGGCTCAGTACTGGGGCCGTTACTTTTTCTTATTTTTGTAAATGACATAACTGTTAATATAAAATGCCAGATAAGGTTGTTTGCAGACGATTGTATTATTTACAATAAAATTAGAAATGTTGAAGATGAGACTGCTCTTCAGGGTGATTTAAATGAAATTAGTGATTGGGCTGCTGCAAATAAAATGAAAATTAACGCTGGCAAAAGTAAGTCAATTGCATTTAATAGATCTAGGGAAAAAATTCTGCAAAACTATCACATGGGTGGGGAAAAAATTCCACAGGTGGACAGCTGCAAATACTTGGGAGTTTACTTGGCGAGTAACGCTGGATGGGACGAGCAGGTAATTTCGGTATCTAAGAAAGCGTGGAAAACACTGCACTTCTTAATGAGAATTTTAAAAAAAGGGAGTGCAAAGTCCAGGGAAATCGCATACAAGTCCTTAGTGCGGCCGGTCATGGAATTTGGAGCAACTTGTTGGGACCCGTATAGAGTAAATCAAATTGATTCGTTAGAAAAGATCCAGAAAAGGGCTATAAAATTCATAAAAAGGGGTAAATAGTTTGGGCCTACAAACGCTGAGGAGATAAAATGGGAGCCGTTGAAAGTTAGGCGTGAGAAACACAGGTTGTGCGCTTTATTTAAAGCTTACGCTGGCTTAAACGCATGGGAGGACGTTACTGACAAACTGGAAAACCCAACTTACTATGCACGAAACGATCATCCGTTCAAAATTAAGGGTAGAAGATACAGAACTGACGTGGGAAAGTTCTCCTTTGTAAATAGAACCATAAAAGACTGGAATGAATTGCCTGGAGCAGCCTTTCGGGGTTGTCCTCTGTCTCTGAAGAAATATAGGAAAAATCTTGATATTAATGTTGGAAAATTTTTGTAAATATTCCTTAAATGAAATGCTTGTGATTTTATACTGTTGTAAATACAAATGTTAAATTGTTGGTGATTCTAATTATGAAATTAATTAATCTGAATTAAGAGAAAAATTAATGTTTTCATATTTGTGTAAATAGCTATTATATCTAGCTTACAAAGTCATAAACTGGCAGCTGTGATTTATTGTTTACATATATAACTCTGCCACCGGGTGATACCAACTTGCAGAGAAATAAATACATACAAATCTTTTATTTATTTATTTATTTATTTATTTATTTATTTATTTATTTATTTATGCCAAGCTGTCTCAGAAATAACCTGGAAAGTAGTGGGTTAGGGGAAATGTGGAGACGAAGAGAAAATAATATGAATAATTTCTGGAATTGGCAAGGAAAGGATTTGAGGATATAGAAATACAACAAATATTTAGTGAGATAACTGAAAAGAGATCTTTAGTTTTCTATACACCAATGAAAGACTCGTGGGGAAGGGAAAAGTACATAGATGTGACAAATAAAGAGAAGCGAGAAGGTATTGCATGGCTGAAAGCAGGAGTATGGAGATTAAAAGGTTTAAGGAAAGGTATTCCACAAAACCAATGTCCTATATGTGGTGGAAATGAATATATGGAACACCTTTTATTTAAATGTAAAGGGACTGAAATTTGGAGAAAATAGTATATTAATAAGAAATAGTTTAAAATAGATAGAAATGTAGCAGTAGTTGAAATGTTTCAAAAAGACAGTAAGAATATTGGACCTTGACTGCCTCCGTGGTCAAGTGGTCAGCGAGCTGATTTCTCACCCGGAGGTCCCGGGTTCGATTCCCGGCTGGAGCGGGGAATTTTTCTTTAAAGAGATTTATTCCCTATCCCCCACAGAGTCTGGAAGTATGAATGTGAGAGTGAATGCGTGTGTATTAGTAATATAATAATGACTAACCTAATGTTCTAACCTACAGTAATACGAGTTGCTTCACAAGTCAAAGCTCCCGAAATGACCACTGAAGTTAAAGGGGGCTATACAAATAAAAAAAAAAAGATTGAACCATTCTTATACAAAGTGAAAAATAAATGGGTATGGACAGTAAATAGACAAAATGCTGTAATAAACTATTGTAAAATATGAGTATGACCGGTAAAGAGCCAGGGCTGAACACCGGTCATATTCACCAGTAGCATAAATAAATCTTTTATAAGCTGGTTGCCATGTGGTTGAAATCCGTTTCTGTGCATTTCCAGAAGTTTATAATTCCCATATCCTAAAACTGAAACAAAAAAAAAAAAAACAACGAATATCTAAATAAACCCACGAAAAAAAAAATGAACATGAATTAGGTGTTTCAACGAAATCAATATTTTTTGTGTATAAATATTTACGGTTTATTAGTTATGCAAATTCCAGTAAAATTCATCCAGAATAAAGAGGCCTTCAGAGACTATTCCCAGAAAATTCAAGATATATATTTTATATCATGTAAATATCCTTAATACACAATATTTTAATCAAAATTTTAGATCCATTTTTGAGAAAATCAAAATTTTCGAGCATTTTTCCATGTGAAGGATAGTAGGAGGTGGGGGGATTTTCTTGTAAATCATCATGTCGCATTCTTAGAACATACTGAACTAAAATAATAAGTTCGGTATTTAGCGAACTTTTCCTTTTTGAGCTATGTTGGGGACACGCAAACACGGATATTTTTAAAAATGTGTTTTTTGCGGGGGTTCTCAAAATATGGATATATTTCCGGTGGAATCTCGGTATCAAATTTTTTGTTGCAATACAAAACCTTCTCTATACACTATGTACATAGTACGTGTAGAGAAGGAAAAACCTTCAGCGTTTTTAAATTTGACCTTATCAATGTATGCAATATAAACAAAAATCGTATTAAAAAGCTACAGAAAGAAATTTGAGACCGTTAGTCGGCCTCGCTATTATGATTATTATTTCAGTCAGTTATTAATTATTTAATGTATTTAACAGTGTTAATAGTTAACCATTTAATGTATTTAAATGTGTAACGCCAGCTTCTAGCAAGCACAGCTCAATGTTGTTTACCAAACTTGGCTATTGGAGAAGGCTCTTTGTGAAAAAGAACTCTATTGTTGGTCACGTACTCTGGTGCATGTGCTTGCAATAGAGAAATAAGTGAGGACGCAATCTGGTGAAGACCCGAATTGCAGAGAAATGAGTTTTTCTCCATTGTATGATGATGGTCACAAGGAAGCTATGATGCATTCTCGGTAAAGAAAGATGCATTATAGGCTGCCTCGATGCCAAGTTCGCGGTCTTTCTGACCAATCAGAATGAAGCAACCATGACAGTAAATCTACTATATAAGTAGTAGATTGCAGGACCATTGCCGACTGAATCTCCACGTGGGAGGAAGCCCTAACCCGCTCTCTGGCGGAGCTTCAGGCAATCGCCCGCAGCCTGCAATCAACACCTCAGGAAGTTCACCGGGAGAACGTCGCCTTGCGAGACCACTTCAACAGGAGCCCCGAGAAGGTGGTGGACCAGATAAACAACTCAAAGATCTACAAGGTAGCAACAGACTCGTGGTTTGACCATCCGGCTTCAAGACATCAACTCACAGCAGCTATACACCAACGTCCCAAAATGTTAAGCTTTGTTGCTCCACCGGCTACGCCGCCCAGAACCCACTTGGGAAGAGCTCCATCGCCCTCCTAACATACCTTTCTGGAAATATGATACAGTCAAACTTTTGTAGGTCTCCGTCAGGGCATTGCGCCATGTCGTTGCCTACTCACCACTTTCATCATCAAAGTAATCACCCACAAACACTCGGATTGCTTCGGCCACAGTTATCCCAATAAATAGAGACACCACAGCATAAAAACCCATTCTTAAAAGTTGAATTTTGGGCAAAAAATTCCTTTTTTAGGGAGGAAGGGCCTTTGTTTCTTTTTACTCAATTCACCTCTCCCTTACTGATCCAATTCACCTAAATCTGTTACACTCTCTTCTGCCAAAATAGTCAAATTAATAAAATTCAATTCTATTAAAATTATTTCAAATATCTGGTCCTCTCGTACTAAGATATTTAATATTATTAAAGATAGAAACGAACCTGGCTCACGCCGGTTTAAACTCAGATCATGTAAGACTTTAAAGGTCGAACAGACCTAGTCTCTCTCCCCTTTCCCTTATCCTTCCCAAGTACCTTATTGACCTGTTATCCGTACACTCTTACATACACTCAGTCTCTATGTACGCGTAATCGCTGTTGGGCAGTCAGTCGGTCATGTGCGCGTAATTACTGTTGAGAACACTCACCACTAAGTTCAAGGCGCATACTCGTTGTCAAGCTGTTATACAGTGTGAAAACAATAAGTGAGAAAGTAATTAGTTTATGAGTGAAGTTAAGTTACGTCATTAGAGAAGGAAAGCTCCTAGAAATAATTAATATTAATTAGCTTGTAAAGCAAAGTGATTGTCTACATGTCTTTCTTCTAGTCAAGAATAAAACGAATAGATAAAGTGAAAGTGTGCTATTTCGCAACACCACTCCCCAAACTACCCTCATTGTCGTTACCACCGAGTGAGTCTATCTTCGTGCAGGCTGAGCTACGCCGGAGGCAACATCATCGGTAGTGGATCTTCAAAACCAGGTACGTGGGTGATCTACTCTCTTGGTAGTGGAGTGAGTCTAGAGGTACCCATTAATGTAAGAGCTAACCACCGTCATACTTGGCTCTTCAACGTGGTGTTATGTCCGTCGTATACTAGGCATACACAACGTGAGGCGTTATACAGTCGCAAATTACAGGTAAAACGAGATGGAAGGCATGTCTGTAACCTCCTTTATGAATATGAGATTTCAAGACCTTGTCTTCATGGTTCATAAGCGGAAGGTGGATACGCACAACAGCCTCAACCACTCCCTACTTCATCCTTCATTCTGCAATTGAATTACCTACAGAATCTGTCTTTGCCCAAAGTGCCAGCGCAAACATCTGCAATAAATGTATGCGTTCACTGTGCATGCGCACGAAATTGAAAAATCAGATGTGCTCCATTCACATGGGTTTCTCTACATCTCTGTAAAGAATTATTGTTAATAAGCTTATTCTTATATATATTTAATGTTAAAACATTAGCAGAAACGGTCTTATTACTTAGTTCCGTTATAAGTAGGGGGGAAGTAAGGGATACACTAGGCTAAACCGACCGTCAAATTTTTTAAAATCTGGTTGCTATGGAATTGAAATCCGTTTCCAAGCGTTGACAATTTCTCGTATGAGAAATGTATAAGTATTTTAAAACTGAAATTAATAACAAGGAAACGAAAACGGCCAACTCCACGAAAAGATGTATATAACATAAAGTGTGTGTTTTATCCTGATCTACTTTTTTTGAATAGTACATTTTTGTCCATCTCTTACGGTTTATTAGTTAACCAAAATTCCACAAAAGTCATCCAGAATAAAGAGGTCTACAAGGCTATTCCCAAAAAATTCAAGATAAACATTTTATTTGGAATGTAAATATCTTTAATATACGGAATTGTAATGAAAATCGTTAAAGCCATTTTTGAGAAGATTAACATTTTCAAAAATGTTTCCATGTAAAGGGTAGTTTGTGGGGGGGATTTTCTTCAACATCTTCGTGTCATATCCTTGCAAGATACCAAACTTAAACACTAAGTTTGGTATTCAATAGTCTTTTCGTTTTTGAGCTATGCTGTCCACAGACACACAGACCTTTTTTGAAAATGTTTATTTTGGATACAGGGGGACACAAAACATATATTTCTGGTGAAATCTTGGTATGGAATTTTTGGGTGCATTACAATACCTTCTCTATACAATGTGCATAGTACGTGTAGAGAAAGTAACACATAATTTATTAAAATATACAAAACTCTCAGCCGGCATCAACAGATGATACTCATCAGATTAAGAATTGGACAAACTAAACTAACTCATGACTATGCATTCACCAAACAACATCCTCCATTCTGTGAACATTGCAGCCAGAGACTATCAACAGATGATACTCACCAGACTAAGAATTGGACATACTAAGCGAACTCATGACTATGTATTCACTAATCTCCATTCTGTGAACATTGCAGCCAGAGACTATCAACAGATGATACTCACCAGACTAAGAATTGGACATACTAAGCGAACTCATGACTATGTATTCACTAACCTCCATCCTGTGAACATTGCAGCCAGAGACTATCAGTCATCCCACTATTCTAAGTACAGAACCATCCACCAAATTCCTCCAGATCTTCAGGCGGCACTCGACGAACCAAACAAACTATCTTCATTGTTTAAATTCATAAAATATTGTAAACTTGCCACTGCACTGTAAAATATTATATACTTTTAATACACTGTTGTATGAAACACTACATAATACATACATATTATTGTTAGAATCCCAATAACTAATGTTTCGATCTAGATATAATTATTAATTTAATGTGTAAATATTGTATTCAAAGTGTTACAAAAAGTGTTATTGTTAAAAAGCATATGCCTCTTTTTAATTTACACTAATCAAGAAAAATTAACAGAAATAGTTTTATTACTTGCTTCCATGTTAGCAGAAGCGAAATAAACTAGTAACATATGGTTGCTATGTGACTGAAGTTCCTTTGTTTGTATGGACAGGAGTTGACAAATTCCTGTATGAGAAAAGTATAAGTTTTTTTAAAGCAGAAGTCAATAATAAGGAATATCTAAATAACGACCAGCTCTACGAAAAAAAATGTATGTGACATAAACTATGTGTTTTATCATGATATACATTTTTTGTGTAGAAAGTTTTTGTCTATCTCTTACGGTTTATTGGTTATGTAAAATTCAATAACAATAACCCATAATAAAGAGGTTTTTAGAGGCTATTCCCAAAAATTCAAGATATACATTTTATTTGCCATGTAAATATGTTAAATATAATCGATTTTAACCAAAATCGTTAGAAATTTTTGAGAAAATCAAAAATGTTCCATGTAAAGGGTAGTTGGGGGTGAGAGGATTTTCTTGCAAATCTCATGTCGCATCCTTGGAAGATACCAAACTTAAATACCAATTTTTGTATTTTAGGTCTTTTCATTTTTGAGCTAATACAATCTACAAACACACAGACACACACGGACCTTTTTCCAAAAATGCTCTCATACATTACAGTTTTATTGTAAGTACAGAAGACAAGACATTTAAACATGAGAAAGTGTGTCATACCGTGCCCTCACTTTTATTGATTGTTCTAACCCTCGGTTTCTAAATCTTTCATCCAATTATGGCACGGCTCGAGCGACAAAAGTGATATTCCAGCTTGCTTCTGATTTTTTTGGATGGTAATTAGTCTGTCTTGCTAAGTAAACTTGGAAGCACTTCCTCAGAACTCCTGTAAATGGTAAAGTTGATACACAATACTCTCTCATTGTCATGTGTCTAATTAATTTTAACTATGGCTCTCTCCTTTAGTTCCACTCCCGCACCCCCCCCCCTTCTGCCGCCCCACAGCCCATTGTGCTGAAGAATCGCCGACAGCTGTATATTAATGAGGCCCGTGCACACAGTTAGTTAATGAATCGCTGCAGAGATCATTAAAAAATACAAAAAACTACACAACAATAGAGGAAATCCGAAAAATTTTAGTTTTTTGGTGTACCAAAAGTTAGGAAACTCCTGCTCGTTAGATTCTGATCCTTGTTGTAAAGCCAGCGCGCTGCTTTGTACTGTCGCGTATCAAACAAGTCAACTCTTTACTAGAGTAACGCTTTCATGTGCTATACAGTCCCCCACAAAAACACTGAAGGGATTGTATTACAGAGAAGCTTGTAATGGACGGCGTTTCCACACACAGGCCCCTACACAACAAAACAACTCTATCAGTAAAACTTTCACCAATTCCCTTCACTTTTATTAACTATTCTTTTCATTTACAAATTCAGTTAACTTAATGGAATAAGCAGATAATCATATTCTAATAGTACATAGTGATTTATGTAGAACTGACAATTTCTTTCTTTAATTATTCCGTTGGAAATTCATTTAATGACCCATTTTTAGCACCAAATTAAGCAGAACGTTCTGGAGTTACGATTCCTTGTCACTAGATGCGCAGATGTTTATGTTTTACTCCTAATTTCATTGTTAGCAGCTGTTTCAAGATTTTGTTCTTGTAGTCAATAATGTAGAGCTGAGTCAAGATGGCGCTACATGCCATACATCAAATGAATCCATGAACCTAATTGCAAGTTTCTTTGACGACCGGATAATTTCCAGGAACCTGTGGCCACCGAGATCTCCGGATTTGACATAGCCGGGCTTCTTTCTATGGGGTTACTTAAAAGACAGGGTGTAGGCCACACGTCCCCAGACATTGGACTATCTGAAGCACAACATCACAAAGGAGATTCAAGTTATTGACAACAGAGTCCTCCAACGAGTGGCCAGTAACATGGAACGGCGTGTTGAGTTGTGCCTTATGCAGGATGGAGGACATTTTCAACATTTGCTATAGAGGTAAATAATCTTCCAAAATTCCTCTACAATTTAGGTATAATAAACTGTCGCTAGCATAACACGTTTTGAAACAATTAATGAAAAAAATGTGTCTGCTCTATATAAATCACCCTGCATACTGCGTTCTAAGAACTGTAAGTTATACTTAACAGGTCGAGAATTCATATTGGGAATACGAGGTCCGCAGGGTTCGTGATTAACCAATTATTTTTTTAAAATACTAAAAAAACAAAAACTGTAGGTATATATATATATTCTCATGTGCTTCATTCACATGGCTGTCTCTACATCTTCATGCTAATCCACAAAAAAGGTAGCAGAAATAGTCTTATTACTTGCTTCCTTGTAAGTAGAAGCGAAATAATGGAGTACCATAGGTTAAAGTGACAGTCAAAAGCTGGTTGCTATGTGACTGAAGTTCCTTTGTTTGTATGGACATGAGTCGACAAATTCCTGTATGAGAAAAATAGACGTTTTTTAAAGGTGAAGTCGAAAACAAAGAATAACCCCAAAACGATCAAATCCACGAAAAATGTCACATAAAATGTCTGTTTTAACGTGCTCTACATCTTTTGTATTGTCCATTTCTTACGGTTTAACAGTTATGAAAAATTCCATAAAATTCATCCAGAATAAAGTAGTCTAAAGAGGCTATTGCCAGAAAATTCAAGATATACATAGTGTTTGTCATGTAAATATTTTTAATATACGAAATTATAATCAAAATCGTTAAAACCATTTTTTAGAAAATCAATTTTTTTTAAAAAATTTCCATATAAAGTGCAGTTATACTTCTTTTTACTTCATACTAATCTAGACAAAAATAGCAGAAAAAGTCTTATTACTTACTACCTTGTAAGTAGAATTGAAATAAGGGAGTACCATAGGTTAAAGTGATAGTCAAATGCTGGTTGCTATGTGATAAAGTTCCTTTATTTGTGTGGACATAAGTTGACAAATTTCCGTATGAGAAAAGTGCATTTTAAAGCTGAAACTAATAACAAGGAATATTGAAAACGATCAATTAGACAAAAAATGTATATAACATAAATTGTGTGTTTTAACGTGCTCTACTCTACATTTTTTGTGTTGTAAGTTTTTGTCCATCTTTTACGGTTTACCAGTTATGTAAACTTCCGCAAAACTCATTCAGAATAAAGATGTGTTTAAAGGCTATTCCAAGAAAATTCAAGATATACATGTTTTGGTCATCTTTAACATACGATATTTTAATTAAAATCTTTAGAGCCATTTCTGAGAAAATCAAATTTTCAATTTTTTTTTCATGGAAAGAGTAGTTTGGTGTCGGGGGATTTTCTGAAAAGCTTCTTGTCGCATTCTTGTAGGATACTAAACTTAAATACCAAGTTTGGTATTTTACCGACCATTCGCTTTTGGGTTATCAGAAAATGGTCTTTTTGGATACAGCGGAACTTAAAACGTATATTTTCGGTGAAATCTCTGTATAGAATTCTAGGATGAAGTGCAGTAGCTTCTCTATACACTATGTACATAGTGCGTGTAGAGAAAGTAAAGATATCATTGATTAAAATGAAATTTGAGAGAAATATCATTTCTACATTTAATAAAAGTAAAATATTTACCAAAAATTTAAAAGTTTTTATAAAAAAGTGGTATTGGGCACACTAAATTTCCTAGCAAAAGTGTTTGCAGCTCAAACCTCTCAGACACTTTCCTTCTAAAGTTTTGATTGAATAGTCACTATTTTTTCCTGAGATACTCACCTGATAATTTGAGGTTGTGTATACAATTAAAGCATTATATAAAGCTGAGAAAGGGAAAAGATTTGCATACCCAGTGATAAATATTACCTATTTTTACTTTCTCTACATGTACTATGTACATAGAGTATAGAGAAACTATTGTGCTCTACCCAAAAATTCCATACCGAGATTTCACCGGAAATATATGTTATAGGGTCCCCTGTATACGAAAAAAAGCATTTTCAGAAAAAAGTCCGTGTGTGTGTCCGTGTGTCTATGAACACGATAACTCAAAAACAAAAAGTCGGTAAAATATCTAACTTGGTATTTAAGTTTGGTGTCTTCCAGGAATGCGACACAAAGATTTTGAGAGAAATCCTCCTACCCCAACTACCCTTTACACGGAACTTTTTTTAAAAATTTTGATTTTCTCAAAAATGGCTCTAACGCTTTTGATTTATATATCCTATATTAAAGATATTTACCTCACAAGTAACATGTATATCTTTTCTACGAATAGCCTCTAAAGACTACTTTGTGGATGAATTTTACGTTTTACATAACTGCTAACAATAGATGGACCAAATATTACCACACAAAAAATAAGAGCACTTAAAAATACACAATTTATGTTATATGCATTTTTTTGGTGGAGTTGATCGTTTTTTGGGATATTCCTTGTTTTTGTTTCTTGCTTTAAAAAGTCTGTTTTCTCATACAGGAATTTGTCAGCTCCTGTCCATACAAACAAAGAAACTTCGATCACATAGCAACCAGCTTTAGACTATCACTTTAACCTATGGTACTCCCTTATTTCGCTTCTACTTACAAAGAAGCAAGTAATAAGACTATTTCTGCTATTTTTATCGATTAGAAATGTAAATGATGTGGTATTTATGGACGCTCTTTAACCGCTGTGGTTCTCAGCGTCCCATTCTATACTGGGCGTGAAATACCGCTTAACTTTGTTCAGAGGCCCCTCTATCAGGCTTGAGGTTCTTTTGCGTGCCGTAAATCTACGACACGGGACCAACGGCTTTGCTTCCCTTCCGAAGGAAGACAAGCTAAGGATTTTTACACCCGAAAAACACCATCGTCCTCCGCCGGGTTTCAATACCTTGGGTATAGAAAGTTAGCTTTCTCGTTTAGCATGAAGTAAATAGATGCATAACCTTTCTAACAATAATTCGTTGTAGGGATATAGAGAAATCATGTGAATGGAACACATCAGATTTTTACTTTCTCTAGCCCCATATGTACAATGTACATAGGGATAGAGAAGGTATTGTAATGCACCCAAAAATTCGATACCGAGATTTCACCGGAAATGTATGTTTTGGGGTCCCCTGAGTCCAAAAAAAACATTTTTTAAAAAAGGTCCGTGTGTGTGCCTGTGGACAGCATAGCCCCAAAACAAAAAGACCGTTAAATACCAAATTTGGTATTAAGGTTTAGTATCTTCCAAGGATGCGACACAAAGATTTTCAAAGAAATCCTCCACCACAAACTACACTTTATATGGAAAAAAATTCCAAAATTGTTATTTTCTTACAAATGGCTCAATTGATTTTGATTAAAATCCCTTATATTGAAGATATTTATGTCCGAAATAAAATGTATATCTCGAATTTTTTGGGAATAGCTTCTGAAGCCATCTTTATTCTGGATGAATTTTGGTTAACTGCTAAACGGTAATAGTTCGAAGAAAACGTACTACACAAAAAAATGTACCTCATGACAAAACACACAATGTTTGTCCTTTAGGTTTTTGTCGTGGAGATTTTCCTTGTTATTGGTTTCAATTGTGAAGTACTTAAAGTTTTCTTACACAGGAGGTGTCTGTTTTTCTTTTGTTCTACTCCTGGCCAAACATAGAAGTGGTTTGCAATGACAACCGCATAACGATAGCTTTTAAAACATTTGTCAATCGTTTTAGCATAGTGCATTCCCTTATTCCCTTCTACTTATAAGGAACTAAGTAATAACATTCTGCTAACATTTATCTTGATTGGCATTGTGTACAAAGAAGAAGAAGAAGAATCTTTTGTAGGAGTTTGTAGAGCAGCTCGAGAAAGTCATGTGAGTGTAACACATCAGATTTTTTTTACATGTTATCAATTTCTTTCTTAGTAAACATATTATTCATTAAAGCAAATTCAGTACACTCGTTAATACAAGTAATAATACATGTATAGTAACATTTTTATTTATGGGTTTCTTTGAGTAGCAGGAAATTGGGTTTAAAGTTGAAAGTGTAATTTTTGCTCATGCTAAACACGCCAGCTCTATATTCAGTATTGATCTTATTTGCAGATCTCCTCTTCCACCTTCTTAGTGCTATCTTTTTATATATTATATAGGCTGCCCTTTTGCATCTGAGAGTCAACATATCGTTTCATGAAAATACTGTCTTCATATTTTTATAAATTTCGATGCCCATTTTTACTTTCTCTACATGTACTATATACGTAGTGTATAGAGAAGGTATTACACTCCACCAAAAAATTCGATACCGAGACTTCACCGCAAATATATGTTTTAGGGTCGCCTGTATCCAAAAAAAAGTATTTTCAGAAAAAGGTCCGTGTGTGTCCGTGTGACTGTGAACACCAAAACTCAAAAACGAAAATTCAGTAAAATACCAAACTTTGTATTTAAGTTAAGTATCTTCCAGGGATGTGACACGAAGATTTTGAGAAAAATCCCCCCACCCCAAACTACCCTTTACATGGAACTTCTTTGGAAAATTTTGATTTTCTAAAAAATTGCTGTAACGATCTTGATTAAAATATCGTATATTATAGATATTTACATGGCAAATAAAGTGTATATCTTGAATATTCTGGGAATAGCCTCTGAAGACTACTTTATTCTCGGTCAATCTTGCGGAATTTTGCATAACTGCTAAACCGTAAGAGATGGACAAAAACTTACCCCACCAAAAATTAGAGCACCTTAAAACACACAATTTATGTTTTAAAAACCTTTTTCGTGGAGTTGATTGTTTTTGAGATATCCCTTGTTTTTTTTTTTTTGTTTTTTTTCAGCTATATAGACTTATACTTTTCTCATGCAGGGCTTTGTGAACTCGTGTCCATACAAACAAGGGAACTTCAGTCGCAGAGCAACCAGCTTTTGACTATTACTTTAACCTATGGTACCACCTTATTTCGCATCCACTAACAAGGAAGCAAATAATAAAACTATTTCTGCTAATTTTTGCTCCATTAGATGAAGTAAATAGAATAATTTGTTGCAGTGATATAGAGAAAGGTATGTGAATGGAACACATCAGATTTTTATCAATTCTGATGCTTAATTTTACTCTCTGTATATGTGCTATGCACGAGGTGTACAGAAAAGGTATTGCACCCCACCAAAAAATTCAATACCGAGATTTCTCCGGAAATATATGTTTAAGAGTCTCCTGTATCCAAAAAAAACATTTTCAGAAAATGGTCCATGTGAATGGGTGTGTGTGTCTGTGAACACGATAACTCAAAAACAAAAAGGCAGTAAAATACCAAACTTAGTATTTGAATTTAGTATCTAGCAGGGATGCGAGACGAAAATTTTGCAAAAAATTCCCCACCCCAAACTACCTTTTACATGGAACATTTTTCGAAAATTTGTATTTTCACAATAATGGATCTAAGGATTTTGATTAAAATATAATATATTAAAGCTATTTACCTGACAAATAAATTGTATATCTTGCATTTTCTGGGAATAGCCTCTGAAGACTACTTTATTGTGGTTGAATTTTACGGAATTCTGCATAACTGCTAAACCATAAGAGATTGCCGAAAACTTACCACATAACAAATGTAGAGCACGCTAAAACACACACACACATATATATTCGTGGTGTTTATAATTTTTTTAGATATTCCTTGTTTCTGGTTTCTACTTTAAAAGCATTCTTTTCTCACACAGGAATTCGTCAACTCCTGTCCATACAAACAAAGGAACTTAAGTCACATAGCAACCAGTTTTTGACTATCACTTTAATATATGGTACTCCCTTATTTCCCTTCTACTTAAAAGAAAGCAAGAAAGAAGACTATTTCTGCTATGTTTTCCTCGATTAGTAAGAAGTAAATAGAAGCATGATCTTTTTAATAATAATTTGTTGCAGAGATGTAGAGATAGTCATGTGCATGGAACACATCAGATTGTTTGTATAACTTTTAGCTGAATTGTGTTTAAAGCGTGTATTACTCCTGGTGCATACACATTATATATATATATATATATATATATATATATATATATATATATAATTTTATAATATTTTTAGAGTAAAAAACAAAACAGTTGTATTTTCGCGAAAATTCACTTCCTGTGTCCTTAACTAAATTAAGTAATTAGGTATCACATTCTAAATACTTTTCCATACAATATTTATAAAAGAATGAGACAAGAATGTTTTAGAACCGTGCTGAAAAAGCATTCCAATCACAAGATGTTGGTCCTCTAGAATTCCTCGAAGGAAAGAGGAAAATATCTTTCTAGAGGGCCATCTAGAATGTGGCAGATGATCTGGTATAACTACATAATCACGAACGTTATCAACACAAAACTTCATTTACTAGTTACAGTACGTTATTTTATTACTTTCTCTATACTCACTATATACATAGCGTATAGAGAAAGTATTGCACTCCAGCAAAAAATTCGATACCGAGATTTCACCGGAAATATATATTTTAGGGTCCCCTGTATCCAAAAAAAGTATTTTCAAAAAAAGGTCCGTGTGTGTGTGTGTGTGTGTGTGTGTGTGTGTCCGTGTGTCTGTGAACACGATAACTCAAAAGCGAAAAGTCGGTAAAATAACAAACTTGGTATTTAAGTTTAGTATCTTCCAGGGATGCGACACGAAGGTTTTGAGAAAAAAAACCTCCACCCCAAACTACCGTTTACAGGGAACTTTTTTCGAAAATTTTGATTTTGTAAAAAATGGCTCTAACGATTTTGATTAACGTATCGTATATTAAAGTTATTTACCTGACAAATATAATGTATATTCTGAATTTTCTGGGAATAGCCTCTGAAGACTACTTTATTCTGGGTGAATTTTTCATAACTACAAAACCGTAAGAGATGGACAAAAACTTAACCCATAAAAAGGTAGAGCACGTTAAAACACACAATTTATGTTATATACATTTTCTTCGTGGAGTTGATCGTTTTTGAGATATTCCTTTTTATTGGTTTCAGCTTTGAAAAACTTACACTTTTCTCATACAGGAATTTGTCAACTCCTGTCCATACAAACAAAGGAACATCAGTCACATAGCAACCAGATTTTGGCTTTCACTTTAACCTATGGTACTCCCTTATTTCTCTTCTACTTACTATAAAGCAAGTAATAAGATTATTTCTGCTAATTTTTCTCGATTAGCATGAAATAAATAAAAGATAAGCTTATTAACAATAATAATTTACAGAGATATAGAGAAAGTCATGTGAATGGAACACATGAGATATTTTTTTCAACGTAATCTTTATTTCCATCAAGGTATTTACTGTCACGTGGTACTTGTTTTCAATGCAGATGTTATTCTCTTTCACCGCTAAAGAACTGAGCCAAGATGTCACTGCCACTTTGAGGTCTTCATCGCTTGGGAAACCTTTTCCATGTAAAAAAGTCATTTACGCTGTCCAAAGTGAAACATCGGTTTTCTTAATTTTTTTATCAAAATTTGTTTTCGATTCCTCCGTAACGATCGATGAAGTTCCACTCCGGTCTTTATCGTACACACTGGTTCTTCCTTGATTTGTAAATTATGCGCCAGTTCCTCACTGATCACCCGTTCATTGTATTATCATTATACACTTGCGCTATTTGCCTATAAAATTCGATTGGCCAAATATTTTGTGCACTTAAAAAAAAAAAAAAAAAAAAAAAAAAAAAGCTTTTATGTTCCTTGGCGGTAGAAAAGTATAAACTCGGCATTGAAAAATGGTACTACGTGACATTAAACATCTTGACAGAATAGATATTGCATTAATAAATAGAGTATGGTACTGTAATTTTGAATATGAAGCTTTGCGTTGATATCTTTCGATATCATTTAGTTATATCAAATCGTCTGCCACTTTCTGTATGACCCTTGTAATTAGGATATACAAAGAAAATGTATTCGAGTTTTTCTTGCGTGTACATTATTGACTCGGTAGTCATTTCAGGAGTCTGCAACTCCAGTAAAGTCGCTGGGGATCATTGGGGAAACAAACCCCAAGTAGAGGTCTTGTTAATAATAATAATCATAATAACAACAATATTAATAATAATTGGTGTTGCCTACGATCAATTCTACTGTAGAGGAGACCGTGTTGATTCCAGCCACTTTTCTCTGAGTAAGAGAGGGGCGGGCATTTGACACTAGCATGGTGGAACATTGTAACAATAACAATAAAATCTTGAATAAAAATTACCTGCACCTCCCTATAGGAGTTTGGTGCAACGGGATAGTATCTAGCTACTCGTTCACCAGAAAATAATACTTTAGCAGCAGCAGCGGCGGCGGTAGTGGTGGTGGTGTTGGTAGTGGTGGTGGTGCTGGTGGTGTTGGCAGTAAATGTGGTGGTGGTAATGGTGGCGGTAGTGCTGGTGGTGTTGGTAGTGGTGGTGGTGCTGGTGGTGTTGGCAGTAAATGTGGTGGTGGTAATGGTGGTGGTAGTGCTGGAGGTAGTGGTGGTGGTGGTGGTGGTAGTGGTGGTGGTGCTGGTGGTGTTGGCAGTAAATGTGGTGGTGGTAATGGTGGCGGTAGTGCTGGTGGTGTTGGTAGTGGTGGTGGTGCTGGTGGTGTTGGCAGTAAATGTGGTGGTGGTAATGGTGGTGGTAGTGCTGGCGGTAGTGGTGGTGGTGGTGGTGGTAGTGGTGGTGGTGCTGGTGGTGTTGGCAGTAAATGTGGTGGTGGTAATGGTGGCGGTAGTGCTGGTGGTGTTGGTAGTGGTGGTGGTGCTGGTGGTGTTGGCAGTAAATGTGGTGGTGGTAATGGTGGTGGTAGTGCTGGCGGTAGTGGTGGTGGTGGTGGTGGTAGTGGTGGTGGTGCTGGTGGTGTTGGCAGTAAATGTGGTGGTGGTAATGGTGGCGGTAGTGCTGGTGGTGTTGGTAGTGGTGGTGGTGCTGGTGGTGTTGGCAGTAAATGTGGTGGTGGTAATGGTGGCGGTAGTGGTGGTGGTGTTGGTAGTGGTGGTGGTGCTGGTGGTGTTGGCAGTAAATGTGGTGGTGGTAATGGTGGCGGTAGTGCTGGTGGTGTTGGTAGTGGTGGTGGTGCTGGTGGTGTTGGCAGTAAATGTGGTGGTGGTAATGGTGGCGGTAGTGGTGGTGGTGTTGGTAGTGGTGGTGGTGCTGGTGGTGTTGGCAGTAAATGTGGTGGTGGTAATGGTGGCGGTAGTGCTGGTGGTGTTGGTAGTGGTGGTGGTGCTGGTGGTGTTGGCAGTAAATGTGGTGGTGGTAATGGTGGTGGTAGTGGTGGCGGTAGTGGTGGTGGTGGTAGTGATGGTGGTAATGGTGGTGGTAGTGGTAGTTGTGGTAGTGCGAGAACTGTCACTTCTTTACTTTGTTCTCTATTGAGTTTTCAAAATGTGCCCAGCATTGTAACTCGCATTGCTGTTGACCAACGCTGGCAGAAAATGACGCAAGTTGTTTCATTTTTTTGACTTTCTCTTTACTTACTGTCCATAATGTATAGAGAAGGTATTGCACTCCACCCAAAAATTCGATATTCCACCGGAAATATATGTTTTAGGGTCTCCTGTATCCCAAAAAAACATTTTTAGTATCCTTGTGTCTGTGAACACGATAACTCAAAAACGAAAAGTCGGTAAAACATCAAACTTGGTATTTAAGTTGAGTATCTTCCAGGGATGAGAGGAGAAAAAATCTCCCCAGTCCAAACTTACGATTTGTATTAAAATATCGTATATTAAAGACATTTACCTGATAAATAATACGTTTATCTTGAATTTTTCGGGATTAGCCTCTGAAGAATACTTTATTCTGGATGAATTTTATGGAATTTCGTATAGCTCTAAACCGTAGGAGATGGATGAAAAATTTCACACAATTTATGTTATATACATTTTTTACGTGGAGTTGATCGTTTTTTTTTTATTTTTTTTTTAGATATTCCTAGTTTTTGGTTTCAGCTTTGAAAAAAATATACTTTTTTCATACAGATAATTGTCAACTCCAGGTCATACAAACAAAGGAACTTCAGTCACATAGCAACCAGCTTTGACTATCATTTTAACCTATGCTACTCCCTTATTTCACTTCTACTTACAAGGAATCAAGTAATAAGACCATTTCTGCTAATTGTTTCTCAATTAGCTTGAAGTAAATAGAAGCGTAAGCTTTTTAACAATAATTTGTTGCAGAGATGTAGAGAAAGTCATGAGAATGGAACACATTAGATTTTTTTGTGAAGATTTCATTCCACTATTAAATATCTACATAACCTTGTTGTGTGTGGCTGGTAGTAAACAGAAAAGAAGATATACCTTGTCACTCCATAACAAAACATTTGATTTGTACCATTCACATGACTTTCTCTATATCCCTGCATGAAATTATTCTTAAAAAGCTTATACTTCTATTTACTTTATGCTAATCAGAAAAAATTAGCAGAAATAGTCTTATTACTTGCTTACTTGTAAGTAGAAGCGAAATAAGGGACTACCATAGGTTAAAGTCATAGTCAAAAGCTGGTTGCTATGTCAATGAAGTTCCTTTGTTTATATGGATAGGAGTTGACAAGTTCCTGTGTGAGAAAAGTATACGTTTTTCATAGCAGAAACCAACACTATGAAATGTCTCAAAAACGACGAACTCCACGAAAAAATTTTATAATATAATTTGTGTGTTTTAATGTGCTCTACATTTTTTGTATAGTAAGTGTTTGTCCATCTCTTACGGTTTAGCAGTTATTCAAAATTTAGTGAAATTCATCCAGAATAAACTCTTCAGAGGCTATTCCCAGAAAATTCAAGATATACATTTTATTTGTCAGGTAAGTATCTTTAATATACGAAATTTTAATAAATCGTTAGAGCCATTTTTGAGAAAATCAAAATTTTCGAAAAAAGTTCCATGTAAAGGGTAGTTAGGGTGGGGGGATTTTTCTCAAAATCTTCGTGTCGCATCCCTGGAAGATATTAAACTTAAATTCCAAGTTTGGTATTTTACCGACTTTTCGTTTTTGAGTTATCATGTTCACAGGCACACGGACACACGGACACACACACACACGCGGAACTTTTCCTGAAAATACTTTTTTGGATACAGGGGACCCTAAAACATATATTTCCGGTGAAATCTCGGTATCGAATTTTTTGGTGGAGTGCAATACCTTCTCTATACACTGTGCGCACAGTGCGTATAGAGAAAGTAAAAATAACAATTAAATGGCCAACTTGGTGGTATATGTCGTTTCATTCAATGTTGCCTGAATTTGCATCACTCGATGCTACTGATGAGTTATTTTACATCATCAGCTAAGCCGCTAAACCGCTAGGCAACGCTGATATTTGGCAAGCAATGTGCGAGATTGAATAAACACCTTACTGATCGAGAAGTATCGATTGTACGAGGTTTAATAAGAGTGTCTGCCATGGCATGTCCTTCACCACTTCTAGCTACATCGTAGCTAATTGCGAGGAAATCTTCCAGTGCTTCTCAGGGGATGTAGCAAAGGTTGTAGCACGAGGGCCGTTCAGAAAGTGACAGGCTATTTGGTATAACTAAATAATAACGAAAGTTATCAACACAAAACTGTATTTCCAAAGTTTCTCAACATAATCGTCATTCTGTCAAAACATTTATTGTCACGTGGTACCAGTTTCCAATACTGATGCTATACTTTTCTACCGCCAATTCGTTTTTCTGAATGTAGAAAATGTTCAGCCAATCGAATTTTATAGGCAAATTACGCAAAAGTATGGAGATAATGCAATGAATGAATCTCAAAAAATGTATGCGTTCCATTCACATAAATTTCTCTATACCTCAGCAACAAATTATTCTTAAAAAGCTTATTCTTCTATTTATTTCATGCTAATCAGTATAAAATTAGCAGAAATAGCCATATTACTTGCATCCTTATAAGTAGAAGCGAAATAGGGAGTACCATAGGTTAAAGTGATAATCAAAAGCTGGTTGCTGTCACTGAAGTTCCTTTGTTTGTATGGACAGCAGTTGACAAATTCCTGTATGAGAAAAGTGTAAGTTTTTCATAGCAGAAACCAAAAACAAGGAATGTCTCAAAAACGATCAACTCCACCAAAAAAATGCATATAACATAACTTGTGTGTTTTAACGTTCTCTACATTTTTTTGTGTAGTAAGGTTTTGTCCATCCCTTATGGTGTAGCAGTTATTCAAAATTCCGTAAAATTCATCCAGAATAAACTACTCTTCAGAGGCTATTCCCAGAAAATTAAAGATATACATTTTATTTGCTAGGTAAATGTCTTTAACATATGAAATTTTAATCAAAATCGTTAGAGCCATTTTTGAGAAAATCGAAATTTTCCAAAAAAGTTCCATGTAAGGGGTAGTTTGGAGTGTGGGGATTTTTCTCAAAACCTTCGTGTCGCATCGTAGTTTGGTATTTTACCGACTTTTCGTTTTTGAGTTATCGTGTTCACAGACACACGGACACACACACGGACTTTTTTTCTGAAAATATTTTTTATGGATACAGGGGACCCTAAAACATATATTTCCGGTGAAATCTCGGTATCGAATTTTTTGGTGGAGTGCAATACATTCTCTATACACTATGTACATAGTGCCCATAGAGAAAGTAAAAACCGAAGTGGAAGTTCATCAAGCGTTATGGAACAGTGTATGGCTTTTTGGATGGAAAAAATTAACCTCAAATTAACAGTGACATGTTAGCTCATATCTTTAGCGGTGGAAGAGTACCACGTGACAATAATTACCTTGATAGAGTAAGGTATTGTAACTTTGTAAAAAATGTTTGTGTTAATACTTACGCCATTGTTTAGTTGTGCCAGATCGTCTGTCTCTTTCTGGATGGCCCTCATAGGTTGGTCCCACAGTTCACTCTGGCTCGATTTCCGGCTGGGGTTTCTGGCTCACCAGTTATACAAAAGTCATCGAACGAAGAGGAGCACAGAGGATATGCCTAGGAAATTCAAAGACTACGTTTTATTTATAATATTTTTTTAATTAAAGTATTCAAATTTGTAGAGCTATTTTTTTAGAAAATAAACATTTTAAAAATATTATCCATGTAAAGAGTGGTTTAGGGTGAACATAGGGCCAGTTTTGCATTTAGCCAACTTTTCCTTTTACTTTCTCTACGCATACTATGTACATAATGTATAGAGAAGGCTTTGCACTTCACCCTAAACTTCCATACCTACCGAGATTTCAACGGAAATAATTTTTTTAGGGTTCCCTGTATCCAAAAAAAACTTTTAAGATTAATCCCCCCACCCCAAACTACCCTTTTTCGAATCTTTTGATTTTCTCAGAAATGGCTCTAACGATTTTGATTACAATATGATATATTAAAGATATTTAACTGATAAATAAAACGTATATCCAGAATTTTCTGGGAATAGCCTCTAAAGAGCTTTATTCTGGATGCATTTTACGGAATTTTGCATAACTGCTAAACCGTAAGAGATGACGAAAATGTAGAGCACGTTAAAATACACAATTTATGTTATATATATATATATATACATCTTTTTTTTCGTGGAGTTGGTCGTTTTTGAGATATTCCTTGCTTTTGGCTTCAGTTTTTAAAAAACTTTACGTTTCTCATACAGGAATTTGTCAACTCCTGTCCATACTAACAAAGAAACTTCAGTCACATAGAAACCAGCTTTTGACTATCACTTTAACCTATGTTACTCCCTTATTTCGCTTCTACTTACAAGGAAGCAAGTAATAAGACTATTTCTGCTATTTTTACTTTCTCCATACGCACTATGTACATAGTGAATAGACAAAGTGTTGCACTCCACCAAAAATTTGATACCGAGATTTCACCGGAAATATATGTTTTAGGGTCCCCAACATCCAAAACAAAAGCATGTTCACAAAAAGGTCCGTGTGAGTGTGTGTCCGTGTGTCCGTGTGTCCGTGTGCCTGTGAACACGAAAACTCAAAATCGAAAAGTCGGTAAAATACCAAACTTGGTATTTAAGTTTAGTATCTTCCAGGGATGCGACCGGAAGATTTTGAGAAAAATCCCCCCCTCCGCAACTACCCTTTACATGGCCCTTTTTTCGAAAATTTCAATTTTCTCAAAAATGGCTCTAACGATTTTGATTAAAATTTCGTATATTAAACATATTTACCTGACAAATAAAATGTACAACTAGAATTTTCTGGGAATAGCCTCTGAAGAGTAGTTTATTCTGGAAGATTTTACTACATTTTGAATAACTGCTAAACCGTAAGAGATGGACAAACACTTACTACACAAGAAACGTAGAGCAAATTAAAACACACAATTTATGTTATATACATTTTTTTCGTGGAGTTCGTCGTTTTTGAGACATTCCTTATTTTTGGTTTCTGCTATGAAAAACGTATACTTTTCTCATACAGGAACTTCTCAACTCCTATCCATATAAACAAAGAAACTTCATTGACATAGCAACCAGCTTTTGACAATCACTTTAACCTACGGTTGTCCCTTATTTCGCTTCTACTTACAAGGAAACGAGTAATTAGACTATTTCTGCTATTTTTTTCGGATTAGCATCAAGTAAATAGAAGTATAATTTTTTTAAGAATTATTTGTTGCAGGGATATGGAGAAAGTCATGTGAATGGTACACATCAGATTTTTACTTTCTCTATAGGCACTATGTACATAGTGTATAGAGAATGTATTGCACTCCACCAAAAAATTCGATACCGAGATTTCACCGGAAATATATGTTTTAGGGTCCCCTTTTTCTAAAAAAAAGCATTTTCGGAAAAAGGTCCGTGTGTGTGTGTCCGTGTGTGTGTGTGTCCGTGTGTGTGTGTGTCCGTGTGTGTGTCCGTGTGTGTGTGTGTGTGTCCGTGTGTCTGTGAACACGATAACTCAAAAACGAAAAGTAGGTGAAATACCAAACTTGGTATTTAAGTTTAGTATTTTCCAGGGATGTGACACGAAGATTTTGAGAAAAATGCCCCCACCCCCAACTACCCTTTACATGGAACTTTTTTCGAAAATTTTGATTTTCTCAAAAATGGCTCTAACGATTTTGATTAAAATTTCGTATATTAAAGATATTTACCTGACAAATAAAATGTATATCTCGAATTTTCTGGGATTAGTCTCTGAAGAGTAGTTTATTCTGGATGAAGTTTACTAAATTTTGAATAACTGCTAAACCGTAAGAGATGGACAAAACCTTACTACACATAAAATGTAGAGCACGTTAAAACACACAATTTATGTTATATACATTTTTTTCGTGGAGTTTGTCGTTTTTGTGACATTCTTTATTTTTGGTTTCTGCTATGAAAAACATACATTTCTCATACAGGAATTTGTCAACTGCTGTCCATACAAACAAAGAAACTTCAGTGACATAGCAACCAGCTTTTGATTATCACTTTAACCTATGGTACTCCCTTATTTCACCTCTACTTACAAGGAAGCAAGTAATATGGCTATTTCTGCTAATGTTTTACTGATTAGCATGAAGTTAATAGAAGTATAAGCTTTTTAAGAATAATTTGTTGTAGGGATTTAGAGAAAGTCATGTGAATGGTACACATCAGATTTTTTTCTGTATTAGCATAAAGTAAATAGAAGCATAAACTTTATAACAATAATTTGTTGCAGAGATGCAGAGAAAGTCATGCGAATGTAACACATAAGACTTTTTTAGTTATATTGTTCAAAGCCATATGGACACACACACACACACACATGCACATGGAGATGGTTCTAGGAATACTTTTTTGGATGCAGAGGGGCCTAGAACATGTATTTCTCATGAAATCTCTGTGTCGAATATTTGGAAGATAGATAAAAAACAAACAAAAAACTGATGACGACACTCCATTTAAGAAAAGTATAAGTATTTAACATTTAAACTAATAACGAGAAGTATCTCTAAACCCCGAAATAGTTACCTCCATGTATTTCACATATATTGTGAGATTTATCTGATAGAGCATCTTTTGTCTATCTCTTACGGTTTACCATTTAATCAAAAGCCATCCAAAAGGATTTCAGAAGCTCTCCACATATAATTTATCCTTGGAAGACATTTATCATAAATATCATGTTATGCTTATAACGGAACTCACTTGCACTTTCTCTAGCACGAATGTACTACACAGTAACTAGAGAAAGTATTGTATTCAATACAGGGAATTCCATGTTGGGATTTCACCGGAAATATATATATTTTGAGATTCTCAAAGTTCGAAAAAAACAGTTTTACAGTGTATATGTGTGTGGAGAGGTGTCTGTTTGTCTATGTGTGTACATCTCTGGAGAGCATAGCTCAAAAACTCTATGTGTACCATTCACACGGCTTTCTCTACATATCTGCAACGAAGATTTTCTTTAAAAACTCATACTTCTATTTACTTCATGCTAATCAGAAAAAATTAGCAGAAATAGTCTTATTATTGCTTCCTTGTAAGTAGGAGAGAAATAAGGGAGTTCCATAGATTAAAGTGATAGTAAAAAGCTGGTTGCTGTGTGACTGAATTTCCTTTGTTTGTAAGACAGCAGATGACAAATTCCTGTATGAGAAAAGTGTGAGTTTTTCAAAGCAGAAACCCAAAACAAGAAATATCTTGAAAACGATGAACTGCACGAAAAAAATGTATATAACATAAATTGTGTGTTTTAACGTGCTCTACATGTTTGTGTGGTAAGTTTTTTCCATCTCTTACGGTTGAGCAGTTATGCAAAATTGCGTAAAATTCAGAATAAAGTAGTTTTCAGAGGCTATTCCCGAAAATTCAAGGGATACATTTTATTTGTGAGGTAAATATCCTTAATATACGATATTTTAATCAAAATTGTTAAAGTAATTTTTGAGAAAATCAAACTTTTCGAAAAAAGTTCCATGTAAGGGGTAATTGGTGGCGGAGGATTTTCTCAAAATCTTCGTGTCGCATCCTGGATGATACTAAATTTAAATACCAAGTTTGGTATTTTACCGAGTTATTTTTAATAAAGGGGACCCTAAAACATATATTTCCGGTGAAATCTCGGTATCCAATGTTTGAGTGGAGTGCAATACCTTCTCTATACACTATGCACATAGCACGTATAAACAAAGCACAAAGAAAAGACCGTTAAATACCAAAATTTACATTTATATTTAGTATCTTCCAAGAATGCAACACGAAGATTTTTGAGAAAATCACCCACCTCAAAATATCCTTTATATGGACAAATATTTGAACA
Organism: Hymenopus coronatus; assembly: GCA_030762935.1. Taxonomy (NCBI): domain Eukaryota; kingdom Metazoa; phylum Arthropoda; class Insecta; order Mantodea; family Hymenopodidae; genus Hymenopus; species Hymenopus coronatus. The sequence goes on from CM060883.1 coordinate 76,609,837, forward strand.
TTTTATTTTTTCAACAATTGCGCTAACGATTTTGATCTACTGTGTTATTTAAATCACAAATAAAATGGTTATTTTTGATTTTACGAGAGTAATTTCTGAAGACTATTCTGGACGTATTAGCAACTAATCCAATTGCTAAGGTAACAGTTCAAATGATATTATTAATTTTTTTCAATAGATACTATGGAAAACTTACTACAAAAAATGTAGATCTTAGTAAACACATAATTTGTTACATACGGTTTTCTTGTAGAGTTCGCCATTTTAGAGATAATCTTTCTTATTGCTTAACATTTTAAACTACCTTACTTTTCTTAAACGGAACCATGCAAAGCTTTGAAAAGCCTTGGCATAATGTATTCCCTTATTTCCTTTCTACTTACAAGGAAGCAAGTAATAAGATCAATTCTGCTGATGTTTATCTCGATTAGCATGGTATAGATAAAAGAAGTGTCTTTTGTAAGAATAGTTTGCATATGAAACAGCTAGAGAAAGTTATGTGAATAGAAAACCTCAGATGTTTTTGAGTTATGCTGTGCAGACACACACAGGTATACGGTCCGTTTTCTACAATTTTTTTACTCTCCATACGCACTATGTACATAGTGAATAGAGAAATTGTTGCATTCCACCAAAAATTAGATACCGAGATTTCACCGGAAATATATGTTTTAGGGTCTCCTTTATTAAAAAAAAAAAGAAAAAAAAAGCATATTCTGAAAAAGATCCGTGGTGTGTGTGTGTGTGTCCGTGTGTCTGTGTGTCCGTGTGTCTGTGTGTCTGTGTGTCCGTGTGTCCGTGTGCCTTTGAACACGATAACTCAAAAACGAAAAGTCGGTAAAATACCAAACTTGGTATTTAAGTTTAGTATCTTCCAGGGATGCGACATGAAGATTTTGAGAAAAGTCCCCCCACCCCCAACTACCCTTTACATGGAATTTTTTTTCGAAAATTTTGATTTTCTCAAAAATGGCTCTAAGGATTTTGATTAAAATTTCGGATATTAAATATATTTACCTGACAAATGAAATCTATATCTTGAATTTTCTGGGAATAGCCTCTGAAGAGTAGTTTATTCTGGATGAATTTTACTAAATTTTGAATAATTGCTAAACCGTAAGAAGTGGACAAAGACTTACTACACAAAAATGTAGAGCACATTAAAACACACAATTTATGTTATATACATTTTTTCGTGGAGTTCGTCGTTTTTGTGACATTCCTTATTTTTGGTTTCTGCTATGAAAAACTTATACTTTTCTCATACTGGAACTTGTCAACTCCTATCCATATAAACAAAGGAACTTCATTGACATAGCAACCAGCTTTTGACTATCACTTTAACCTACGGTTGTCCCTTATTTCGCTTCTACTTACAAGGATGCGAGTAATAAGACTATTTCTGCTAATTTTTTCTGATTAGCATAAAGTAAATAGAAGTATAAGCTTTTTAAGAATTATTTGTTGCAGGGATATGCAGAGAGTCATGTGAATGGTACACATCAGATTTTTTTTTGATTCAAGTGTCTCCAAATCATGCTTTTCCGGTGAAATCTTGGCATATAATTTTTGGGCGGTATGCAATACCTTCTCTACCTACTATGTAATTGTTAGAGGAAGCAGAAAAGCTTATTATGCTATTTACTTCAGGTTAATCGGGATAAACACTTGCAATTGAAAGCTTATGCTGGTTTAAATGCACGGGTGGATGTTAGAAAGAGGTTAGAATACCCGACATACTACGGACGAAACAATCATTTGCATAAAATTAAGGGTAGAAGGTGCAAAATCGACGCAGGAAAATGTTTTTTTCTTAATAGGACCATTTAAGATTGCAGTATACTGCACGTAGCAACGTTTGTGGGCTAACCTCTGATCTTAAAGATGTTTAGGGGTAATTTAAAGAAAATAAACGTTAGACAATTAATTTAGGTAAATACTGTATTCTGAAGTAATAATCTCAATGGCTATTCTATTACTGTCAATGTTGATGCTTTATAGTAACTGTTTATAACCATTGACGTAAGTATTTCTGTACTGACTAAGTTCATTTTTGTAGCAGAGTTCACCGTTTCCGAGATATTCCTTGTTAATGGTTTCAATTTTAAACTACACTTCTCAAACGGCGTCACCTTTCATTTCATTTCTTTTGTTTTTCTGGAAATGCAAAGCAAAGCAAACTTCAATTATTCACATATCCATCGGCTTTTAAATGATTTGACTATCGCTTTAGCCTGGTATATCCACTTTTTTCCCTTCTGCTTTTAAGGAACTGAGTAGCAATACCAAGTGTGTTAATGTTTTTCTTGTTTATCATGAAGTACATAGAAAATACTCTTTTCTAAGAATAGTTTGTTTGCAGAACAGATAGAGAAAGTCATGTGAATGCAACGCATACATTTTTTGAGTTATCGTGTTCACAGACACACCGACCCATAGACTCTCTCTCCATCTCTCTCTCTCACACACACACACGTTTTTCTAAACATTTTTTTTTGGATACAAAGTAATCTAAAATGTGTATTTTCGGTGAAATTTCCACATGGAGTTTTTAGGCGGAATACAACACTTTCTCACACTAATATGTGTTTGTAGTAAAGAGAAAGCAAAAAATCTGATGTTTTCCTTTCCCATGACTTTCACTACCTGTTCCGTAAACAATCTATTCTAACAAAAGAGTCCGCCTCATGCTAATCGAGATAAATACTACCAGCAATTGTCTTATTACTTGCTTCCTCGTAAGCAGAAGGGAAATAAGGTGAAACACTAAACTAAAGCGATAGTCAAATCTTTTAAAGCAGGTCGTATGTGAACAATTGAAGTTTGATTCGCTTTGCATTTGCAGAAAAACAAAAGAGACTTGAAACGATAGGTGACCCTGTGTGACGATGATTCTCTAAACATCTCAATAGGATTAATATTTAGGATTCTGCTTTCTGCGTTTATTGTGACGGACAGGTACAAGATTGCGATCACATAGATGTTCTTTGCATGCAAGAAACTATGGACAGCAATACAACATTTTCGGGATCAGATGGTGAGTTTAGGCATTCATCTTCCATGCAATGTTGCTCAATTACCTGCGACTCAAAATGTTCATGTATGTACTGCTATGATAGCATTTTTAAACCATTTCAATGTAAATTTCCTGTGTAATGCACTGAAATATATTTGTAGGCTACATGCGCAATTTGTAAATTGAATCTCAGTTTTTCATTGTTAGTGTCTTTGACTGTAAGGATGATATCTAAATGCCAATACATAAATTTAAAAAAACAAAAAAAAATGTTAGTTTGAAACCAATAAGAAGGAATATCTCGGAAACGCTCAACTCTACAGCAATGGAATTTTGCATAACCGGTAAATCGTAAGAGATATACAAAAACGTACTGCACAAAAAATGTATATCTCGTTAAGACACGCAATTTAACCATTTACATTTTTTTTTTTTTGTAGAGTTAACCGTTACCTAGTTATTTTGGATTATTAGTTTCAATTTTAAGCCACTTAAGCTTTTCTCAAATGGGAATACATCATTTTCTCGTTTCCTATTTGCTTACTCCTGGCAAGGAAAGAGATTGAATTTTAAATTTTTCACACAGCGACCGGCTTTTAAAGGACGAGACTACCGCTTTAGCCTGTGCATTTTCTTATTTCCCTTCTACTTATAAGGAAACTAGTAACAAGATAATTCTGCTAACGTTTTTCTTGACTACACGATGTAGATAACAGATTAATGTTTTGAATAAAAGGTTTGTTTACGGAACAGCTAGAGGACATCATGTGAATGGAACACATTAGATTTTTGCCCTTCTGCTTCTAAGGAACAAAGTAATAAGGACAATTTCTGTAACGTTTATCTCGATTAGCATGAAGTAGATAGCAGAATGTCGCCCTCTGTGGTGTAATGGTTACCATGCTAAATTCATGTGCTCAAGATCGTGGGTTCAAACCCGGCGGAGGACGATGGATCTTTTCGGGTGTAAAAATCCTTAACATGGAAGGGAAGTAAAGCCGTTGGTCCCGTGTGGTCGGCACGTAAAAGAGCCTCAAGTTTGCTAGAGAGGCCTCAGAGCAAATTAAGCGGTCTTTCACGCCCAATTTAGAATGGAACGCTGAGAACCACTGTAGTTAAAGAGCGTCCATAAATAACACGTAATTTACATTTAGATAGAAGAATAAGCTTTTTAATACTAATTTGTTACAGAGATGTCATGTAAATGGAACACTTCGGATTTTTTTTTATTCAGGGGTCCCAAAACATATACTTCAGGTGAAAACTCGGTATCAAATCTTTGGTGGGAATAAAATACATTCTATACAGTGTAAACATCTCTGCACTGTACATAGTACGTGTAGAGAAAGTAATTAGTATTAAGATATTATCGCAAGGAAAACTAAGCTGATGTAAATATCTGATTTACAGAGACGGAGTTTAAACAGAACATTTGCTCTCTATTTGCTATGGATGATTAAAAGTATATTTTTCCGTGTAACTCTTTCCCCTATGACCTCACACACTCATAGACATACACATTAATGCGTATACAAATAAATGCGCACGCACAGCTCTGTACGTTAGTGGTAAAAACTCTTCCATCAGCAAATTAAGAATAATCTGCAATGTTGGTTCTCCAGGTGCCCAAACATATTACACTAAGTGCTATATCTGTACGGTGTAAAGAGAATTAGCAAATTAATGGTATTAAATATGGAGGTTTATTCGCGGGCATCCTCGTATTTTTTTCAAAAGCGTGTTAATTGCCTTTTTACATTAATCTCGCTGAGTGCAAAAATGAAATTGTGACCAAATGAAAATTATTTAAACAATTTTATTTTGCTTTAGTCTCTTTAAAGCAATACTAAAATGCAGTATAAAATTTTGCACATCCATCAAGCTTATGAAAGTTGACCTAAGTTACATATGAGTTTTATAATAATTTTTTCATTTTTCTTACAGATTAGCTCTAATATTTATTTTCCGAAATGTAATGCAATGTAAATGTAAGTCTTGCAGTTCTACAAGAATATGCTACGTAATTCGTTTATTTAAAAGCACGTTTAGCGTCAATAAATAGTATTTTAGCTACTCTTATTATCTGAATTTGTTTTCCCAGGCTAAATATTAAGCTTTTAAGCTTTGGTTTTAAACATAAAAACAGATTTTTCAAAGTTATGTATTTTGCTTCAGCTTTACAAGAACATTACAAAATATCGATAAATTTATATTTTTACTTTCTGTAGCCCTGTATGTACACAAGGCACGGAAAAAGTCTTGTTCCGTACACTACATTCCTTACCGTTTGTAGGGTGCTTTATTGCGTTATGTTTTTATTTTATTGGCTGATACTGTCACCTTGCAGGTGAGTGTTCTATATCGAACCTATAGAGCATGCTGGGTTTGTCAGCTCATTCGCTAATAGGAATTGCCACCTTACTCAACTGGAAGTGAGATTAGGTAACGTGTACTACAGCAGTAAGCCACAACCCCTTCTCCTTCCCCAATTAGAGTGACGGTGGGGCCAGCGGATATCAGAAGACACGCCCTATAAACTCCCTACAGACAATCAGAAATTCGATGTCTAATACTATTTGTGCTCTGTGTACAATGTACATAGAGATATAGTACTGTATTCCACCCAAAAATTCGATGTCGAGATTTCACCGGAAATACATGTTTTAGGAACCCCTGAATCCAAAAAAAGCATGTATGTGTTTGGGGGGGTAGCCAAATTTGGAAATAAACACATTCACTGGAGGGCAAATGTGGTCAATACGATGTATGTAGCAATTCGAATCTTAATTTTACAATTTTCGTCATCGAAATTGCACAGGTCTGCATCCTTGCATTGTGTTGAAGAAATAAAATCCTTTTCGTTTGCAGGTGAGAGCGTTTTTTTTCTTGATTTCTCTGATCAACCGGTTCAATAACGATGCATAATACTCTGAATTTATCGTTCTTCCTTTTCACAAGTAACCAATGTATATGATCCGCGTGCATCCCCACTACCGAGGCCATCAATTTGTCTGTAGATTTCACCACCTTTGACTTCTTCGGAGGCGGGTCGCCTATAATAACCCACTGTTTCGACTGCAGTTTTGTCTCTGGAGAGTAGGTATCCAAGTTTCATCCGTAGTTATGTATTGACGCAGAACCTCGTCAGGATTGCTCCGGAAAAATGGCAAACCAGCTTCCGAATCGATCACACGATTGCGCTTATTCTCCCTTGAGAGCAAACGCGGCACCCATCTTGCCGAGACCTATGTCAGACCTAATTTTATGTTCCCAGAAAGTTTTGATTTTCTTAAAAATGGCTCCAACGATTTTGATTGAAACGCCGAATATTAAAAATATTTACATCCCAAATAAAATGTATATCTTGAATTTTCTGGGAATAGCCTCTGAAGACCTCTTTATTCTGGATGAATTTTGAGGAATTTGCATAACTGGTAAACCGTAAGAGATAGACAAAAACTTACTTAACTAAAAATCTAGATTTCGTTAAAACACACAATTTAGCTTATATACCTTTTCTTCGTGAGGTTGACCATTTTTTAGATATTCTTTTCTCATACGGGAATTCGTCAACTCCTGGCATGCAGCCAAAGGATCTTCAATCTTATAGCAATCAGCTATCGTTTTAGTCTACTAAATTCCATTATTTCCCTTTTACTTACAAGAAAGCAAATAATTAAGACAATTTATGCTAACGCTTTTCTCGATTCTCATAAAGTAGACGGAAGCATATGCTTTCTGACAATAATTTGTTACAGCGATGCAGAGAAACCCATGTGAATGGAACTATCAGTTTTTTTTTTTATTTATTTTCAAACTTCAAAAACGGCTCGGAGGAAAACAATTCACGTCTAACGAAGAAGTCATTTCAGATACCTATTTTGAGGACCTTCAAAAATCCTACTTTAGGGTAGGCTTAAAACAGTTGGAGAAACACTGGAAAAATGTATCGAGCTAAAGGAAGATTATGTTGAAGAAAAAAAAATACCTGATGTCTTCCATTCACACGACTTTCTCTAAAATAAATGATTGTTAAAAAAACCTATTCTTCTATTTACTTAATGCTAATGGAGAAAAAATTAGCTGAAATGGTTTTGTTACATACATTCTTGTAAGTAGAAATGAAATAAGGTAGTACCATAGGCGAAAATGATAGTCAATTTTTTTAAAAGCTGGTTGCTGTGTTATTGAAATATCTTTGTTTGAATAGACAGGAGTTAACAAATTTCCGTTTACGAAAAGTATAAGTATTTTAAAACTCAAATTAATAACAAGGAATATGTCAACTCGACGACAAAAATATATATAACATAAATTGTGTGTTTTAACGAAATATACAGGCTGTATATAAATGAACATCGGGGTTTTAACTCTTTATAATATTTATTACATTCAACTTACAGTTATAAATAATATGTCAAATGAAAAAGCAACTCAAATAGTTTTTTTTGTTGGCACAAGTGCGCATGTGCGTGCAATGTTTCTGCCGCAATCCGCTAGACAGCGGTAGTAGCAAAGATGACGACTAGTAAACAGAAAGCGTTTTGTGTTTTGCAGTTTGCAAAGACCGAATCTGTAATTACTGTGCAACGTGCGTTCCGTAGTAAGTTCGGTTGTGATCCTCCTAGCGATAAAAACATTCGTAGATGGTATAATCAGTTTGAAGATACCGGCTGCCTTTGTAAAGGGAAGAGCACGGGACGACCAGGAGTAAGTGAAGAGACTGTTGAGCGAGTGAGAGAGTGGTTCACTCGTAGCCCAAAGAAATCAGTCCGGAAGGCTAGTCGTGAATTACAAGTTCCTGTGTCAACTGTTTGGAAAGTTGTAAGAAAACGCTTACAGCTACGTCCTTACCGTTTACAGTTATTACAGGCTCTAAAGCCGAGACCACGGATTACCTGCCAAATTCGCAAACGACACGTTGTTTCATGACGATTTTGTGGATCGTGTTGTCTTCAGTGATGAATCGACCTTTCACCTTAGTGGACATGTTAACACTCATAATGTGCGCATCTGGGGCTCAGAAAATCCTCACGAGATGGTACAAGTGCAACGAGATTCCCTTAAAGTGAATATTTTTTGTGCCGTTTCCCGGCGAAAAGTTTATGGGCCTTTCGTTTTTGGTGAACCTACTGTAACTGGCACTTCTTACCTTGATACACTAGAGCAATGGCTCTTCCCTCAGCTGGAAGAAAATGAGCCAGAGAACTTTATTTTCCACCAGGATGGTGCGCCACCTCACTGGCATAACGAAGTACGCGATTGGTTGAACGTCACTGTACCCGAGCGCTGGATAGGCCGCAAGGGCCCTAATGACAGGGCTTGTTATGCATGGCCTCCACGTTCTCCTGACCTAACGCCATGTGATTTTTACCTTTGGGGCTTCATCAAGGATCGTGTGTACGTGCCTCCGCTACCAGCTGACCTCCCTGAATTAAGAAACCGGATTGAAGCAGCTGTTGCTACAATTACTGAATACACACTTATCAACGTTTGGAAAGAACTCTGCTATAGACTTGATGTGTGCCATGTGACAAAGGATAGTCACATTGAACATTTATAAGCTTCTTGGTAAAACTGCTTGAGTTGCTTTTTCATTTGACATATCATTCATAACTGTAAGTTGAATGTAATAAATATTATAAAGAGTTAAAACCCCGATATTCATTTGTATACACCCGTACATTTTCTGTTATGTAAATTTTTGCCCATCTCTTACGGTTTACTAGTTATTCAAAATTCCGCAAAATTCATCCAGAAATTTGAAGATATACAATTTATTTGTCGTGTAAATATCTTAAATTTAAGTGATTTTAATAAAATTTGTTAGATCCATTTTTGAGATCATCATAATTTTCGAAATTTAGATAAAGCATAGTTGGGAATGGGGGACTTCCTTGAAAATCTTCGTGTCGCATCTCCAAATCGGCTTTAATGATTTTAATTAAAATATTGCATATAAAAGATAATTACATAAAAAATACAATCTATATCTTCAATTTTCTGGTAATAGCCGCAAACGCCATCTTTGTTCTGGTTGAATTTTACGGAATTTTGGATAACTGGTAAACTGTAAGGGATGGATAAAAACTTACCTACCAAAAAATATATTCTCGTTAAAACACACAACTTAAGCTTACGTATTTTCGTGAGGTTGACCGTTTTTGAAATATTCCTTTTTATTGATTTCAGTATTAAAATGCTTATACTTTTCTCATACGGGCAATTGTCAACTCCTAGCCATACAAAGGAACTTCAGTCACATAGTAATCAACTTTTAAAAGATTTGACTGTCGTTTTAGCCTAGCATATTCCTTATTTTCCTCCTACATACAAGGAAACATTTCTACTATTTTTACTCTCTCTACACGTACTATGAACATAGTGTATAGAGAAAGTATTGTAATGCACTCAAAACTTCGATACCGCGATTTCCGTGGAAATACATCTTTTGAAACTCCCTGAATCCAATAAAAAGCATTTTTAGAAAAATATCCGTGTGTGTGTGTGTGTGTGTGTGTGTGTGTGTGTGTGTGTGCAGCATAGCTCAAAAATGAAAAGACCGTTAAATACCAAACTTGTTATATAAGTTCTGTATCTTCCAGGGATGTAACATGAAGATTTTCAAGAAACTCTACCCAACACAAACTACCCTTAACGTGGAGAAAATCTCGAAGTTTTGATTTTCTCAAAAATGGGTCTAACAATTTTGATTAAAATCTCTTATATTTAAGACATTTACTTGCCAAATAAAATGTATATGTTCAATTTTATGTGAATAGCCTCTGAAGACATCTTTATTCTATATACATTTTGTGGCATTTTGCATAACCGGTAAACCATAAGAGATAGGCAAAAACTTAACTAACAAAAATTGTGGCTCTAGTTAAAACACACAGTTTATGTTTTTTCGTGAATTCGACCGTTTTTGAAATATTCCTTATTATTAGTTTCAGTATTATAATTTTCTCGTGCGATAATTTCTCAACTTCTGGCCGTGCAAACAAAGGAACTTCTATCACAAAGCAACCAGCTTTAAAAAGATTTGTCTATCGTTTTAGCCTAGTATATTTCTTTACTTTCCTTCTATATATAAGAAAGCATTTCTGCTAATTTTAGCATGAAGTGAATAGTAATAAGCTTTTTAACAATAATTTGTTTTAGATATGTACAAAAATCCTGTTAATCAGATGTTTTTAGGTCTGTTATGTAAGGATTTTAGGTATACACGTTGGGTAATTAAATTCAGTTGGTGCTTGGCGCCATTAAATGCGCAACTGCTAGTCAGCGAACCTTGTACTGCAGTGCTTTAATGGGTAATAGAACTTCATCATGAGTATAGATAAACTGCGCGACCTATTAATTGCCTCAAGAACTGGAAGACAGAGCAGAGTAGCTTTATGATTAATGTAAATTGTAACAATTAGCGGTTGCCTCGGAAACTGCTATGATTCGTTTTCAAGACGCAATTGCTTACGCCGAGTGGCATAGGTTCAGTGAAATTCCACTCTTATATGTATGAGACGCACCACTAGAGGCAAAAGTTTATGTTTTTAATGTTAAATGAAAAACCTGATGTGTTCCATTCACATGTCTTCTAGCTGTTCGGTAAACAAACCTTTTATTCAAAACATTAATCTCTTATTTACATCATTCTAATCAAATAGAATCAATCTTATTACTAGACTTAAACGATAGCCTCGTCCTTTAAAAGCCGATTGCTATGTGAAACAATTGAAATTCCAATCTGTTTGCTTGACCGGAGTAAACAAACGAGAAACGAGAAGAGAGATGTCGTCCCATTTGAGAAAAGTTTAAGCGGCTAAAATTGAAACTAATAATCCAGAATATTCCGAAAACCGTTATCTCGACAAAAAAATGTACATAATCTAAATTGTGTATCTTAATGAGTTCCACAGTTTTTGTGTAGTAAGTTTTTGTGTATCTCTTACGCTTTGCCAGTTATATAAAAGTCATCCAGAATGAAGAGTTCCTTATTCTACGAAAATCTAAGATATAAAATTCGTTTGTCATAAAAATATCTTAAACATAAGGTATATTAATCAAAATCGTTACAGCCATTTTAAAGAAAATAAAATGTTTCCAAAAATGTTCCATGTAAAGGGTAGTTGGAGTGAGAAGATTTTTTTAAAATCTTCGTGTCGCATCCTTGGAAGATACCAAATTTTAATACCAAGTTTGGTATTTAACGGTCTTTTCGTTTTTTTATCTATGCTGCCCACAGACACATACATACATGCATACTCGCACACAGATACACACGGACCTTTTTTTTTAGTTTTTATTCAGGGGATCTCAAAACATGTATTTACGGTGAAATATCGGCCAGAACTTTTCGGTGCAGTTAAATACTTTCTCATTACACTATGTACGTACGTGTAGAGAAAGTAAAAAAGAATGGTGAATTTCGATAGTAAAATGTTTTTATCCTATTCTATAGATCTCATGTATACTTTTCATTTATGAATTTTTATTTCATCGTGAAGTAATTTATTTCATTGTAACTTATTTTAAATTCTTTGGGAGCTTCCCATTCTTTGAATATAAAGTTCCTGGCCATATAGGTCGCTTGACTTGCCGGTAACAAACTAAGTACAACTTTTTTAACATAATCTAAAACTTATTAGGGAATATCCATTTTAATTCATTTGTTGATTTATTTGGTGTAATTTAAACCACCAGAATTGAAACTGTTTATACCAGGAGTTACGCAGCAGCGAAAAAAACAAACAAACAAAAAACACTATCTTAGTCACGATTAAAATTAAATTCCTTGTAATGACGACTCTAACAATATAAGAATATTTCAGTTAATATTAGGAGAGGATAAACATTGTATATTAAACGTGGCTAGTTACACTATTATTACCGTATTATTACTAATTATTATATTACTAATTACATTATTATTTGAAGACTCGTGTACTAAACATCCCACTCACAAATAATAGTCTATTTAAACCACTTATAATATAAATAACTATTTATGTATTTGAAATAATTTTGTAATTATGTAAAGTCTTACTTTATTTGAAAATGTTCGCGATTTTTAATATTTTCAAAAATAATATGTTTTTAGCATTACATTAAAATCCTCTAGTTTTATACTTTCTCTATTTAGTAGATAATACAGAGGTAGAGGAGGTATTGCACATCACTCAAAAATTCAATACCAAGATTTCACTGGAATTACACGTTTTTGGGTACCAGGTAATAAAAAAAACGGTTTAATAAAAAGGTCCGGGTGTGTGCCCATGTGTCTGTGAACACGGTAACTCAAAAACAAGAAGACTGTAAACTATCAAACTTGGTATTTAAGTTTAGTATTTTCTAGGGATGCACAAAGATTCTGAGAAAAATATTCCCACCCCAAAGTACCCTTTACATTGAAAAATTTCGAAATATTTGATTCATTCAGAAATGGCTCCAAAGGTTTATATTTTGGTATCGTATATTATATATATTTAAATAACAAATATAATGCATATCTTTGCTTTCTGGATGACTTTTGCATAACTGGTAAACACCAAAATATAAATAAAAAAGTTACTGCACAAAGATATAGATCTCGTTAAAACACACAATTTTTTCCATGTGCACTTTTTTGTGCAGTTGTTCATTTCGGAGGTATTCCTTGTCATTGATTTAAGTTTTGAAGTACTAATACTTTTCTCGCATGGGAAGTTTTCAACTCTAAACCATGAAGAGCAACGAATTTTAATCACCTAGCAACCCTTTCAAAAGATTTGACTGTCGCTTTAGCTTAGTGCATTCCCTTATTTCCCTTCTACAGACCAGGAGGCAAATAATAAGCAAGATAAGTTAATGCAATAAAGCAAATAGAAGAATAAGCTTTTTAACAATAATTATATAGATGTAGAGAAAGTTAAGTGAATGGAACACATAAGATTTTTAATTTCTCTAGCCCCGTATGTACAATGTACATAGAGATAGAGAAGTATTGTATTCCACCCAATAATTCGATACCAAGATTTCACCGGAAATACATGTTTTAGGACCCCCTGTATCCATAAAAAAGCAGTTTCAGAAAAAGGTCCGTGTGTGTGTCCGTGTGTCTGTGAACACGATAACTCAAAAACAAATAGTAGCTAAAATACCAAACTTGGTATTTAAGTTTAGTATCTTCCAGCAATGCGACAAAAAGATTTTGAGAAAAATCCCCCAACCCAAACTACCCTTTACATGGAACTATTTTCGAAAATTTTGATTTTCTTAAAAATGGCTCTAACGATTTTGATTAAAATATCGTATATTAAAGATATTTACTTAACAAATAAAATTTATATCTTGAATTTTCTGGGAATAGCTTCTGAAGACCTGTTTATTCTGGATGAATTTTGCTTAATTTCACATAACTAGTAAACCGTAAGAGATAGACAAAAACTTGCTATACAAAAAATGTAGGTTTATTTAAAATACACAAGTTATGTCATATACATTTTTCTCGTGCAGCTTACCGTCTTCGAGGTACTCATTGTTATTAGTTTCAGTTGTGAAGTACCTATACTTTTCTCAGACGGGAGTGTCCGTTTTTCTTTTGTTCTACTCCTGGCCAAGAAAAGAAGCGATTTTTAATGACAATCGCGTAACGACAGCTTTTAAAACATTTGACTATTGGTTTAGCCTAGTGTATTCCCTTATTTTCTTCCTACTTATAAGGAGCTAAGTATTAAGAACATTGTGCTAATGAGTACCTCGATTAGTAAGGTGCAGAAAGAAGAATTATCTTATGTAAGAAGTTAGTAGAACAGCTAGAGAAAGTCATGTGAGTGTAACACATCAGATTTTTATTTTATATGGAAACATGTGAATTCAAGTAAAAAAATAAAATGTTAATTTAATGCTTGCATCTTCATACCAAGCAACTAATCCTGTCCAGACCGATGGTTTTTAAGAGGGGTATTAGTGAGCACTTTAATTTTACTAATATATTAAAGACTTTAAGTAAAAAAATCTAGTATCCTTCAAAGTTATAAATAAAGAATATTCATCTTTAAGTCTTAGTACAATTAATACACCATTAGAATTGCATTCTAATATGCTTAAAAGCGACAGCCCGGTGTCAGTAGATTTAATGGCATGTAAAAGAACTTCTGCGGGACAAAATTCCGGCACACTGGCGTGCTGATATTATCCTGGCAATTGACAGCGTCGTTAGCGAATAAAATAATTTACTGCCATGCAATTCGAAGGGTTTTTACTTTCTCTATACCCACTATGCACATAGTGTATAGAGAAGGTATTGTATTGCACCCAAAAATTTGTTACCGAGATTTCACCGGAAATATATGTTTAAGGTTCCCTTCAACTAAAAAAAGGATTTTCAGAATAAGGTCCGTGTGTCTGTGTGTGTAAGTGTGTGTGTGTGTGTGTGTGTGTGTATGTCCGTGTGTCTGTGAACACGATAACTCAAAATCGAAAAGTCGGTAAAATACCAACCTTGGTATTTAAGTTAAGTATCTTCCAGGGATGTGACACGAAGATTTTGAGAAAAATCCCTCCACCCCAACTCCCCTTTACATGGAACGTTTTTCTAAAGTTTTGATTTTTTCAAAAACGACTCTAACGATTTTGATTAAAGCTATTTACCTGACAAATAAAATGAATATTTCGAATTTTCTGGGAATAGCCTCTGAAGACTACTTTATTCTGGATGACTTTTACGAAATTTTGAATGAGTGCTAAACCGTAAGAAAAGGACAAAGCTTACTATGGGAGAAATGTAGAGCGCGTTAAAAGACACAATTTCTGTTATATACATTTTTTTCGTGGAGTTCATCGTTTTTTGAGACATTCCTTGTTTTTGGTTTCTGCTTTGAAAAACGTATACTTTTCTCATACAGGAATTTGTCAACTCCTATCCATACAAACAAAGGAATTTCAGTCACTTTAACCTATGACACTCCCTTATTTCGCTTCTACCTACAAGGAAGCGAGTAATAAGACTATTTATGATAATTTTTTCTGATTAGCATAAAGTAAATAGAAGTATAAGCTTTTTAAGAATAATTTGTTGCAGGGATATAGAGAAAGTCATGTGAATGGCACACATCAGAGCTTTGCTATATATGGCAGCGCAGGTGATGACACTGTTGATACAGATACCTAATGAAGATGAAGCACCACTGGAATACGATGGCGGGGGAAACCGGAGTACCCGAAGAAAACCCACCTCTCCACCGCTACAAATCCCACATGCAGTCATCTGGGATCGAATCCGGCCGCCTTGATAAGAGGCAAGTGATCTAACCACTCGGTCACGCCGCGGTCCTGGAAGTTCTGAAACAATATTTAGAAAATAAGTTAGAGTTACAATACTTAGAAGACACTAAAACAAGGAATTAAGAGGAAAATATGCTTTTGAAAACATATGCTATAAGAATTTAAATATTAGAGAAATCTGTAATTTGCTTTGGTTTATCATAAGTGTTTCCGGTTGATAATTCAGAACCCGAGCGAAGCGATGGGACTGAATTGTTCTAAGAGATGAAAATACGAATTGTATTTGATAAGACAATTCAGCGAAATAGACTATTGATAATTTTTAATAGACATGAAGAGAGATTTCATCAGGTTATGATTATAATACTTACATTAGAGCTCAAATGGTGGATGACGCATTCGACCATGTATGTTTACCGATTTTTAAAAAAAAAACAGCGTCGTGAGGATGTTTCAGTCGAGTGTTTGGTAATATTTCGCTGCAATAAATCTGAGTTTTGCGTCGATTCATAACAATGGATGAATCCTGGGTCCAAAACTTCACACCTGAGACAAAGGAACAATCAAAACAATGGGCCGGAAGGGGGAAATTGGCTCCAAAAAGGCGAAGACAGTTTTCTGGCACGCACGCTAGATAATTTTCATTTATCTCAAAAAAGGCCGCATTTAGTAAAAAATAAAGTTTTGTTTCATCAAGACAATGCACCAGTTCCCACCATGGTAAAAATCAATGAGTTAAATTTCTAATTACTTTCTCATGCACCCTATTCGCCAGATTTGGCCCCCTCTGGTTATTTTCTGTTTCCAAACTTGAAGAAATGGCTTGGTGGTAGAAGATTTGCCAACAATGAAGAGATGGCGTCTGCAATTGATGCCTATTCTGCAGACCTCGATAGCCCTCACTGTAACAGAGTATCGAAGCTATTAAACATTGCTGGGAAAAATTGAATCGTGCTGAAAGGAGACTATGAAGAGAAATAAAGATGTAACTCCATGGCACGACAGCTCACGGGGAACCTTGGCCTACCGCCCGGCCGCTGCGTCCCCCATCTCGGTCCACTACAGACGTCATGGATGGGGTGCAGTATTGGAGGGTGAGACGTGGTCAGCGCCTCGAGCCCCTCCCGGCCGGTTAATGCGGTCCTCATGACCTGGAGCCGCTACTTCTCAATCAAGTAGCTCCTCAATTGGCCCCCCAGGGACCTTACGAGGCTGAGTGCACCCCGGTCCAGGTCTCCCAGCGGGGGAAAAATCCCCACGCCGGTACTGGGGATCGAACCCAGGTCTCCCGCTTGGTAAGCAGCTGCGCTACCACCGCGCTAAGGAGACGACCAAATAAAGATGTTTTACCCCAAAATTTGTTGCTTTCTTTGTTAGGTCGAGTACTTAGCCCACGTATTCCTTTCTTTATTCTTACTAATGTGCATAGCTAGATACGTACTGTATTTCACCCAAAAACTTGTTGTCAAGATTTCACAGCACATGTGTTTTGAGTTTCCCCGAGTTCAAAATAAAGCATTCTTAGAAAAAGGTCCTCAAAATGAGTAGCCCGTTAAATATAAACCTGATAATTAAGTGCCTACAATATCTTCCACACGAAGATTTCAAGACACTCCGGTCCATCCCAATCTACCCTTTACATGGAAAAATTTTCAAAAATTTTGATTTTCTCAAAAGTGGCTATAACGGTTTTGTTAAAATACCATATATTAGAGATACTTACACAACTAATATTATGTATATCTTGATTTTTCTTGGAATATTCTCTGACGACCTCTTCATTCTAGATGCCTTTTGCATTACCGGTAAACCGTAACAGATTATACAATTTAATACACAATAATGTAGCTCTCATTAAAACACACAACTTAAGTCATATAATTTTTTTTTTTAATTTCTGAAATATACCTTGTTAGTGGCTTCCGCATTAAAATGCTAACGTAAGTCATCATCCGTTTCTTATCTCTTTTGTTTTACTCCTGGTCAAAAAGATAACTAAATTTTAATGACAGTCGCATTACGAGGGCTTCTATAACTTTCGTCTAATCCTGGTACAGTCCCTTATTATCCTTCTTCTTATAAGGAACTAAGTATACCATTTCTACCAGCTTGTATCTTGATTAGCGTTGTGCACATAGAGTACATTGTTTGCAGAACATACAGAGAAAGCTATGTGAATGGAACACATGAAATTATTTTAGGTTCACTGTAACTCGAATGAACCAATTACTAATTCTTGTTATTGGACAAATTTTTGAGCATATTATATTTGAGCAAATAAATATATTTCTCTAAAACTTTGACTTGTTTAATAAAAATCTAATGTGTCCTATTCACATGACTTTCTCTATATCTCGGTAACAAAGTATTGTTAGTAAGCTTATCTTTTATTTATTTCATACTAATAGAGAAAAATTACCAGAAATAGTCTTATTTCTTGCTTTATTGTAAGTAGAAGCGAAATAAGGGAGTACCATTGGTTAAAGTGAAAGCTAAAAGCTGGTTGCTATGTGACTGATGTTCCTTTGTTTGTTTGGACATGAGTTGGTAAATTCCTGTATGAGAAAAGAAGTTTTTCAAAGCTGAAACCAAGAAAAAAATGTATATAACATAAATTGTGCGTTTTAACGTGCTCTACATTGTTTGTGTGTTAAGTTTTTATCCATCTCTTACGGTTTAGTAGTTATGCAAAAATCATCCAGAATAAAGTAATCTTCAGAGGCTATTCCCAGAAAATTTAAAATATACATTTTATTTGTCAGGTAAATATCCTTGATATATGATATTTTAATCAAAATCGTTAGAGCTATTTTTTAGAAAATCAAAATTTTCGAAAAAAGTTCTATGTAAAGGGTAGTTTGGGATGGGGGAATGTTACTCAAAATCTTCGTGTCGCATCCCTGGAAGATACTAAACTTAAATACCCAGTTTGGTATTTTACCGACTTTTCGTTTTTGAGTTATCGTGTACATAGACCCACGGACTCACACACACACACTCGGACCTTTTTCTGAAAATGTTTTTTTTTATACAGGGGACCCTAAAGCATATCTTTCCGATAATACCTTGGTATCGAATTTTTTGGTGGAGTGCAATACCTTCTCTATACACTATGTAGATAGTACTTATAGAGAGAAAGTAAAAATCAATATGGCTTTTCTAAAGACAGAGTTAATGCTGCAGCAATACAAAGTTTGGTTGATATATTACATTCCTCGTTTGAAAATAGTGGATGTGTGACCTGAGTAAGGCTTTTGATTCCATTGGTCATAATATTTTATTGGAAAAGCTTTCCTATTATGGCATTCAAAATACTCAGTTGAATCTCGTGAAATCCATTTACTTGATAGAAAACTATTGATATACGTGAACGATGAATGTTTAGCTATGTCCTACATAGTTATTGGTGTACCGCAGGGCTCTCTTTTGTGTCCTTTTTATTGCAGTTAATGACTTACCAAGTAATATACCCACATATATTAAAATGTTTGCAGACGATATCACTTTTGTATCAAGAGGAAATGGTTTAATTGTATTAAATAATTAATATAAAGTATAATGACTAACGTTTCCGAATGATTTGAAGTTATTAGTTATTTTTAAATAAATTAAAGACTATTTCTGTTTTATTCACTTTTAAAAGGATATCCCACGACTTAGCATTGTAGTATCAGACACGAAAGAAATTCTTAGGTGTATATATTAATATCAAATTATCGTGGACCATCCACATTGAATAGTTAAAGAATAGAATTGGTATTTAAGTTTAGTATCTTCCAGGGATGTCACACGAAATTTTTGAGAAAAATTCCCCAACCCCAAACTACACTTTACATGAAAAAAATTGTAAAAATATGTATTTTCTCAAAAATGGTGCTAATGATTTGGATTAAAATACCATATTTATTAAAGATATTTATATGGCAAATAAACTGTATATCTTGAATTTTCTGGGGGAAGAATCTGAGACGTCCTTATTCTGGATAAAGTTTGGTGAATATTGCTGGCAAACTGTAAAAGATAGGCAAAAAACTTACTAGACAAATAAATGTACACAACTTGTGTCATATGCGTTTCTTTCGTGGAATGGACCATTTTTTGGATATACCTTGTTATTTGTTTTAGATTTAAAATACTTAAAACTTTTCTCACAAGGAAAGTTATAAACTACATAGAAACGGATTTCAACATCATGACAACCAGCTTTTAAAATATTTGATATTCCTTTTAGCCTAGCGTATTCTCTTATTTGCCTTCTTTTCCTTATAAAAAAGCAAGTAATAAGACAATTTCTGTTAATATTTATCTCGATTAGAATGAGTTAGATGAATACTGGTTTTAACAATAATTTTTAGAGAGACGTTGAGTAAGTCATGTGAATGCAACACGTCAAATATTTTTACTTTCTCTATACGTACTATGTACATAGTGTATAGATAATGTATTGCATTGTACCCAAAAATTCGATACCGAGATTTCACCGGAAATATATGTTTTGAGACCCCCTGAATAAAAAAAAAGCATTTTTAGAAACATGTCCATGTGTGTCTGTCTGTGTGTATGTGTGTGTGTCTGTATGCCTGTGGGCAGCATAGCTCAAAAACGAAAAAACCGTTAAAAAACCAAACTTGGTATTTAAGTTTGATACCTTCCAAGGATGTGACACGAAGATTTTCAAGAAAATCCCCCACCCTTTGCATACAACTTTTTTCGACAATTATGATTTTCTGAAAGATGACTCTAATGATTTTGGTTAAAATCCCGTACATTACTGACATTTACGATACAAATAAAATGTATATCTTGAATTTTCTGCGAATAGGCTCTGAAGACTACTTTATTCTGGATGAATTTTACGGAATTGTGCATAACTGCTAAACCGTAAGAGATGGACAAAAACTTACTCTACAAAACTCGCGATAAAGCACACAATTTATGTCATATACTTTTTTTAGTGGAGTTGATCATTTTTAAGATATTCTTGGTTTTTCGTTTCTGCTTTGAAAAACATACATTTCTCGTACAGGAATTTGTTAACTCCTGTCCATACAAACAAAGGAACTTCAGTCACATAGCAACCAGCTTTTGGCTTTCACTTTAACCTATGGTACTCCCTTATTTCACTTCTACTTACAAGGAAGCAAATAATAAGACTATTTCTGCTAACATTTCTCGATTAGCATGAAGTAAATAGAAGCGTAAGCTTTTTAGCTAAAATTTGTTGCAGAGACGTAGAGAAAGTCATGTGAATGAAGCACATCAGATTTATTTATCTTGATTACCATGGTGTAGATAAAGATTAATCTGTTGTAATGATATTGTTTGCAGAACATATAGAGAAAGCCATGTGAAAGGAACACAGATTTTTTTGTGCAATTCTGGGTAACCAATTAGCAATAAGCAAAGGAAGGCCAAAAGTAACACAAAGTGAAGTAATTTTAGAGGATTGTCGTGAAAGCTATAGTAATACCACCAGACATATGATTACAAATTGATTTTTGCATTTTTACTTTCTCTACGCTTACTATCTACATTGTGTATAGAGGAAGTATTGTATTGCACCCAAAAATTCAATACTGAGATTTTATGTCTTGAGACTCCCTGATCCAAAAAAAGAATTTTTAGAAAAATGTCCGTATATATGTGTGTGTGTATGTGTGTGGGCAGCAGAGCTCAAAACGAAAAGACCGTTAAATACCAAACTTCAGTTTTGTATCTTCCAAGGGTACGACACGAAGAATGTCAAGAAAATCCTCCCACCCCAACTATCCTTTACATGCAATATTTTTTTGGAAAATTTTAGTTTTCTCAAAATAATTCTAACGATTATGATTAAAATATCTTATGTTTAAGATATTTTTATATGAACCAAAAAGTATGTTTAGAATCTTCTGGGAATAACCTCTGAAGACCTCTTCATTCTGGATGAATTTTAATAACTGGCAAATCGTAAGAGATAGACAAAAACCTACTACACAAAAAATTTACATTTCATTAAAATTCACAATTTATGTCATATACTTTCTTTTTTGTAGAACAAACGTTTTCGATATATTCCGAATTATTGGTTTCATTTTTAGTCACTTAAACTTTTCTCAAATGGGAAGACATGTTTTTTCTTGTTATCGTTAGTTTACTCCTGACAAGCAAAGAATCAGTTATTTTACATAGCGACCGGCTTTTAAAGGTACCGAGATTATCACTTTAGCCTGTGCATTTTTTGATTTCCCTTCTACTTACAAGGAAGCTAGTAATAAGACTAATTCTACTTATGTTTAGCTTGATTTCCATGATGTTGATAACAGATAAATGTTTCGAATAAAAGGTTTGTTTGCGGAACAGCGAGAGGACATCATGCGAATGGAAAACATTAGATTTTTGAGTTGTACTTACAAGGAACTGAGTAATAAGGACAATTTTGGTAATGTTTATCTAGATTAGGATGATGTAGAGAAATTTATGTGAATCTAACACATCAGATTTTTTACTTTCTCTAGCCCTGTATGTACAATGTACATAGGGACAGAGAAGTATTGCATTCCACTCAAAAATTCGATGTCGAGATTTCACCGGAAATACATGTTTTAGGACCCCTGAATCCAAAAAAAGCATTTCTAGAAAAAGGTCCGTGTGTGTGTCCGTGTGTCTGTGAACACGATAACTCAAAAACGAAAAGTAGCTAAAATACCAAACTTGGTATTTAAGTTCAGTATCTTCCTGGGATGCGACACGAAGATTTTGAGAAATATTCCCCCACCCCAAACTACCCTTTACATAAAACTTTTTTTCGAAAATTTTGATTTTCTTAAAAATGGCTCAAACGATTTTTATTAAAATATCGTATAAGTACCTGACAAATAAAATGTATATCTTGAATTTTCTGGGAATAGCCTCTGAAGAGTAGTTTATTCTGGATGAATTTTACTGAATTTTGATTAACTGCTAAACCGTAAGAAATGGACAAAAACTTACTACACAAAAAATGTAGAGCACGTTAAAGCACACAATTTATGTTACATACATTTTTTTCGTGGAGTTTGTCGTTTTTGAGACATTCCTTATGTTTGGTTTCTACTATGAAAAACGTATACTTTCCTCATACAGGAGTTTGTCAACTCCGGTCCATACAAACAAAGGAACTTCATTGACATAGCAACCAGCTTTTGACTATCATGTTAACCTATGGTAGTCCCTCATTTCGCTTCTACTAACAGGGAAGCAACTAGTAAGACAATTTCTGATATTTTTTTCAATTAGATGAAGTAAATAGAACAATTTGTTGCAGGGATATAGAGAAAGTCATGTGAATGGTACACATCAGATTTTTTTCAATAGCTAACAGTGAACCTCTGGTAGGCCAATAATGATTGCAAAGGTAGCTCAAAGTGAAGTAATTTTAGACGTTTGTCGTGAAAGCTATCGTAAAACTGTACCAGGAATATAATTACAAATTGATTTTTGCATTTTTTTTTGTTCTTAACAACAATATCATAATTTCTCGATACTCAAAGTTAAAGGGCTGTAAAGCAAGTTGAGTATTTGCATGGAATATAACGCTCACTGTGTTGTGTTAATATTTTGCGGTCCACGAGCTTAGAACGCTTGTGATGGAAAACATCGACTGCTTGTTTGCCTTGGAACTGTTTAACAATAACATGGAGGAGAGGGTGGGGAGGGGGGAGGCAACTCCAAGATTCACAATATAGGTACTTAATGGAATTGTGATGTTAACCACCATGTCGTCATTTCACGGGTTTGCCTCCTCTAAACCATTCAATATTTTCTTTTCGTCGGGGAGTTTTTAATTAACCACCCGCCTCGTGCTGTAGAACCTGCCTTCCACTCCAGCCCTTTTTTTACGATGGTCTCTGCGCAAATTAACTCCAACTATAGCAGCAGCACAACAGAAGGCCAGACGGGCTCCAAGCACTTGATTTTTGCTATATACAGTACAGTACATTGCCTAATCAAACGTATTCCCATTTTAAGTAGACCTAACTGGAAGCAATGTTTATTTTAAGCCGTTTTTATATACGAAAATGCAGGAAAAAGGATGAGGTTTTTAGGGAGGGGAGGCAGCCGCGGTGGAAGAGATGGGGGAAGAGTTTTACTTGCGGTGGAGCTACTGCTGAGGGACCTGGGGAGGTGCGGGGTGCAGGGCAGCCATTTAATTGACCACTGGCTTAAAAAAATAAACAAGCTCATATCCTGGACTGATGAAGTGGGTTGCGAAGGGCCGAGAGATTTTTACTCGGTTGAGGTACACACTGGTATATCTTACGTGTGTTAAGTACAGTCTCAGCTGCTGAAGAACTTTCATCAGACCAGAAATAACTAAAATACATCATTTATGTGAATCTTAGCTTTCTCCATTGTTATGTTTGTTTTCTTAATGCTTGGAAATGTATCTACAGCTCCTTGACATAAAACTTCAGTCGAATTTCGAGAAAGATTGCAGTTAAAGTCACCATATTAGAGCAATAACTACCGATACTTCTCTGTAACATACCTTGTAAATATGCTTAAATACTCCCTGATAGAAAGTTACAGTACATTTTGGAGAAAACATGCAGTTAAGATCACCAAACTAGGGCAATAACTACTGATACATCTCTGTACATTCCTTGTAAATATGCTTAAACACAACTATATCCCCTGATATAAAGTTACAGTTCATTTTGGAGAAAGAATGCAGATAAAATCACCAAACTAGGCCAATAACTACTGATACATCTCTGTACATGCCTTGTAAATATGCTTAAACACAACTATATCCCCTGATATAAAGTTACAGTTCATTTTGGAGAAGGAATGCAGATAAAATCACCAAATTAGGGCAAAAACTACTGATACATCTCAGTAACATTCCTTGTAAATATTCTTAAACACAACTTTACCCCCTGATATAAAGTTACAGTTCATTTTGGAGAAAGAATGCAGATAAAATCACCAAATTAAGGCAATAACTACTGATACATCTCTGTACATGCCTTGTAAATATGCTTAAACACAACTAAACTCCCTAAAAAAAGTCCACTTTGAAGAAATAGTTTAGTTAAAATCACCAAATCTGGGTTGTAAATACTAATGCATCTCTGTAACATGCTTAACTCGTGCATGATACTGGAATAAAGTCAGTATCCACTTTGGAAATAGAGTGTGGTAAAAATCATCAAATTAGGACTGTAGCACACCATGTTCAAACACACAAATTAGCGATAAGTTGCTGCAACTTTAGTGATAGTAATATGAGAGGCCTGTTTTACAATATTTACAATTTATATATTAATTTAAAAACAATCAGGGGAAGATTAGAAACGTTTGTAAAATCTGTTTCACAATAAAAGTTAATTAATCTGTAAAGAAGGAGAACTTTACAAATAGAAATACTTAATTTACAAACGTAACCATTAAGATAATTGTATCTGTAATATCCCGTTTTAAAGCACCTACAACCACGCGTTTTAAAAAAAAACAGGCGTGTTCCATTCACATGACTTTCTCTACATCTGTGTGACATATTATGGTTAATAAGCTTATTCTTCTATCCACTTCATGTTAATGGAGATAATCATTAGCAGAAACGTTCTTAGAAACTACGTAATTCCTTATAAGTAGGAGGGAAATAAGGGAATACACTTGGCCAAACCGACAGTCAAATGTTTTAAAATGTGGTTGCTATGGGATTGAAATCCGTTTCTTTGCGTGGCCAGGAGTTGACAAGTTCCTATATCAGAACAGTTCGCACACACGGACGTCTTTCTAAAACAATGCTTTTTACTTTCTCAACACGTAATATGCACATAGTGTACAGATAAGGTATTGTAATGCACCCAAAAATTCGATGCCGAGGTTTTACCCCCTGAATCCAAAAAGAAGTATTTTTAGAAAAATGTCCATATGGGTGTCTGTGTGTGTGTGTGTGTGTGTGTATGTGTGTGTGTGTGTGTGTCTGTGGGCAGCATAGATCAAAAAAGAAAAGACCGTTAAATACCAAACTTGGTATTTAAGTTCAGTAGCTTCCAAGGATGGGACACGAAGATTTTTCAAGAAAATCCCCCCCCCCCTCAACTACCCTTCACGTGGAAAAATGTTAGAAAAGTTTGATTTTCTCAAAAATGGCTGTAACGATTTTGATTAAAGTACCATATGCTAAAGATATTTATTTTATAGCAAATAAAATGTATATATTGAATTTTCTGGCAATAGCCTCTACAGACCTCTTTATTCTGAACGAATGTTGCTGAATTTTGCGTAACTGGTAAACTGTAAGAGATAGAGATAAACTTACCACACAAGAAGTGTAGATCATATCAAAACACACAATTTATGTAATATACGTTTTTTTTTTTTCTCTGGTCGTCTCCTTAGCGCGGTGATAGCGCAGCTGCTTACCAAGCGGGAGACCTGGGTTCGATCCCCAGTACCGGCGTGGGGATTTTTCCCCCGCTGGGAGACCTGGCCCGGGGTGCCAATTGAAGAGCTACTTGGTGGAGAAGTAGCGGCTCCAGGTCATGAGTACCGCATTAACCGGCTGGGAGGGACTCGAGGGCTGACCACGTCTCACCCTCCAATACTGCACCCCATCCATGACGTCTGTAGTGGACCGAGATGGGGGACGCAGCGGCCGGGCGGTAGGCCAAGGTTCCCCGTGAGCTGTCGTGCCATGGAGTTAGACTTTTTTTCTCGTAGAATTAACCGTTTCTGAGATGCTCCTGGTTATTTGTTTCAAATGTAAAATACTTAAACTGTTCTCACACGAAATTCAACATAATGGTAACCAGCTTTTAAAAGATTTGACTATCATTTTAACCTAGTGTATTCCCTTACTTTCCTTCTTCTTACAAGGAGGCAAGTAATTAAGAATATTTCTGCAAATGTTGATCTCGAGTATGATAAAGCAGATAGAAGAATATGCTTTTTAGCAATAATTTTTGCAGCGATGTAGAGAAAGTTATTGAATGGAACATCTCAGATTTTTCTCCATACATCTAGCACATTCGATGAGTGTATTTAAACTGAAATTTACTATATAAAGTATCAGAGACACACTATTACAAAGTCTTGCAGTTTAATATATTGGCTTTACTGGTTTGCTATGAATTGTCTGCATTATTATGGCATAAATTTATATAACGCGGGATACTTTATGCAGACTACATGCTGAAGCCTTGCAACTCATGAAATTAAGACAGTGCAAAGCCATGCAAGGCTGTTGTTTTGAGGTTAGGACTCGTAACATCTTGCAACAACAATTCTATTGCAAAAGATGCCACCTAAAACCCCGCATTGTATTCGTAAAGAGACTATGTAAGTCATTATTAATTCTGAGCCTATAATGTTTAAGTTCTACTTTTCCTTGCACAAACTTCATCATTATCTGAATCTCTGGAACTACTACTAAATACATGTTATGTAGTTCTTACTTTCTCTACACGTACTATGTACATAGTGTATAGAGAAGGTATTGCACTTCAACAAAAAATTCGATACCGAGATTTCACCGGAAATATACGTTTTAGGGTCCCCAATATCCAAAAAAGTCACTTTCACAAAAAGGTCCGTGTGTGTGAGTGTGTCCGTGTGTTCCTGTGTCTGTAAACACGATAACTCAAAATCGAAAAGTCGGTAGAATACCAAACTTGGTATTTAAGTTTAGTATCTTCCAGGAATGCGACATGAAGATTTTGAGAAATATCACCCCACCCCCAACTACCCTTTACATGGAACTTTTTTCGAAAATTTTGATTTTCTCAAAAATAGCTCTAACGATTTTGATTAAAATTTTATATATTAAAGATATTTACCTTACAAATAAAATATATATCTTGAATTTTCTGGGAATAGCCTCTGAAGAGTAGTTTATTCTGGATGACTTTTACTGAATTTTGAATAACTACTAAATCGTAAGAGAGGGACAAAAATTTACTACACAAAAAATTTAGAGCACGTTAAAACACAAAATTTATGTTATATACATTTTTTTCGTGGAGTTCGTCGTTTTTGAGACATTCCTTATTTTTGGTTTCTGCTACGAAAAACTCATAATTTTCTCATACAGGAACTTGTCAACTCCAATCCCTATAAACAAAGGAACTTCATTGACATGGCAACCAGCTTTTGACTATCACTTTAACCTATGATAGTCCCTTATTTAGCTTCTACTTACAAGAAAGCAAGTAATAAAACTATTTCTGCTATTTTTTTCTGATTAGCATAAAGTAAATAGAAGTATAATCGTTTTAAGAATAATTTGCTGCAGGGATATAGAGAAAGCCATGTGAATGGTACACATCAGATTTTTAGAGATATATCGCTGTGTTCGATCCCAAGCGACCGCATGTAAGATTTGTGGTGGACAAAGCGGCGAAGGGACGGGTTTTCTCCGGGTTATCCGGTTTCCCCGCCATTGCATTTCACCGCTGCTACATCTTCATTCCAAGTTTCACCGGTGTCATCGCCTGCGGTGCCACAAGTGGTAAAAGTGGGCGTTAAACACTACTAAAAAGTCTGATGTGTACCATTCACATGACTTTCTCTACATCTCAACAACAAATTGTAGTTAAAAAGCTTATGCTTCTATTTACTTCATGCTAATTGAGAAACATTAGCAGAAATAGTCTTTATTATTTGCTTGCTGTAAGTAGAAGCGAAATGAGGGAGTACCATAGGTTAAAATGATAGTCAAAAGCTGGTTGCTATGTGACTGAAGTTCCTTTGTTTGTATGGGCAGGAGTTAACAAATTCCTGTATGAGATTTTGAGAAAAATCCCTCCACCCCAATCAACCCTTTATATGGAACTTTTTTCGAAAATGTTGATTTTCTCAAAAGTGTCACTAACGATTTTGATTAGAATAATATATATTAAAGATATTTACCTGACAAATAAAATGTATATCTTGAATTTTCTGGAAATAGCCTCTGCAGACTACTTTATTCTGGATGAATTTTACGGAATTTTGCAAAACAGCTAAACCATAAGACATGGACAAAAACTTACAGCACAAAAAATGTAGAGCACCTTAAAACACACATTTTATGTTGTATACATTTTGTTCGTGGAATTGATCATTTTAAAGATTATTCTTGCTTTTTGTTTTAGCTTTGATAAAAAATACTTTTCTCATACAGGAATTTGTCAACTCCTGTCCATACAAACAAAGGAACATCAGTCACATAGCAACGAGCTTTTGAATATGAGTTTAACCTAAGGCACTCCCTTATTCCACTTCTACTTACAAAGAAGCAAATAATACGCTATTTGTGCTAATTTTTTCTTGATTTGAATGAAGTAAATTGAAGCATATGCTTTTTAACAGTAATTTGTTGCAGAGATGTAGAGAAAGTCATGTGAATGTAGCACATAAGATTCTTTATATATCACCTAACGCTGCATTATTACATTTTGGCATACCCTAGAATGCTTAGACCACGTTTGACTTTTAAGTAAGTTAGTTTGGTTGTTTTAAACTATAAGTAAAAAATATCACATGATTTTTCGCTACTATTCTGCTACAAATTATTCTAACAAAATTTATTTTCGTAACTATATCATGCTAAGGCAGCTGCTATGTGATGCATTATAAATTTCTTTCTCTTTGCAAGAACAAGGTGAAATATAGTGTGAGAAAAATATAAGTATTGGCTACTTTAAGCCCAATAACAAGGAATATCTCGGAAATGGTTAGCTCTACAAAAAAATGTATAGGACATAAAATGTACATTTTATTGAGATCTGCATTTTTGTGTATTAAGCTTTTGTGTATCTCTTACGGTTAACCATTTATGCTACTAAGTAAATATGTTTAATATACGGTATTTAACAAAGTATTCGAAAAATCTTGCATACAAAGGTTATTTTTGGGTGGGGGGATTATTCTGAACATCTTCGTCTCACATTCCTTGGAAGATACTGTACTTATACTACCACGCAATAATAGTTTACATTTTTTAGTTATGCTGAATTTTTGGACTTTTCTCTAAACATAAGTTTGTTTTATATACATTTCCATTGAAATTTCGGTAGGTGTCAAAAGTAAAATACCTTCTCTAACTATTATGCACGTAAATAGCATCTTGATAGAGCAAGCAATTTTCAATTGCCAATTAGATACGACAGTCTCATTTTCACAATATTTCAAATATGCCTAGTTTTAAACTGACAGAGGCTAGGAAATGGATCTGTTAATACTGAATTCTTTATCTATGAAGTAAACAGCCTTCAAAACGAAGTTATTTGAAATTAAGTAATTATAAATAACTAAATTAAGTTGTTTAGAGAGAACACACCACTGTGATTAAATTAGAGGAGAGGAACATCTCTGCGACAAATTATTGTTAAAAAAGCTTATGTTTCCATAAACATAATGCTAATTGAAAAAAATTAGCAGAAATATTCTTATTACTTGCTTCCTTGTAAGTAGGAGCGAAATAAGGGAGCACCATAGGTTAAAGTGATAATCAAAAGTTGGTCGCTATGTGACTGATGTTCCTTTGTTTGTATGGACAAGAGTTGACACATTCCTGTATGAGAAAGGTTCTTCAAAGCTAAAACTAAAAACAAGGGGTATCTAAAGAACAATAAATTCCACGAAAAAAATGTATATTACATAAATTGTGTGTTTTAATGTGCTCTACAGTCTTTGTGTAGTAAGTTTTTGTCCATCTCTTACGCTTTAGCAGTTATGCAAAATTCCATAAAATTCATCCAGGATTTTATTCCCGGAAAATTCTAGATATACATATTATTTGTCAGGTAAATATCTTTGATATACGATATTTTAATGAAAATCTTTAGAGCCATTTTTAAGAAAATCAACATTTTCGACATTTTTTCTATGTAAAGGGTAGTTGGTGGTGGAGCGATTTTCTTGAAAATCTCCGTGTCGCATCCTTGGAAGATATCAAACTTAAATTTCAAATTTGGTATTTAACGGCCTTTTCGTTTTTGAGTTATGCTCTCCACAGGCACACACAGACACATAGACAAACACACACACACAAGGAGCTTTTTCTGGA
Source organism: Hymenopus coronatus (assembly GCA_030762935.1). NCBI lineage: Eukaryota > Metazoa > Arthropoda > Insecta > Mantodea > Hymenopodidae > Hymenopus > Hymenopus coronatus. The sequence goes on from CM060883.1 coordinate 76,640,136, forward strand.
AATTTTTTTGGATTCAGGGGTACTCAAAACATGTATTTCCGGTGCAATCTCGATATCGAATTTAGGGTGGAATGCAATACCTTCTCTATACACTATGTGCGTAGTACGTGTAGAGGAAGTAATAACAACGCGCATAAATATAGATACTTTATTTAAGCAGTGTGATCAAATACTCATAACAAAATCACAATATTATCCACAGAACGTTATAGTAATGAATAAGTACGCTTAAAATTTGTTATACAGACTTTTAAATCAGGATATTATTGAACAAATCTAAAGTTTTACTGCTACATAGCCCGAGGATTTATCTAGATAAATAAAAATCCATGTACTCATGTATTTTTATTTTCTCTACAAGTCCTATGTGTATAGTGCATAGAGAAGGTGTTGTAATGCACTCAAAAACTCGATGCTGAGGTTTCACCGGAAAATACACGTTTTAGGTTGCCATAAATCCAAAAAATTCATTTTTAGAAGAACGTCCGTGTTTGTGTCTGTGGACAGCATATCTCAAAACGAAAGGAGCGTTAAATACCAAAATTTGGTATCTTAAAGGATGAAGAACGAAGATTTTTAAGAAAATTACCCTATCCCAACTACCCTTTGCATGAAACAATTTTGATTAACCTTACGTTTAAGATATTTTAATGACAAACGAAATGTATATCTTGAATTTTCTCTGAAGACCTCTGGATGTGTTTTGTATAACCGGTAAACAGATATACAAAAACTTACTACCCAAAAATGTAGAACTCATTAAAGTACATAATTTATGTTACATACATTTTTACAGGGTTAACCGTTTTCGAGATATTCTGCATTATTCGTTTCAATTTCAGCCACCTAAACATTTCTCAAACGGGAAAACATCTTTTTACTTTCTCTATACGCACTATGTACATAGTGTATAGAGAAAGTATTGCACTCCACCAAAATTTGGATACCGAGATTTCACCGGAAATATATGTTTTAGGGTCCCCAATATCCAAAAAAAGCATTTTCATAATAAGGTCCGTGTGTGTGTGTGTGTGTGTGTGTGTGTGTGTGTGTGTCCGTGTATCCGTGTGTCTGTGTGTCCGTGTGTCCGTGTGTCTGTGAACACGATAACTCAAAAACGAAAAGTCGGTAAAATACCAAACTTAGTATTTAAGTTTAGTATGCGACACGAAGATTTTGAGAAAAATCCTCCCACCCCCAACTACCCTTTACATGGAACTTTTTTCGAAAATTTTGATTTTCTCAAAAATAGCTCTAACGATTTGATTAAAATTTCGGATATTAAACATATTTACCTGATAAATAAAATGTTTATCTTGAATTTTCTGGGAATAGCCTCTGAAGAGTAGTTTATTCTGGATGAATTTTACTAAATTTTGAATAACTGCTAAACCGTAAGAAATGGACAAAAACTTACTTCAGAAAAAATATAGAGTACATTAAAACACACAGATTATGTTATATACATTTTTTTAGTGGAGTTGGTCGTTTTTGTGACATTCCTTATTTTTGGTTTCTGCTATGAAAAACGTATACTTTTCTCATACAGGAACTTGTCAACTCCTATCCATATAAACAAAGGAACTTCACTGACATAGCAACCAGCTTTTGACTATCTTTAACCTACGGATGTCCCTTATTTCGCTTCAACTTACAAGGAAGCAAGTAATAAGACTATTTCTGTTAATTTTTTCTGATTAGCATAAAGTATATAGAAGTATAAGCTTTTAAAGAATTTTTTGTTGCAGAGATCTTGTTTCTTTTTACTCGTTAGTTTATTTTGGAAAGAAAATGGAATGAAATTTCAGTTGTTCAGATGTTTTACATAGCAACCGGCGGGACTATTGCTTTAGCCTGTACATTTTCACATGTCCCTTCTACCTACAATAATAAGATTAATTCTGCTTAAGTTTATCTTGATTGGCATGATATAGATAACAGATTAATGTTTTGAATAAAATGTTTGTTTACCGAACAGCTAGAGGACATCATGTGAATGGAACGCATGTTTTTCCCCTTCTACTTACAAGGCACCAAGTAATAGGAACAATTTCTGCTAATTTTTATCTCGATTATCATGAATTAGATAGACGAATAAGCTTTTTAACAATGATTTGTTACAGAGATGTAGAGAAAGTCATGTGAACGAAACAGGTCAGATTTTTGTTACAAGTTTCTACACCGTTGCACCGATTAAGACCAAACTTGGCAAGATGCCTTTTGATACATGGCAAAAATTATTGTCTAGCTTAAAATTCGAGCTTCTGTCCCATTTCACAGGATTAATTAGTTTCAAGTTATGCCTATCAAGGCCATCTGTATCTTTCTCAACGACAATGGTGAAGGCTAGTATAACAATTTAGCCCGCCGAGTAGTGTGGGGGTAGCGTGTCTACTTTACATTCGACAGGTCTCGCTTTCGAATCTCGTTTAGGGTGAATTACCGGATAAGGTTTTATCGGAGTTTCCCTTATCCTGAGAAGACGAATGTCGAGCAACTTTAAGTTCCATGGACCCCGAGATCATTTGAGCATTATTTCACCAAATTCATTCATCGTTCGGCATGACCAACCAGGTTAAAGGACGTTAAGGATATGTATGAATGAAATTTCATGAAAAATCACAAAAAATCAACTACCTAGTTTTAATTCCATGAAAAATTTACGCATTCTTGAATGCAAAAAGGCGTCATTTGTAAGTCTCTTAAACCAGTGGTGCTAGAGTAAAGATTACAGGTAAAACTGTACTCTGCAAGAAAAACTTCAGTTCAACGAGATATAGTTCACATCATACAAAGTGAAGAACAGTTATATACTAGCTAAGCAGCAATGCAAGAAGAAAAGGCAAGAAAAGACAGCAGTAGGGGAGAGGAAAATCAAAATTGAGGATAAAACCTACCATCCTGGTGGATTTTAATGCGAGCCATACACTCCAATCTGTATTTATTTTCTCAATATTGCTATTTTCAGCATTTTTCTTCCTGTACTCAAATTAAATTTGTCGTACATGTTTACAGAGGTACAATAGATAAGAATTGCTCTGGGTTTTACTGCCAGATGTATTTAAGCATATGTTTTCAGTTTTCAAACACAAAGGCTATATTTTTATGACAAAAAACCACACTCATTACTTCAAACATTTTTGGATCCTAAACTAAAGGAGACAGAGAAACCTAGGCAATTTCAAAAAGTGGATTTATTGTGAACCTAAAGTTTAAATATTAGACCTAAATTTTAATTTCATTGCCACAGTGGACTTTTTAGTAACGTGACAAAAATATAAACAAATTTGACTATAGCTTCCAAACCTTTAGAGAAAAATTGATGAAATTCGTACTGTAACTTATTTGCAGTATATTATATCTGTCGTACACATTTAAAAAGTTTGCATTTTTTATTTTGAAATTTCTAACTTTCAGTTATACATGTCCTTAAGCTAGGAAAAAAGAAATACAATAACTATTAGTATATTAATTTTTGCATTTCTTTTGTTTTGTCGTTTGTATTTTTCTTAGTATTTCTATGTACGTAGTTATAAGAATAAACAATGTTATATTAGCGTTACTTAAATTGTTATTATTTCTATCCGATTGAGAGACTTTCTCTATAGACAACCGCAAGGCAGCCGCAATATAACAACCTGGAGGTCACTCAAGTGCATTCATGAGAAAACATTATTAAAAACGTTAATGTTTGTGGTTGTTAATATCCTTTTGGGTACATGATAAGTAAGAAGTTTAAATTGTTTGCACAGTTAATATAACGTATATCAGAAGTAAAAATCTGATGTGTTACACTCACAAACTTTCTCTACCTACTCTACAAACAAACTTCTTACAAACAATCAACCTTCTTCCAACACCATACTAAAACATTAGAAGAATTTTATTACTAAGTTCCTTATAAGCAAACTGGTACTAAGGGAATGCACTAGTCTAAAGTGATAGTCAAATGTTTTAAAAGCTGTCGTTATGCAATTGTCATTCCAAATCGGTTCTTTCGTGGCCAGGAGTAGGACAAAAGAAAAACGGACACTTCCATCTGAGAAAAGTATAGGTACTTCACAATTGAATCTAATAATAAGGAATACCTCGAAAACGTCAGCTACACGAAGAAAATGTATATGACATAACATGTGTATTTTAACAAGAGCTATATTTTATATAGTAAGTTTTTGTCTATCTCTTACGGTATACTAGTTAGGCCAACTTAAGCAAAATTCATCCAGAATAAACAGGTCTTTAGAAGCTTTTCCCAGAAAATTCAAGAACTACATATCATTTCGGATATAAATAGCTTTAAAATACGGGATTTTAATCAAAATCGTTAGCGCCATTTTTAAGAAAATCAAAATTGTCGACTTTTTTCCATGTAAAGGGTAGTTTGTGGTGGAGAGATTTTTTGGAAAATCTTGACGTCGCGTCCTTGGAAGATACTAAACCTAAATACTAAGTTTGGTATTTAAGGGTCTTTTCGTTTTGGAGCTATGCTGTCCAAAGATATACAAACACATTAAACTTTTTTTTAAAAATGCTTTTTTCGAACGCTGGAGACCCCAAAACGTATCTTTTCGGTGAAATCTCGACGTCGAATTTTTGGGTGCATTACAATACATTCTCTATCTCTATGTACATTGTACATATGGGGCTGGAGAAAGTAAAAATGATCTTATCATAACCGATCCCTTTCAAAATTAGAAATATTAAATATTTTAATGCTAAAATATTACATAATGTATATTTGTGCCTGTAGAAACCACGGTGTTATGATATGTTTTGTAATGGATAAATTACAAAGTTGCAAGGTAAGGATAATTTTGCACGAGAAAGGAATACATTTTAAAGTATTTATTTTAAAGGAATGTTGCAAGCAATGGGTAGTTGCTAATATTGTATTTAAGAAGTGGCACAGACATTATTATCCACTGCAAGACGCCTACAAGCCACAGTGTTATAAATACAATAATTTTAAAGCTGTAAGGCAAAGATGCTTTTGCACCTGAGAAATTGCAATTATTTACTCTTTTGCGCATATTTTGCAATTACCTACCATTTCTATTACCTTACCGTATAGCATTTATGCAACTCTTTCAAATTCTTCAACGTTTTCTTGGCCACAGCAATTTTTGTGCTTAACAGTTGGCAACCGACATGACACATCAACCTCTGAAGCAACGTTACCAAGATAGTATCAGACTTTACCAATGTGCACTAGAAATGCACATTATTTTGGTAAACGTCAAAGACGTATGCAGCAGTTTCTTTCTTTCTTTTATGAATAAAAATTTGATGTGTATCATTCACATGACTTTCTTTACATCTCTGCAACAAATTACTGTTAAAAAGCTTTTGCTTTTATTTACTTCATGCTAATCGAGAAAAAAATAGCAGAACTAATCTTAATACTTGCTTCCTTGTATGTTACTGAAGTTCCTTTGTTTGTAAGGACAGGAATTGACAAATTCCTGTATGAGAAAGGTATAAGTTTTTTGAAGCTGAAACCAAAAACAAGGAATAACTCAAAAACGATCAACTCCAGAAAAAAATATACACATAACATAAATTGTATGTTTTAACGTGCTCTACATTTCTGTATGGCAAATATTTGTCCATATATTACGGCTTAGCAGCAATGCAAAATTCCGTCAAATTCATCCAGAATAAAGTAGTCTTCAGAGGCTATTCCCAGAAAATTCAAGACTTACATTTTATTTGTCAGGTAAACATCCTTAATATACGAAATTTCAAGCAAAATCGTTAGAGCCATTTTTGAGAAAATCAAACTTTTCGAAAAAATGCCCATGTAAAGGGTAGTTTCGGGTGGGGGGATTTTTCTCAAAATCTTCGTGTCACATCCCTGTAAGATACCAAACTTAAATACCAACTCTGATATTTTACCGACTTTTCGTTTTTGAGCTATCGTGTTCACAGACACACACACACACACAGTCATTTTCTGAAAATGTTTTTTTTTATACAGGGGGCCTAAATCATATATTTCCGGTGAAATCTCTGTATCGAATTTTTGGGTTGTGTACAATACCTTCTCTATGCACTATGTGCATAGTACGTATAGAGAAAGTAAAAATCTGATGTGTTCCATTCACAGGACTTTCTCTATATCACTGCAACAAATTATTCTATTTACTTCATCTAATGGAGCAAATATTAGCTGAAATAGTCGTATTACTTGCTTCCTTGTTAGTAGAAGCGAAATGAGGGGGTACCATAGGTTAAAGTGATAGTCAAAAGCTGGTTGCTCTGTGAGTGAAGTTCCTTTGTATGGACACGAGTTCACAAAGTCCTGTATGAGAAAAGTATGTCTTTATAACTGAAAAAAACCAAGAAATATCTTAAAAACAATCAACTCCACTAAAAAAATGTATATAACATAAAGTGTGTGTTTTAAGGTGCTCTACATTTGTTGTGTGGTAAGTTTTTGTCCATCTCTTACGGTTTAGCAGTTATGCAAAATTCCGTAAAATTGGCCGAGAATAAAGTAGTCTTCAGAGGCTATTCCCAGAAAATTCAAAATATGCATTTTATTTTTCAAGTAAATATCTTTAATATACGAAATTTCAATCAAAATCGTTAGAGCCATTTTTGAGAAAATCAAATTTTTCGAAAAAAATTCCATGTAAAGGGCAGTTTGGGGTGGGGGGATTTTTCTCAAAATCTTCGTGTCGCATCCCTGTAAGATACTAAACTTAAATACCAACTTTGATATTTTACCGACTTTTCGTTTTTGGGCTATCGTGTTCACAGACACAGAGACCTTTTTCTGAAAATGTTTTTTTTTTTTTGGATGCACGGGGACCTAAAGCATATATTTCCGGGTGAAATCTCTGTATGGAATCTTTGGGTTGAGTGCAATACCTTCTCTATGCACTATGTACATAGTACGTATAGAGAAAGTAAAAATTACTTAAGATATGCATGCAATATACACTAAAACAACAAATATGTGTCCTAAAATACTGAAAATTTGCGCTTAAATACTCACCAATAGATCAAAATTGCAATTAAATTTCATTCATTAGATATCAGTTGCACAACTGTCAGACTGCCTTCTAAGGTTGTTGATTTTAATAATACAAATACAAATTGCGGAATACAAATTTCAAATGCATAGATCCATCAACGAGCAAGTAATACGAGTAACTTTGACAGAATTATACTTTATATCTATCTTTGTTCTGTAGAGAGGTTATTGCACTCCACACAAAGATTAACCACTACTTCAACGGTAGCTCACGTTTTGAGCTCCCTTGCATAGTTTCACGAGCGTGAGTGCTCCGCCTGTGTGAAAGATCGGGCTCAAAAACCAAAGATCTTCTGAGGATGCTGGGTGGATATTATCAAGACAAAGTTCACTTTTCAACTGGAAAACGTGTCCTTATTCTCGATATCCCAGAAATGTCTTCAACAAAATGTATTTAAATACAATATATTTAAGATGTGAATGTAAGAAATTAAACTTGCCTTAAATAGCTGGCAAAACCTTTTAATTTCATTGAATTTAGATAAAACTTTAGAGCGATTGAATCGATTTTACTCGCTTTCAGAGATTTTGGATTCGATTTCCTCTTTGACCTACGTGTTGTTACTTTCTCCACACGTACTGTGTACATAGTGTACAGAGAAGATATTGTATTGCATCCAAAAATTCAATACCGAGATTTCACCGGAAATATGTTTTGAGACTTTCTGAAATCAAAAAAGGAATATTTTTAGAAAAATATCGGTGTATATGTGACTGTCAGTGTTTGTTTGTTTGTTTGGTAGTGTTTAACGTCTGCTTTTACAATTTGTGGCACCGCAGGTTATAACAATGATGATGCTTGGAATGAATATGGAACATTGGTGGAATGCGATGGCGGAGGCAACCGGACAACCCGGAGAAAACCCGCCCCTGTGCCGCTTTGTCCACCACAAATCTCACATGCTGTCGCTTGGGATCGACAACGGGCCATACGTGAGTGTGTGTGTATGTCTGTGTGTGTGTGTGTGTGTGTGTGTGTGTGTGTGTGTCTGTTGGCAGCATAGCTAAAAAAGAAGTCCGTTAAATACCAAACCTTCAATGATGCGACACGAAGATTTTCAAGAAAAATCCCCCCACCCCAAACTACAATTTTTATTTTCTGAAAAATGGATTTAACAATTTTGATTAAAATATCGTATAGTAAAGATATTTATTTGGCAAATAAAATACATATCGTGAATTTTCAGGGAATAAATTCTGAAGACATCTTTATTCTGAATGAATTTTGCGAAATTTGGCATAACTGGTAAACCGTAAAGGATAGACAAAAGCCTACTTAACAAAAATGTAGATCTCGTTAAAACACATCACTTATGTTACATATACGTTTTTCGTGCAGTTGGCCGTTTTTTAGATAGTCCTTGTTATTAGTTTGTTTTAAAGGACCTATACTATTATCAACTTGTCAACTCCTGGCAATGCAAACAAAAAAACTTCAGTCACATAGCAACGAATTTTGGACCTATGGTACTCCCTTCTTTCGCTTCTACTTATAAGGAAGCAAGTAATAAGACCATTTCTGCTAGTAGAAGTAAATAGAAGAGTAAGTTGTTTCAAAGATGTAGAAAAAGTCAATTGAATGGAACACATCAGATTTTTTCAGGGATTTTCCCGAATCTCAAGGTGAATGCTGGAATGTTTTATTTCATCCCCCTAATTTCCTGTTCCTCTATGTCATGCCATTCATCTTCGCTCTCTTAATTATTTTCAGGGTTGGAAGTGTTGGCGATTAGCTGTGGTACAAGGAATCCTTGCCATTATTTGGCCTTCTGCATGTTTCCAGCGTTATCGGACTATGTTCTGGATGGGAACCCGATCTTCCTGTCCGACCTCATGCCGGGGCGTCTCAAGCTAGAAACTGTAAGGACCATGTCATTGATGGATTGATTCTGGCCTCCCAGTGTCTCCTATCACCTCATCAGTTATCGGACTATGTTCTGGATGGGAATCCGATCTGCCTGTCCAACTGGGGCTTCTCAAGCTGTAAATTGTAAGGACCATATCATTACTGTACTCATTCTGGCCTCCCAGTGTCTCCTATCACCTCATTCCTCCCGAGGGCCTAGGTACAACAGCCTCGTAGGTTCAGTACCGAGTCCCTTCCAACCTATCTACCTAGATAAAAGTATACGAAACGCTTCCAGATGGAGAAACAATAATTCTGCTATACAATGTCTGTAGCACTCGTTAGAATATGGGCTTTGGTTTGAGTATGTGTTTGTATCCCTGGCTTCTTACAACCTACGAGCTCCATCCAGAAAGTGACACGATTTGGCGTAACTAAATAATAACGAAAGTTATCAACACAAAACTTGATTTACAACGTTACATGCCCTACTGCATTTCTCAACGTAATCGTCGTTGATATCAAAGTATTTATTGTCACGTGGTACAGGTTTTTCAACGCAAATGTGGACTCTTTCACCGCTAAAGATCTGAACCAAGATGCCACTGTTACTTTGAGATCTTAATCGTTTGGGAAATCTTTTCCATCGAATAAGTAATGCACATTTTCGAGCGGTGTATAGAGGAGGTATTGCACTCCACCCAAAAAGTCGATACCGAGATTTCACTGGAAATATATGTTTTAGGGTCCCCTGTATCCAAAAAAAAAAAAACATTTTCAGAAAAAGGTCCATGTGTGTGTCCGTGTGTCTGTGGACATGATAACCCAAAAACGAAAATTGTGTAAAATACCAAACTTGGTATTTAAGTTTAGTATCTTTCAGAGATGCGACACGAAGATTTTGAGAAAAATCCGCCCATCCCAAACTACCCTTTACATGAAATGTTTTTCGAAAATTTTGATATTTCAAAAATGGGCCTAACGATTTTGATTAAAATATCCTACATTAAAGATATTTACCTAACAAATAAAATGTATATCTTGATTTTCTGGGAAAAGCCTCTGAAGAGTACTTGATTCTGGATGAATTTTACGGGATGTTGCATAACTGCTAAAGCGTAAGAGATGGACAAAAACTTACCTCGCAAAGAATGTAGAGCACGTTAAAACACACAATTTATGTTATATTCATTTTTTTCGAGTTGATCGTTTTTTAGATATTCCTTATTTTTGGTTTCACCTTTAAAAAACATACATTTTTCTCATACAGGAATTTGTCAATTTCTGTCCATGCAAACAAAGAAATTTCAGTCACATAGCAACCAGCTTTTGACTATCGCTTTAACCTATGGTACTTCCTTATTTCGTTTCTCCTATAAGGAAGCAAATAGTAATACTATGTCTGCTAATTTTTTCTCGATTAGCATGAACTTTTTAACAATAATTTGTTGCAGAGCTGTAGAGAAAGTCACGTGAATGGAACACATCAGATTTTTCTCAAATCTTTTATCAATATTTGCTTTTATGTCCTTCATAACGATTAATGAATTTCCGCTTCGGTTTTTTTCGCATACACTGGTTCTTCCTTGATTACTCGTAAATTATGCACCATTTCCTCACTGATTGCATTATCACTATTCACTTGCGTTATTTGCTTATAAAATTAGATTGACCGAATATTTTGTGCATTCCTAAAACGAAAAATTAACATCGGCATTGAAAAACGATACCACGTGACAGAATGAAAATTGCGTTGAGAACTAGAGTAAGATACTGTAACACTGTATCTAAAGTTGTGTGTTGATAACTTTCTTTATTATTTAGTTATGCTAATTCATCTGTCACTTTCTGGATGACCCTCGTACTTCCTCTTGTTGGTGTGCATTTTCCTTTATTTCAAGCTATGCACTTCTGAAATCCTATGCTGGTTTCTCATCTGCTCAAGCAAAGTATCAGTATATCAATATCATGCCAACAGAAGGAAACTTGTTTTTAAACATTTCACTGTAATTCTGTTTGCTCTCAACGGAGAGTAAACGCAATCGTGTGGTCGATTCGGAAGCTGGTGTGCCACTTTTCCTTCGCAATCCTAACGAGATTCTGCGTCGATACCTAACTGTGGATGAATCGTGGATACACTGCTATACTCCAAAGACAAAAGTACGGTCGAAACAGCGGGTTTTTAAAGGTGAACGGGCTCCAAAAAAGATAAATGTGGTGAAATCTGCTGACAAGGTGCCTTGATTATTTGGGACGCACGCGGAATCATATACATGATTACTTGCAGAAAGGATAAACGAGAAATGGAGAGTATTATGCATTGTTATTGCACTGTTTGAACGGAAAAATCAAGAAAAAACGCCCTCATCTGGCAAAGAAAATGATTCTCTTCCATCAAGACAATGCAAGGGATGCGCAATTTCGATGGCGAAAATTCTAGAATTAAGGTTTGAATTACTACATCCACCGTATTCACCAGATTTGGCCCTCATTGATATTTTTTTTTATTTCAAGACTTTAAAAAATGGTTCGGCGAAACGATTCACGTCTAATGAAGAGGTTATCTACCAAACTGATGCCTATTTTGAGAACCTTCGGAAAATCTACTTTTTCGAAGGCTTAAAACAGTTGGAGAAACGCAGAAAAATGTGTATCGAGCTAAAAGGAGATCATGTTGAAAAATAAAACATAAATAAATAAAATAAAACTACCAAAAATAAATTGTTTTCTATCTTTTTCTAAGGACTTTAAGGAATCAACAAAATTTTAGTATACGAAAACTTAAAATGTATTTAAAGCACACAACTTGTGCCAAATAAACCATTAGTAGTGTTAACCGTTTTCAAATTATTCGTTACTATTGGTTTAAGATGATGAATTAGTGAAAGTTGAACAATAAATTGTGCAAACTAAAAATTATTTTGTTTCATAATAAAATTAAATGGAATCTAAACTTTAAAAAATGTGATCCATTTACATGTCTTTCTCTACATCTCTGTAACAAATTATTGTTAATAATCTTATTCTTCTTTCTATTTCATTATAAACTACTAGCAGAAACGGTCTTATTATTTAGTTCCTTTATAAATAGGAGAGAAATAACGCTAAATTGACAGTCAAATATTTTAAAATGTGGTTGCTATGGGACTGAAATCCATTTCTTCGCATGGCCAAGCGTTGACATGTTCCCGCATGGGAAAACTGAAATCAATAACAAGGAATATCTCGAAAACGGTCAACTCCACGAAAAAAAATGTATATGCTATTAATTGTGTGTTTTATCATGATCCACATTCTTTGTGTAATACGTTTTTACTATCTCTTACTGTTTACCAGTTATGCAAACTTTAACAAAAATCATCCAGTATAAAGAGGTCTTTAGAGGCTAAAAGTTCAAGATATACATTTTATTTGTCAGGTAAATATCTGAAATATAAGAGAGGTCAATATTGTATGATTTGTTCTTGTGATCATGCAAAAACATGTAATTTCAGTGCTTTTGGACACTGCATGATTTTTAAAAATCTGACAATGGCTTTAGTCTGTGATATATTTCTTGCACTTCAAAGAAATGAGAAAGTGTAATGAAAGTTTATCTCCATTATCAAGAAGCAAATGAAAGAACAAATTTTCTAAGAATATCTTGTAGAGCAGTGAGTAGAGAAAGTCAGGTGAATACATCCATCACAATTTTTAAATAAAACTTCGTCGCACATTTTGACGGCCTGGGTTCGATCCCAAGAGACTGCATGTGAGATTGGTGGTGAACGAAGCGGCGCAGGGGTGGGTTTTCTCCGGGTTCTCCGGTTTCCCCCGCCATCATTCCACTGGGGCTCCATCTTCAGGTATCACCAGTGTCATCAGATGCGGTGCCAGAGCAGTAAAAGCGGGCGTTAAACACTACAAAAAAAAAAAAAAAAAAACACACATAGAATCATTTTCCTAAATATACTTTTTCGGTTCAGAAGTGCCAAATTTTTTTCCTAGGTATTCCCAGTAAACATTTTTGGACCGAATGCAAAACTTTCTCGCCTACAGAAATGTTTATACTGGCAACTATAGAGAATGTTCCTTATACTTGTCTCAAACTTTTGTACATAGTTGTATATAACTTGTACGTTATACATGTATAGAAGCTGGATGATACTGTGTCTGTCTGGAACTGCTATTTACAACTTGTCCGAAACTGGGACTTTTTAATTTCTCTACACCTACTATGTACATCTAGTGTATAGAGAAGGTATTGTATTCCACCTAAAAATGTGATACCGAGATTTCACCGGAAATACATGTTTTGGAACACCATGAATCCAAAAATAAGCATTCTTAGAAAAATGTCCGCGTGTGTGTCTGTGTGTGTATGTCTGTGGGCAGCATAGTTCAAAAACGAAAAGTCCGTTAAATATCAAACTTGATATATAAGTTCAATATGTTCCAAGGATGCGACACGAATGTTTTCAGAAAAATCTCCCCACTCCCAACTACCCTTTATATGGAAAAAAGTTCGAAAGTTTTTATTTTCTTAAAAATGGCTTCTAGTTTTTGATTAAAATACCGTATATGAAATATATGGCCGTCTCCTTAGCGCGGTGGTAGCGCAGCTGCCTACCAAGCGGGAGACCTGGGTTCGATCCCCAGTACCGGCGTGGGGATTTTTCCCCCGCTGGGAGACCTGGAGCGGGGTGCACTCAGCCTCGTGAGGTCCCTGGGGGGCCAATTGAGGAGCTACTTGATGGAGAAGTAGCGGCTCCAGGTCGTGAGAACCGCATTAACCGGCCGGGAGGGGCTCGAGGCGCTGACCACGTCTCACCCTCCAATACTGCACCCCATCCATGACGTCTGTAGTGGACCGAGATGGGGGACGCAGCGGCCGGGCGGTAGGCCAAGGCTCCCCGTGAGCTGTCGTGCCATGGAGTTATTGTTATATGAAATATATTTACACGACAAGTAAAATGTATATCTTGAATTTTCTGGGAATAGCCCCTGATACCTCTTTATTCTGGATAAATTGTTATGAGTTTTGCATAATAGCAACCTTAAGAGATAGAAAAAACTTTGTATGAAAACACATAATTTATGTCACATACATTTTTTTCGAGGAGTTGACCGTTTTCGAGATATTTTTTGTTATTGGTTTTAATTCTAAAATACTTAAAAACGTTTCTCATACGGGAACTTGTCAACTCCTGGCCACGCAAAGAAACGGATTTCAATCCCATAGCAACCACATTTTAAAACATTTGACTCTCGGTTTGGTGTAGTGTATTCTCTTATTTCCCTTATACTTACAAGGAATTAAGTAACAAGAACATTTCAGATAATCTTTATCTCGATAAGATGAAATAGAAGAATAAGCTTATTAACAATAGTTATAACAGAGATGTAGAGAAAGTAATGTGAACGAACACATCAGATTTTTGCCGAAATAGCACATTCTATAGTTCACATCCTATAAACATTGATTTGCTTTGGTAAAAGTCTCGCGAAGTATGAAGATAAGCCCATTTTGGAAACAGCACTAAACAGTTTAATAGCAAAGTTGATCTGCGCAAGCGTAAGTACAGGAATTTCGTTAAGCTTTGGCTCACTCGCCTCGCATAAACAAGGAACATGTTCAGTACATGTATACGGTTGTATATCAGAAACACGAAACAAGTATGCAACTAATCTGCACTACATATAACACAGAATTGTTGCTGGACTAATATAAACATGTACAGAACAAAAGTTGTATACAACAACTTGCCAGTAGAAACGCACCTTTTACAGGTGACGTGATGGAGAAAACAACCATGTGTCGTGAACCAACCTTGGAATTTTGGGTTCTCAACTATTTATTCCTGATATTTTGTTCCCCAAATTTCAGTTTATTACTTTCTCTACACGTTCAGTGTACTTAGTGTATCTCGATACCGAGATTTCACCGAAATACATGTTTTAGGACCTCCTAAACCAAAAAAAAAAAGTTTAGAAAGAGGTCCATGTGTATGTGTCGTGGATAGCATAGCTCAAAAACTAAAAGACCGTTAACTACAAAACATTCTGTTTAAGAACAGTATCTTCCAGAGATACAACACAAAGATTTTCAAGAAAATCACGGAACACATTTAAAAAATTTTGATTTTCTCAAAAATGGCCATAACGATTTGGGTTAAAATGCCATACGAAACGTATATCTTGAATTTTCTGGGAATAACCTCTGAAAGACTTTTTATTCAGGTTGAATTTGGCAAACTGTTAAACCATCTCGATTAGCATGAAGTAGAAAAATCTGATGTGTACCATTTATATGACTTTCTGTATATCTCTATAACAAATGTTAAAAAGTTTATGCATTTATTTATTTCATGGTAAAACAAAGCAGAAATAGTCTTATTACTTGCTTCCTTGTAAGTAGAAGCGAAATAAGGGAGAACCATAGACTAAAGAGGATAGTCAAAAGCTGGTTACTGTGTAACTGAAGTTCCTTTGTTTGTATGGACAGAATTTGACAAATTCCTGTATGAGAAAAGTAAGATTCTCAAAGCTAAAACTAAAAACAAGGAATATTTTAAAAACGATCAACTCCACGAAAAAAAAATATATATATGACATAAATTGTGTGTTTTTATGTGCTGTACATTTTTGTAGGGTAAGTTTTTGTCTATCTCTTACGGTTTAGCAGTTATGCAAAATTCTGTAAAATTCATCCAGAATAAAGAGGCTATTCCCTGAAAATTCAAGATATACATTTCATTTATTGTGTAAATATCTTTAATATACGATATTTTAATCAAAATCGTTAGAGCCATTTTTAAAAAATCAACATTTTCGAAAAAAGTGTAGTTGGGGGTAGGGAAATTTTCTTGAAAATCTTCGTGTCACATCCTTGGAAGAAACTATAAACAACTTTTGGTATTTTACCGATTTTTCGTTTTTGAGTTATCGTTCACAGACACACGGACAGATACACACACACACTCGGACCATTTTCCGAAAATGTTTTTTTAGATAAAGGGTGGAGTGCAATACCTTCTCTATACTTTATACTCTATGTACATAGTGCGTATAGAGAAAGTAAGAATAAGTTTATTAACAATAATTTGCTTAGAGGTGTAGAGAAGTCCTGAGAATAGGGAACATTGGATTTTTCGAACCTAAAATTCTAGATTTGTTCATGATTAACACTGTGAGTACAGAATCAGCACCTCTTATATATCAATATTACATATATAAGAGTTTATGTGAAGGAATAAGAACATAGAAGATCGCATGTGACATGTTAGATTGCTTTGACTAAACCTATACATTAAACAGATGCACTTTCCTCTTAGTTAGGTTCTTTCTTTCTCTACACGTACTATGTACATAGTGTATAGACAAGGTATTGTACTCCACCCAAAATTCGATACCGATATTTCACCGGAAATGCATGTTTTGGGTCCCCCTGAATCCAAACAAAACATTTTCAGAAAAAGGTCCGTGTGTGTGCGTGTGTGTGTCTGTGTGCCTGTAAACAGCATAGCTCAAAAACGAAAAGACCGTTGAATACCAAACTTGGTATTTAAGTTAGGTATCTTCCAAGGATGTGACACGAAGATTTTGAGAAAAATCCCCCCACCCCAAACTACCCTTTATATGGAACTATTTTTCGAAAATGTTTATTTTCTTAAAAATATCTCTAACGATTTTGATAAAAATATCGCATATTACGTATATTTACCTCACAAATAAAATGTATATCTTCAATTTTCTGGGAATAGCTTCTGAAGTTTACTTTATTCTGGATGAAATTTTCGAAATTTTCAAAATTTTGCATAGCTCCTAAACCGTAAATGATACATTAAAACTAACCACACAAAAAATATAGGGCACGTTAAAACACACAATTTATATTCTATAATTTTTTTCATGGAATTGATCGTTTTTAGATATTCCTTGTTCTTTGTTTCAGCTTTAAAAAGCAAACTTTTCTCATTTAGGAATTTTTCAACTCCTGTCCATACAAACAAAGGAACTTCAGTCACATAGCAACCAGTTTTTGACTATCACTTTAACCTATGGTACTTCCTTATTTCACTTCTGCTTACAAGGTAGCAACTAATAAGGCTATTTCTGCTAATTTTTTCTCGATTAGCATGCAGTAAATAGAAGCGTAAGCTTTTTAACAATAATTTGTTAGAGAGATGTAGAGAAAGTCATGTGAATGGAACGCATCAAATTTTTTAAATATATATATAGTATATTTTGGAACTTCCCCTATTTTACTCGGTATTTTATGTAACATTTCATTAGCATCTGGGAAAAAATGTGATGTATTACATCACCTGACTTTCTCAACCGCTCTAAAATAAATTTTTGTTAAAAAGTTTATTCTTCTGTTTACTTAATTCTAATCGAGAAAAAATTAGCAGAAATAGTCTTACTACTTGCTTCCTTGTAAGTAGAAGTGAAATAAGGGAGTACTATAGGTTAAAGTGATAGTCAAAAGATGGTGCCACGTGACTGAAGTTCCTTTGTTTGCATTGCCAGCAGTTGATAAATGTAAACATCAGCTTGCGTAAGAGAGAGGTTTAATCCAATAAATAATTATAGAGGGTAGAGAAAGCAATGTGAACGTAACACATTTTTACTTTTTCTACACAACTATGTACATAGTGTATTGAGAAGGTATTGTATTCCAGCCAAATATTCGATACCAAGATTTTACTGGAATACATGTTTTGAGACACCGTGAGTTCAAAAAAAGATTTTTAGAAAAATGTCTGTGTGTGTCTATGGCCTTCATAGCTCAAAAACGAAAGGACCGTTAAATACCAAACTTGATATTTAAGTTCAATATCTTCCTATAATGCAACACGAAGACTTTCAAGAAAATATCCCACCCCCAACTACCTTTTACATGGAAAAAATTTCAAAAAATTTTGATTTTTTCAAAAATGTCTAACGATTTTGGTCAAAATCTCCTATTCTTAAGATATTAACATGACAAATAAAATGTATATCTTAAATTTTCTAGGATTAAACTCTGAAGACAGTTTGATTCTGGATGAATTTTACAGAATTTTGCATAACTGCTAAACCGTAAGAGATAGGCAAAGTTTACATTTCAAGGAATGTAGATCTCGCTTAACACACAATTTATGTTATATATATTTTTTTGTCGTAGAGTGACCAGTTTTGAGATATTTCTTGTTATTAGTTTCAGATTTGGAAAAGTATACTTTTCTCATACACGAATTTGTCAACTCCTGTCTATACAAAATAATTTCAGTCAAATTCCAACCAGCTTTTGACTATCACTTTAACCTCTGTTACTCTCTTATTCCGCTTCTACTTACAAGGAAGCAAGTAATAAGACTATTTCTGCTATTTGTTTCTCGATTACTATAAAATAAATAGAAGCATAAGCTTTTTAATAATAACTTACTGCAGAGATGTAGAGAAAGTCATGTGAATGGAACACATTAGATTTTTGGAACCAGGTCCGTGAGTGTGTGTGTGTGTGTGTGTGTCTGTCTGTGAAAAAAATGGTGTGTTATTTATGGACGCTCTTTAACTACTGTGGTTTTCAGCGTCCCATTCTAAATTGGGTGTGAAAGACCGCTTAATTTTCCTCAGAGGCCTCTCTATCAAGCTTGAGGTTCTTTTACATGCCGTAAATCTACGACATGGTACCAACGGCTTTACTTCCCTTCCGAAGGAAGGCATGCTAAGGATCTTTACACCCGAAAAAATCCATCGTTCTCGCTGGGTTTGAACCCGCGACCTTGGGTAAATGAAGTTAGCATGGTAACCATTACACCACGGAGGGCGACTGTCTGTCTGTGGATAGCATAGCTCAAATGCGAAAATACCGTTAAATACCAAACTTTGCCTTTAGGTTTGGTATCTTCCAAGGATGCGACATGAAGATTTTCAAGAAAATCCACCACCCCTAACTACCCTTTACATGGAAAAAAAAAAAATCGAAAATATTGTTTTTTCTCTAAAATGGCTGTAACGATTTTGATATATCTATTTAATATATTTACATGCGAAATAAAATGTATATCTTGAGTTTTCTGGGAATAACCTCCAAAGACCTTTTTATTCTGTTTGATTTTTATTGAATTTTTCTTAACTGCTAAGCCGTAAGAGATAGACAGAAACTTACGACACAGAAAAGTAGATCAGGTTAAAACACGCAATTTATGTTACATACTTCTTTTTTCGTGTAGTTAATCATTTTTAGATATTCCTTGTCATTGATTTCAGCTGTAAAAAACTTATGTTTTTCTCATACAAGAAGTTATCAACTCCTGTCCACACAAACAAAGGAACGTCAGTCACGTTACAACCAGCTTTTGACTGTCACTTTAACCTATGGTACTGCTTCATTTCCCTTATACTTACAAGGAAGGAAGTAATAAGACGATTTCTGCAAATTTTTCTGAATTAATATGAAGTAAAATATGGAAGTATAAGCTTTTTAACAATCATTTGTTGCACAGATGTAGAGAAAGTTATGTTAATGGAACACATCAGATTATTTGGATAATCAAACTGGATAACGCATAACTGAAAACCTCCAATATGCAATTATAACCTCAATCTTCCTGTATACACAGTAGTGACATTATTTCTGGAAACTTTTTGTTTAAATCAACTTTCATATTAAACATCGCGTTAAACTATTATCCATGAGTATTCTGATCTAACAAATTATAGCAACAAAGTGTTAGCATTATACATATTGTTGAAGCTTGCAGCACAAACTGGAACTAATTTGGCCCTTAATTGGGTAATTTGAACAACTTTTGTAAATGTATTATTTTATAAATATCTACACATATTTTATATTCTATCTAATGAGAAAATATATATATATATATATATATATATGGTGTGTTATTGAACTACACCGAAATAATTTCCGAGATTGTGCACGTGACTGATATAAGCAATTTGAGATCGGCGATGCATGGTCCCCGGATAAACATAACGCAACTACATAGCGTTACACGTGTAGGTATCAGGTGCTGATAAGTCGGTGTTAAAGCAAAACAGGTTGAAAACATGACTTAGAATGTCTTTAAAACTGCTACCCGAGTATAGAAATATCGATTATTAGCAGCTTTTATATAATGCATCACTTTCTTATGGACAATACTTCCATACATTGTTGAATGCACATTTGGAATAGTGAACAGTAATGTGTGGAACTAAACGTGAGATCAACTTTATTCCAGGCTGTTGAGGTACAAATGTCTCTTTACGATACCAGATTCAAAGATTTCACTGAGTGAGAATTTGAGAATCTTTTTATAGTAATGGACTCTTCGCTAATAGTATTCGTGGGTGTAATTTCGATTTAAAAATAGGAGTAAGATTTTAATACTGCTTTATATTAAATTCTTTTAATTTGTATTATTTAGCTGATTAATATATCTTATTTAATCAGTAGAAAAAATAATAAAATTTCTAACAAAGAAGCAAATAAAAACCATCAAGCCATCTCCAAATTACAAGCTTAATACAAACAAAATAACATTAATATATCCTACAGTTCAAAACAAACAAAGAAATGAATACTTCAACACAAACTGTGAGGCCATTTAAACCAAAAATGTACAAACTGACATCCCTGAAGGTGACGGGTTCGTTGTTCTCTTGAATGTTGCAGACTGCATGCAAATTCTGCGAAATTATAAAGCGTATCCAATTCGCTGTTTTACTTCTGCTACGTTGTGCACTTCGGTTCCGTCATAAACTAGTGTCTAGAGCTCCAATGATAGAAGTTCAGGGGTATAAGCTCATTGATTGGCTGGTCAAGAAACTGGTCCTAAAGACCTTCTACTTCCAGGATATGCAACATTGAATTACTGAGACGAGAGTTGTACAGGCTCCATCGTGTATAAACCATAAGGTGGTCGGCGTAGCGAATGAGACTGTCGTCGATACACGCGGACAGGCAGACGTGGTGTTAGAACCAATGATTGTCCACCATACCCAGCGGCGGCTGCTGTATAGGAGAACAAGAGCACGTGAACCTCCAATATTTCTTAGTGGATCTCCTTTTTCTCTATCAGGAAACATTTAATAAAATGCGCTATCCGGTGCCACTTGTTTAAATATACCGCACTCTGCTCTTCAGATTGAACACAGCCGAGAAGCCGAGTATGTGGCAACAACGCTTGTAGCACAGGCCTCGTGTGCTAGCGTATTACTAACGTTTAGCGGCTCTGCGCTTGCGCGGCCAACAAAACACCTTGGAATTTTACAGCCAGAAATGAGCACATTGCAATCGTGCACTTTAGTTCTCATTAACATCACCAGGGTTCTGTTTATTATCGGGAGGTGCTGCTATCTTTGAGATTTAGCTGAAACTATCCGAAATGCAACTGCATTTGATGAGGCGCTATTTTTCTTAATAATTTGCAATTTATACAAGAGCTTGCTTAAGACTAGCGTGTGCTGCAGTTTTACTAAGTTATTTCTGGTATAATGTGATTATCTTACTGTGACAGTACTTAATGAATTAACAGGTGAGACTAGTGTGGATTTTCTAACATGTTTTAAACATAGCTTATTATTTTAACAACAATGTTCTCTGTGTTGAGCAAGTGACCTCGTGGCTCTCAATTCTTGTGACTTTTCAAAGGTAGCCATGAATTCGGTGGACTTGATATTAAGAAGCCATGAAAAACTTACATATGAGGAACAAATAGAAATAAAACGACTGGGACGTCCACAGCCCGATTTGGTAATTAAGCATGTGACAAAAACTCAAAAGCGGGACTATAGACGTAAATTTAATAACAATGTATACGCAACATGCAAATGGCTTTGCGGTTGCAGTATCAGAAACTCGCTGTTTTGCTTTCCTTGTCTTATGTTTAGCTCCAATGCGACGAGTAACTGGACAAGATTAGGATGTGCATCTCAGTGAAAAGATAAAAAAGCATGAGAATTCACGTGCACATAAGAACGCATGTATTCGATTCGCCATGCTTGATCATGTGAATATCAGCACTCAACTAGACAGCGCTTACAGGCAGTCGGTAAAGAGACACAACGAGCAAGTTGACAAAGATAGGTACATTCTCTCTAGGCTAATCGATTGTTGTGGAGCATTTGAACTAGCTCTACGCGGTCATGATGAGCGGGAGAATTCTGAAAATCCCGGGGTGTTTCGTGGGCTTGTTCATTTTGTAAGCTCTATTGACATAGCAATGCAAGGACACTTAGAAAATGCAACCGTGTTCAAAGGTACTTGAAAGACGGTGCAGAATGACATCATCAACTGCATGCTTGCGGTCTGCAGGGAAATTATATCAGAAGAAATAAAGGTAGCTCATTATTTAGCAGACATGGCCGATGAAACAACGGATGTGTCTACTCAGCAACAACTCGCTATTGTGTACAGATACGAGATGCAAGGGTCGGCTGTTGAGCGTTTTTGGGGTGTTTTCGATCCTGTTGCCTAAGATGCTGATGCTATATCTGGGGTAATAAACACTGTATTGCTAGAGCTTATAGGAGAACAGAAACATAGATTAATAGGTGAATGTTACGATGGTGCAGCTGTTATGAGTGGCAGTGCAAGTGGAGTTCAGGCGAGAATACAAGCTATGTACCCTCATGCATATTATATACACTGTTACGCCCATCAATGCAATTTGGTTCTGCAGAAGGCTGCTGCCATAAACAGCTCATCCAGGATTTCCTGCATTTTTTTCAAGATCTTGTCTAAGAACCAAAATACTTGACAGAATTGTGCAAAACAGAGTTTCCGAGGCTAGCAGCTACATGCTGGATTTGCAACATTCGTTCAGTGAATGTTGTGTATGAAAATGAACGTCTTATCCAGTGTCTAGAGGAAATAAGTCTGCTTGATAATATTGATGACAAAACAAGACGTAAGTCAAGCGGCCTCTTAGCAGCTTTGGAGGATTCTGCATTCACCTTCTGGTTGGAATTCTTTCATAGAATAATGCCTCAGGCGGAGCTCTTATTTAAAGTACTGCAACACAGACAAATCGATGCTGTAAAAGCAAAATGCTACTTAGATCGGTTCTCGTCTGTTGTGCAGGAAATTAGAGACACTACACTTAACAGATGTGAAGTTTCCGAAAATCGAGTGGCAGAAGGAAAGGAAGTGTGCGACGCGATATTTAGTCACGTAAATGACAGATTTTCATTTACCGATCATTTAGTGGCTTCGAGGCTAGTTGATGTCGCTTCTTTCCAGACATTCTCCGAAGATTTTCCAGAAAAAGATCTCGTCACTACTGTTGACATCTACCCATGGTTGCTCAAGTCACAGCTTAAAACAGAACTTCAAGTACTGTATAACTGGCGCGATATGATGAACGCTGAAGGAGCATCATCTATGTTGCAGTTCATAACAGAAAACAACCTCAACGAAGAAACTTTTCCGCAATTAACCGAGCTACTGAAAATTGTTATCACTACGCCCATGACTACATCATAACCAGAAAGATGCTTTTCCACATTGAAAAGAATTAAACCCTTTACGAGGAATACGATGGCTGAAGACCGACTCTCAGCACTGGCAATGCTTGCTATTGAGAAGAAACTGGTCAACAGCATAAAAGACTTTAATCACAGAGTGATAGAAAAGTTTGCACACTTGAAAAACAGGCGTGTGGAATTTCTGTACAAATAACTTTGGTGTCCATTGCATAATTCAAACAATATAAATATCATTTATTGTAAATGCCATTCTTTACATGAACTATATCAAAGGACTTTACCCCTTCATCACCATCTGGGAACCTCATATTGCTGTTAACTATCGGAGACTAAGAAATTCAACATCTTTACAATACTGGCTGAGTGACGATTTGTGTAACAAATTTATAATTCTTGTTTTTAGGCACTATCATTGTTTCTAATATTACTGGATTTTGGTGTTACGGTGACGCCGGCTATAGTAGTAGCAGTAGAAGCAGTAGTAGTAATAGTAGTAGTAGTAGTCGTCGTGGTGGTAAAGTGCTGATTTTGTGAACACCTACATTTTTAATCCACGAGCCGCCACTGACCATACCACAACAATTATTAAAACGAAAAACGACGTTGTTATCATTTTACCGTAGCTAGGTGAGGATTGTTATAAACCCAAGTATGCACGTCACAAGCAGAGTTTGGTCCGTGGTCACCAAATTGCCAGATTGAGGTATGGTGCACACAGAGTACATAGACATGGTTTAAATTCACACCTACAATTCGGTGATATTTAAATTCCATCCCTATATTATACATTTTACATCTCATTTTCTCACTTCACTGAGTTGCCGCATTTCTGAGGACCCATAGCACCTAGTTAACTTCTTCATTTCACATATCCACATTTCATCCTATTCCTTATTTCTAATTTTCTTCATTCATCTACTTATTACTACACTTGCATATTTTCCCATTTCCATTAAACTTTTCTTTGATTTAACTCTCAACACCATTTTAATTATAACTTCATTTAGTAAACTAGACCAATTGTTTTTTTCGTAATTTTTCTGTCATATGCATTGTTCGTTCGCATCCTAGAATTAAATGCCAATAATTATTAGACTTTCTATTACACAATAGACATTTACCTTGGTTTGCCGCTTCCCCTAAGCCTTAGAATTAATACATTAGAAAATAATAATGTACTAAAGAAATATTTAGAGGTTCAAAGAACATTTAATAAACAAGATACTTGGAATAATCGAGTAAAAGGAACTTTAGATGAAATAGGTTGTGCGAAAAGAGTTACATCGAGAGTTGAAGATATGAAAAGACAGGAAATAGTAGTTTCAACTCCAAAAGTTCATTGTGTGTGTGTGTGTGAGTGAGTATACACGGAACTTAAAACGATATGGGGAGAGAAAATTATGTTGATGTTTGTAACAAACCAACAAAAGAGGATTTTACATGGGCTATGACAGGCGTGGTGAGGTTAAAAGCAACACAGAGTATAACAATGACGTGGCGGAGTAAGTCTCTACAGTCTGTTTCAAAAAGTGTTGTATTATCTAGCATTGCTCACTGTCTGCTTCGTTCAGTTCCTACTAGTAGATACCACTGAAAACTTAAGAGAGCGCAAAATACGAAAGGGTAGGCGTTCGACTCTGAACAAACTTGTGGATGATTCAAATATATTTTAAGTGGCAGGAAGAGAGCCTTTTATTCCGATACAGTGATAAAATATCTTCTTATTTATTGAAATGAATTCTAGGTGAGCGGTGTTGATTTATGTTCAGGGTTTTTTTCAAGGCTCTGCACATTATTATCCTGATTTTTTTGAGTCAGTTTTATATTTCTATTTGTAAAAGTACAAGGCGTTTTTATTTAATAATAATATTATGAAATAATTGTTTTATTGTTTATGAATTATAACGGTGCATATAATGTCAATACATGTAATGAATTTCTTTTGGAATAGATTATACCTCAAACGTGGTCATGTTTACGCTACAAACCCCTCTCCATTACTCTCGTTATAGCACTGACTGATCTATGTGTTGTTAACTGTGTGGGCTTGGAACCCAAAACCAAACTCTAGTCATAATGTAAACAGAGCTACGTCAGTCAATAGTCGACGAGTGAACATTGCATCAGCAGTGTGTTGCTGGAAAAACCACTGAAACAAGTGCTGACATCTAGGAGAGTGTGCAGAATTCAGTTCGTGTATTTTCTGAAGGTGAAATAGGTGCATTTGTCTCCGAAGCAGGTGCCATACAGACGAATGGGGTACCCCTACACTAGCACTTATGCTTGACTCTTCATCCACTTTTTTTTTCGGGAATTGGTAGGATATATCACAATGATGGAGATGAATCGGGATGGGGAGGTTCCGCTGAGCACCCTCATTAGTGCGAGAAAGTGCTTCTGGCCGAAAGGCGGCCCAGCATAAGTGGAGAGGGGTTATGGGTGACTAAGGGGAGTTTAGGATGGATTGAAAGGAGTTTCGGGTGTCTTTATTTCTGGATATTTTCTTTGTTTTGGCGGCCTTAATAAAGGTTTTGTTGCTTGTGGACTGTTCTTTGTGGCTTGTTCTAGGGGAGGGACGTTTTCGTCCAGTCGTTCCAGACCGTTGCTTTGTTGTGAAGGTCTGTGGTCAAGTGGTGTATGTAGTTCGGTAAGTGTCGGGGAGATGAAAGTGGAACATGTCAGTGCAGTCTATGAGGTCGAGTGTGTAGTCTGTTGTGCCGGTAAAACGTCTGTCGTCTAGTGTTGAAGTCAGTCAGGAGAGGCTTTCGTCCAGGGATGCCTGTGTGGCTGCTGCGTTAAGTCGTCATGTGTAACTGGCGACGAACGACCTGGGTGCAGTGGCGGCAGTGGTCTGCTGTAGGTCCTTGGACTCGGGCATCTATATCGTGTAGTTTCCGTGGTGTAGTGGCGTGAGTCTCGGTGATTCCGGCGGTAATGGCAATCAGCACTTCCTCCAAGCACAACCTATCGGGCGCTGATGTGCAGGATCTCAGAATGAAGGTCCTTCACTACATCCTTCACGGTGCTGTCGGTTGGCGCTTCTGGTGGTGGTGTCCAGAAGCCTGTGTACTTCTACACAGTTGAGGCCGACCGCACCGTGGCACAGAACGAATGCCACACTCCCTCAAAAGCCCTTCTACAGCTGCAAAAGCTAACAGGAAACACTTTATTTTACTGTCGGATTCCTTCTCGCGAATTGCCTTCTGCTGTTCCGTAAAACATGTGTATGTGTACGTGTTCATTGTTTGAAATAAAATGGCGTGTTATTTATGGACGCTCTTTAACTGCCGTGGTTCTAAGCGTCCCATTCTATATTGGGTGTGAAAGACCGCTTAATTTTGCTCAGAGGCCTCTCTATCAGGCTTGAGGTTCTTTTACGTGCTGCAAATCTACGACACGGGATCAACGGTTTTACCTCCCTTCCGAAGGAAGTCATGCTAAGGTTCATTGTTTGAGTATGAATGAATAAGTGTATTTATTGACATAACGGTATCATACATTAAGCTTCATCAATCTCACGGGTTCACACGTGCTTTTGTAATACACAACATAGTATGCAATATTAAAGACAACAATAACAAAGAATAAAAAGAGTAAACACGAAAATGAAAGGACAAACATATTAAAATACAGCAACTTCAATTGATAACACAGAGTATACCTTAATCAGATGCATTAATGCTCCCTATCATAATAGACAGATACACTAAAGAAGAAATATATTCACAGAATACTAACACTACGTCACAACAATGCCATAAGTATGACATAAAATAGTAAGTCCCATACATAGTCCACAGCAACAATTGAAAGACACATTACAGTGTGGAATTTAATGGAATCTCCCGGCTCCCGGAACTGAAATGAAATCTCCCGGGATTATGTGATATCCCGTTATTCCTTTATTGTTGTTGTTGTTCTTATGATGATTATTATTATTATGTATAAACTGTCAACATCAAGTATATATGTGCTATGCTTACAAATAGAAGTCACAACATCAGTAATTATTAGCAGTTTGAGGTATTTGACAGTGGTCGTCGTCGTAAGTTGGTTATAGTAATGGCTAGTTCATTGGGAGTAGAAATGAAAAAAATACTATTGCACGTTTAACGATGCCTTGAAAAGCTCATATGACTGTTTTTATCAATGTTTCTAGCTTTACAGTTATATCTAATTTTCTTCCGGAATTCAGAATTCAGAAGTTGATAAGCCTAAGTGTAGCAGACGTGGTGCACCTACACGACGCAAGATTGTAGATTCTCGTTCGGTTTAGACTGAGCCTTTCCTATTGGTCACGGAGACAATATGGTTACGGGACAGGTGGACGACAGATTTCGAGATTTCGCTGAAGTTAGGTTACGTTAGGTTAGGTGTCTGAAATGAACTGGATCGAAATAGGGAGTAAAAATGCAGTTTCTGAAAATGGGCTCGTCTTTCCAGTGCGAAATTAAGTCTTTCCTTTCTGTCTGTTTGAGCATGCGCAGCCATGTTGGTCAATCGACCAATGGCAGAGCTCAAATCTAAAACTGAATTAGAATCTGCAATGTCGGCTGCACGACAACAGCATAAAATAGACCACATCTACGTACACAAACTAGCATTTTCATGAACTGTTTACAGCTGTGTTTTCCAGTATTAAAATTGCTATGTCCATGAACAAAAGGCTGTACTAACCAAGTTTTAGCACCTACCAAGATAGTATATTTAGATGATAACCTCAAAATGAAACAACTTGATGAAACACCTGTATGTAGGCAGTTTTGGAACAGTGACTTTTTCTTAAGAATTTGAACAACCTGAAAAACTTTTACCCATTCTTTTTAAATACACCATTATTGTTAAATTGGACCTGGTATACTTGGCATTTTCAAGATAAATTAGTACACTGTAAATAAATTCTAATAACAAATCTGTTATGGTGCTTTTTACTTTCT
The DNA here is from genome assembly GCA_030762935.1 of Hymenopus coronatus. NCBI lineage: Eukaryota > Metazoa > Arthropoda > Insecta > Mantodea > Hymenopodidae > Hymenopus > Hymenopus coronatus. The sequence continues at coordinate 76,668,415 of CM060883.1, forward strand.
CTATACGCACTATGTACATAATGTATAGAGAAGGTATTGCACTCCTTCAAAACATTCGATACCGAGTTTTCACTGGAAATATATGTTTTGGATCCCCCTGAATAAAAAAAAAACATTTTTACAAAAAGGTCCATGCGTGTGTGTGTGAGTGTGTGTGTGAGTGTGTGTCTGTGGACAGCATAGCTCAAAAACGAAAAGGCCGTTGAATACCAAACTTGGTATTTAAGTTTGGCATCTTCCAAGGATACGACACGAACATTTTCAAGAAAATCCCCCCACCACCAACTACCCATTACATTGAAAAATTTTCGAAAATTTTTATTTTCTCAAAAATGGCGCTAACGATTTTGATTAAAATGTCAAATATTAAAGATATTTACCTGACAAATAAAATGTATATCATGAATTTTCTGGGAATAGCCTCTGAAGAACACATGTATTCTGGATGAGTTTTACGGAATTTTGCATAACTACTAAACCGTAAGAGATGGACAAAAACTTAAAATACAAAAAATGCAGAGCACATTAAAACATACAATTTAAGTCATATACACTTTTTCGTGGAGTTGATAGTTTTTTAGATATTCCTTGTTTTTAGTTTCAGCTTTGAAAAACTTATACTTTTTTCATACGGAATTTGTGAACTTATGTTCATACAAACAAAGGAACCTCATTCACATAACAACCAGCTCTTGACTATCACTTTAACCTATGGTACTACCTTATTTTGCTTCTACTCGTACTTACAAGGAATACTCAATTAGCATTAAGTAAATAGAACCTTTAGCTTTTTAACAATAATTTGTTGCAGAGATGTAGAGAAAGTCATGTGAAATTTGAACAATCTGGAAAGCCTTTATTGTTAAATTGGACCAGGCATATTTGGCATTTTCAAGATATATTAATACACTGTCAATAAATACTAATAGCGAATCTGTTATGGTGTTTTTTTTGTATTAGTCCTAAATTAGTAAAGATTTCAAAATATTTTACAACATACTCAAAATGATATGAGGTTTTATTAACAACGCACCAAGACGTGCTTATCTACTACACAATCGATATATTCTGTCAACAACGTAACAGAAGCCAGGGTAAAACAGCAGACAATTGAACATCAGCTGATATAATGATGGCTTTGTTTGGACTCGAATTCATTATTCCTTGGACGCAAATATATAAGAAAGTTATACACAAGGGACTTATAACTCATCTATGGGCCAATAGAATATTCCTTGTGCGCCTCGGTGATTTAATGCCTCATATTCAAGAGGTCGCTAATTCGAATCTCGCTTATGGTGAGTTTTTTCGGCACTTTCTCTTATCCTGAAAAGAAAAAGTCCAGTAACTAAGATCCATGGGCTCCGAGATCATTTGAGCATATTTCACCGATTAAAGAAAAATCTGATATGTTCCATTCACATGACTTTCTCTACATCTCTGCAACAAATTATTGTTAAAAAGCTTATACTTCTATTTACTTCATATTAATCGAGAACAATTCAGCAGAAATAGCCCTATTGCTTGCTTCCTTGTTAGTAGAAGCGAAATAAGGAAGTACCATAGGTTAAAGTGATAGTCAAAAGCTGGTTGCTATGTGACTGAAGATCCTTTGTTTGTATGGACAGGAGTTGCCAAATTCCTCTATGAGAAAAGTATGTTTTCCAAAGCTGAAACCAAAAACAAGGAATGTCTCAAAAACGATCAACTCCACGAAAAAAAAATGCGTATAGCTTAAATTGTGTGTTTTAACGTGCTCTACATTTTTTCTGTGGTTGGTTTTTGTCCATCTCTTACGGCTTAGCAGTTGTGAAAACCTCCGTAAAATACCTACACAATAAAGTAGTCTTCAGAGGCTATTCCCAGAAAATTCAAGATATACATTTTATTTGTGAGGTAATTATCTTTAATATACGATATTTTAATCAAAATGGTTAGAGCCATTTTTAAGAAAATCAAAATTTTCGAAAGACACTAAACATAAATACCAAGTTTGGTATTTTACCGACTTTTGGTTTTTGAGTTATCGTGTTCACAGACTTACGGACACACGGACACACGGACACACACACACTCACAGACGTATCTTTTTCTGAAAATGTCTTTTTTGGATACAGGGGACCCTAAAACATGTATTTCTGGAGAAATCTCGGTATCGAATTTTAGGTGGAGTGCAATACCTTCTCTATGTACACAACACGTGTAGAAAAAGTAAAAAAAATAGTGTTTACATCATCGTTCTTGGTAAAAATCACGTCAACATCATGTATTGAGATGTGTTCGCAGCATTTTTCTCACTTCACATATGTAAAATTGTCAACCATATATCAATCTAATGGATTATTTAAATGTGCATTTCATTTGCTGATATAGAGATAAGACTTAAATGACTCTATGCATCTTAAATTTATTTATAGCCAAAACATGGTAATTTAGAAAATCTCGGAATTATCATACTGAGCGGTGCAAAGTTACAGGCTTAATTTATTTATATTTAATATATATTTTTTATACAAATAGCTATTTTGGAATTCAAAATTAGCACCCAAAACAATATTTTATCTAAGTCATACTAATAACTGAATAAAATAAAACCAATTCTCAAATGTTTTCTTTTCATTTTATTGTGCATCCATATGAAATATAATACATAGAGGGGGAGCTCAAAATTGGAGAAATGCGGCTGTTTTTGTTGTTCATATTATTAAAATGTCAACTCATAATCCTAAATTTACTAATTTTCTAAAATTTGAGCTCCTCTATGTAATATGAGAGCAATATTTGTGATTTGCACATTGGATATAAACAATGCACATCATACTAGACACTCGCCGTTACTGAGTCCCGGTGAAAACCGGCTAGGGGTTGCTACCCTAAAGCAGGCATCGACACCGAGTGTATCATTAAAGATTTTACTTGGAATTGAGGGACCGGATACTTGTGGGATGAGTTTAAGTCAGATATACCGGGGTAACAATTATCTACAATTAACCTAAAAGTAGGAAGATATGACCCGGTGTAGTAAAAAGTAATACACCGCCTGAAATTAGACACTACGAGAGAGGTAACTCTAGGTGATAACTAAGTTGTATTTACATTATGTTACAAAGAGATGGCCATGATAAATAACTTAGATGTGACCACCTTACTCTCTGACCCAGGGATTGAGACATAGATTCCGAGCCATCGTGGGAGGTTTAGACTAATGAAATAAACTAAATTAATTTCGGAGAGCTTAGAATTCTGGTAGCAGTAGTGGGCAAAAGGCATCACTATTCAAAAAATCTAATGTGTTCCATTCACATGACTTTCTCTGCAACCTCTGCAACAAATTATTGTTAAAAAGCTTATTCTTATATTTCTTTCATGCCAATATAGAAACAAATTAGCAGAAATGGTATTTTTAATTGCTTCCTTGTAATAAGAAGGGAAATAAGGGAATACGGCAGGCTAAAGTGATAGTCAAATATTTTAAAAGCTGGTAGCCATGTGATTGAAGTGCCTTGTTTGTATGGCCAGGAGTTAACTAAGTCCCGTATGAGAACATAAATATTTTAAAGCTGAAACCATCGAGGAGGATTATCTCAAAAATGATCAAATCCACGAAAAAAATGTTTATGACATAAATTGTGTGTTTTAACGAGTTATACAAGTTTTGTGTATTAAAGTTTTGTCTATCTTTTACGGTTTACTAGTTATGCAAACTTTCGCAAAATTCATCTAGAATAAAGATGTTTTCAGAAGCTATTCCCAGAAAACAAAAGATATACATTTTGTTTGCCATGTAAATATCTTAAATATAAGAGATTTTAATCAAAATTTTTGGAGCGATGTTTAAGAAAACCAAAATGTTCGATTTTTTCCCCATGTAAGGGTAGTTGGGGGTGGGGGGAGGATTTTCTTGAAAATCTACGTGTCGCAAACTTGGAAGATATCAAACTTAAATACAAAGTTTAGTATTTAACAGTATTTTCGTTTTCGAGCTATGCTGTCAGCAGGCGCGCGTGCATGCGCACACACACAAACAGGGTCCTTTTTCTAAAAATGCTTTTTTTGGATTTTGGTGAATCCAAAACATCTATTTCCGGTGCAATCTCTGTATCTAATTTCTCTATACACTATGTACATAGTACGTGTAGAGAAAGTAAAAAGAAGGAGAGAGAACACAAAGAAATTGGAATGCAACAAATAGCAAAAACCAAAGGACTACACGCTCTAATAGGTAGGAAGCTATGTAATACATTAGAATGGGTATACTAGTTAAATTAACACAATATAGTTTTGTAAATATAACCCAAGTACAACAAAAATAATGTTTTTGTTGTGTCTGTTGGATACCCTTTAAGTACAACAATATATATGAAAATATCTGAATGTGGCCTATAGAATCATTTGTTGAGTCGGGAATGTAAATTTTCGTAGTTTCTGTAGTTGTGACGTATACGAGCTTATATTTTGAGAGGGAATGTAGACGCTGTGTCGATGTAATATGTGGTCAAATAACAGTCAAAACCGAATATATACTCGCATGTGGCAGACAAAGCGGCACAGGAGCGGGTTTTCTCCGGGGTCTCCGATTTCCCCCGCCATGGCATTCCACCGGTGCCTCTTCAAATTTTTGCTAAAAAGCTTATGCTTCTTTTTACTTCATGCTAAGTGAGAAAAAAATAACAGAAATAGTCTTCCCTGTAAGTAGAAGCGAAATAAGGGAGTAACATAGGTTAAAGTGATAGCAAAAGATGGCTTCTATGTGACTGAAGTTGGACAGGAGTTGCTAATGCCTGTATGAGAAAAGTATGTTTTTTAAGACTGAAACAAAAAACAATGAATACCTAAAAATCGATCAGCTCCACGAAAAATATGTATATAACATGAATTGTATGTTTTAATGTGCTCTACATTTTTTGTGTGGTAAGCTTTCGTCTATCTCTTACGATTTACCAGTTACAAACAATTCTGTAAAATTCATCCAGAATAAAGTAGCCTTCAGAGCTATTCCCAGAAAATTCAAGATATACATATTATTTGTCAGGTAAATATCTTTAATATATGATATTTTAATCAAAATCATTAGAGCCATTTTTTAGAAAATCAAAAATTTCCAACATTTTTCCATGTGAAGGATAAGGGGAGGGAGGATTTTCTTGTAAATAATCGTTTCGCATCCTTGGAAGATACTGAACTTAAATACCAAGTTTGCTATTTAACGGTCTTTTCGTTTTTGAGCTATGCTGCCTGCAGACACAAAACACACATACACACACGGACATTTTTCTAAAAATACCTTTTTTTGGATTCAGGTTGTCTCAAAATATGTATTTCCGATGAAATCTCGGTATCGAATTATTGGGCACAATGTGCTGCCTTCTCTATGCACTATGTACATGGTACGTATAGAGAAAGTAAAAATCTGATGTGTTCCACTCACATGACTTTCTCTACCTCTCTGCAACAAATTATTGTTAAAAAGCTAACGCTTCTATTTACTTCATGCTAAAAAAAAAAAAAAATAGCAGAAATAGTCTTATTACTTGCTTGCTTGTAAGTAGGAGCGAAATAAGGAGAACAATAGGTTAAAGTGTTAGTCAAAAGCTGGTTGCTATGTGACTGAAGTTCCTTTGTATGTTCAGGAGTTGACCAAATACTGTATTAGAAAAGTATGAGTTTTTGAAAGCCGAAAACAAAAACAATGAATATCTCAAGAACTACCAACTCCGCGAAAAAAATTCATTGACATAAATTGTGTGCTTTAATGTGCTCTACATTTTTTGTGTGCTAAGTTTTTGTCCATTTCTTACGGTTTACCAGTTATACAAAATTCCGTAAAATTCATCCAGAATAAAGTAGTCTTCAGAGGCTATTGCCAGAAAATTCAAGATATACATTTTATTCTGTTAAATATCTTTAGTATAGAATATTCTAATCAAAATCATTAGAGCCATTTTTGAGAAAATCTAAATCTTCGAAAAAAGCTCCATGTAAGGGTAGTTTGTGGTGGGGTGATTTTCTTGAAAATCTTCGTGTCGCATCTTTGGAAGACACACCAAACTGAAATACCAAGTTAGGTATTTAACGCTCTTTTCGTTTTTGAGCTATACTTATCACAGAAACACACACATACATACACACAGACAGACACACACACACGGACATTTTTCTAAAAATGTTTTTTTTTCTATTCAGGGTGTCTTAAAACATGTATTTCCGGTGAAATCTCGGTATAGAATCTTTTGGTATTTAGAAAGTAAAATCAAAGGTCTTTATGCGATTTTCAAAACTGACCGGAAGGTATTTTGTACCACACAAAGATGCTGCATATTCTATATTCTATATATTTATTCTGTAATAATAGGTCCCGCATTTGACATGTGTAAATAGCCGTTCGTGCGTTAATTGAGTTGCAGATCACAATGATGCTATTTCAAATTGAAACAGATCAGCGATTTTCGTTTTACCCCTCTCGCTTATCAGCGTGGACGGTGAGCGAGTCTCCTCATTGAAAGTGCCAATTCCGTTTTAACCGTTGAGTTCTGCAACTAATTTAATTCTTGAAGGGATATGTACTTACGATATATATGGGGCACTGTGCCACCAGTATATACACAGAATAGTTACTACAAATTTAGCCTCTCCGAAAAGGGGGATGCTGTAAACAAAGCAAAATTAACAATAAAAGTCTATGAGTACATAAATGAACTTGTTAACAAAGCAAACGACAGCTAGAAATTGTTACAACAATGTCTAAAATTCAATCTGAAATAATTATAATCCACAATTATAGTTTGTATAATTTATTTTGTGTAGTTTGTATACAAGAACCAGTTATTTTTTAATAATGCCGGTCCCCATGTCCATGCTCGCTAAGGCGTCTAGCTTTGGTGCCTCGTGGGCAGGGGATCATGGGTTCGGGTCCCGCCTTGGGAATGGGTGTTATATGTTTGTGCAATGTGTATATGTTTGTGAAAAGGAACAGTAATCATACAGGGGGGAATGTAAATAGGGGATACAGCGCCGGAGTCCTGACCAGACTCCGGTACTGTTTCTTTTTAAAGAAATAAAAATGTAGCTAGTAAACTTTAATAAGATAATTTTAATAAATGAATTCTTCAATGTCATGGAATTGAACATTTCTGTTATTTGTTACAGCTTTAAAAAACTTATACTTTTCTCATACAGGAATTTGTCAATAAACAAAGAAACTTCAGTGACATAGCAATCAGCTTTTGACTATCACTTTAACCTATGGTACTCCCTTATTTCCCTTCTACTTACAAGGAAACAAGCATAGAAGCATAAGCTTTTTAACAATAATTTGTTGCAGAGATGTAGCGAAAGTCATGTGATTGTAACACATCAGATTTTTGGTAGTATGTATGAGCAATATTTAGAGCCGTCCTCTGTAAGAAGGGAGGAGGGGAGGGCTTTCTTTCAGAGCAGAAGTCGTTAAAAACGGGAATCCCAAATAATCCTATGCATGCTATCGAACCTGGGATTCACCTAGTCCTTTCGGAATCGCCCCGGAAAGAGGGCTTCCCCCTCTCTCCCTTTCCACTAAGCTGGACTCTTGGAAGAGCCTGGACAAACAGGAGTCCTGGACAGATGCGCTGAATCCCCACTGGTGACTACTACCACTACAGTTCATTTATTATAACGAACGAACGAACCAGCGAACCAAAGTGAGGTGGAGGTGGAGGAGAAGTATACTGCAGGGTGTACCAGAAGGCTCGCGGTCTCATTAGGCAGCTGAATCAAGAGCTAGCGGAGTTAATTAGTGCGAAATCATTGTGATCCTGGGAAAACGTTCATAGTCCACCCCCCCCCTTCCCTGTCATTTTCTCTGTCCCTTATCCTAGCTATGTCTCTTTTCCTCTTTGGCCTTCCTTTTTTATGGCTTGTCTGAATTCCCCTGACCTTCCGTCTCACTTTTATTTTCCCTTTCTTTGGACCCCGTTGTTTAGTTTTGTCCTTTGTTTTCCTACCATATACACACTTGCATGGCGGATCTTTTTTCGATCCACGCACGTACATCTTTTTTATTCCTTAACTTCTTGTGCAGTTTAAAATTTCTACACCTAGTTTTGTCCTCAGATAAAGACCCCCTGCTAACAATGAATGCATTAACGTGGGCAAAAACCGACTCCTTGCTGGAAACACAGAACAACGAACCCCAAAACACTAACACGTAACAAAGGTGAAGACCACATTCTACATGTGTTGTACTACACAAGACAGTTCATTACATAAGTGCAAATAGGACATAGAAAGTATTATTAGAACCAATTGAAAAATTCAATGCCAAAGCCGGGATTTGAACATGGTTCTCCCGCTCTCCATGCGAATGCTCTAACCACTGAACTACTGTGACAACTTTGTGGTATGGCTTTCAATCTTCCAAATAAATCCATATACCCAAGGTCGCGGGTTCAAACCTGGCGAAGGACGATGGATTTTTACTTTCTCTAGCCCCGTATGTACAATGTACATAGAAGTATTGTATTCCACCCAAAAATTCGATACCGATATTTCACCGGAAATATGTGTTTTAGGGTCCCCTGTATCCAAAAAAAAAAGCATTTTCACAAAAGGTCCGTATGTGTGTCTGTGTGTGTGTGTGTGTGTGTTCATGTGTCCGTGTGTCCGTGTGTCAGTGTGTCCCTGTGTCCGTGTGTCTGTGAACTCGATAACTCAAAAACGAAAAGTCGGTAAAGCACCAAACTTGGTATTTAAGTTTAGTATCTTCCAGGAATGCGACACGAAGATGTTGAAAAAAATCCCCCCATCCCAAACTACCCTTTACATAGAACCTTTTTCGAAAACTTTGATTTTCTTAAAAATGGCTCTAACGAGTTTGATTAAAATATCATATATTAAAGATATTTAGCTGACAAATAATGTGTACTATATCTTGAATTTTCTGGGAATGGCTTCTAAAGACCTGTTTATTCTGGATGAATTTTGCTTAATTTGGCATAACTAGTAAACAGTAAGAGATAGACAAAAACTTACTATACAAAAAATGCAGGTCTTGTTAAAATACACAAGTTATGTCATATACATTTTTCTCGTGGAGCTTACCATTGTCGAGGTATTCAGTGGTATTAGTTTCAGTCGTGAAGTACAAGAAAGGACAATCGCATATCGACAGCTTTTAAAACACTTGACTATGGCTTTAGCCTAGTGTATTCCCTTATTTTTTCCTACTTATAAGGAACTAAGTAATAAGAACATTGTGCTAATGAGTACCTCAATTAGCAAGATGCAGAAAGAAGAATAATCTTTTGTAAGAAGTTTGTAGAACAGCTAGAGAAAGTCTTGTGAGTGTAACACATCAGACTTTTTCCTTAGCATGGCTTCCTTCGGAAGAGAAGTAAAGCCGTTCGTCCCGTGTCGTAGATTTACGACACGTAAAAGCACCTCAAGCCTGATAGAGTGGTCTTTCACGCCCAATTTAGAATGGGATGCTGAGATCCACAGCAGTTAAAGAGCATCCATAAATAACACGCCATTTACATTTCCATTTCTTCCAAATGACTATGTGTGTTTTACCCGGCTCAACCAACGAGTATGTCTCACTTCAGAGAACCACCAGAATGGTGACTTACCATCGTAACTATTGAGTATCCGGGTAATATTAATATGTTAATACCAACATACAGGCTATTCTTACTTTCTCTATGCGTACTATGTACGTAGTGCTTAGAGAAAGTATTCCACTACATCCAAAAATTCGATACCGAGATTTCATCGAAAATATATGTATTAACGTCCCCTTTAATCAAAAAAAAGCATTTGCAGAAAAAGGTCCGTGTGTGTGTGAACACGATAACACAAAAGCGAAAAGTCGGTAAAATACCAAACTTGGTATTTAAGTTTAGTATATTCCAGGGATGCGACACGAAGATTTTGAGAAAAACCACCCACCCCAAAATAACCTTTACATAGAACTCTGTAACGATTTTGAATAAAATATAGTAAATTAAAGATATTTACCTGACAAATAAAATGTATAATTTGAATTTTCTGGGAATAGCCTCTGAAGACTACTTTATTCTGGATGAATTTTACGGATTTTTACATAACTGATAAACTGTAACAGAAGGACAAAAACGTATCACAAAAAATGTAGATCACGTTAAAGCACACAATGTATGTTGTATACATTTTTCTCGTGTAGTTGATCATTTTTGTTATTCCTTGTCTTTGACTTCAACTTTAAAACACTTTATTAAAATGATGATGCTCTTTCTTGTGTATATATTGAAAGGTACACAGGGTAACAGTATTATTAGAATAATAAAAAGCTGATGTGTTCCATTCGCATGAGTTTCTCTACATCTCTGTAACACATTATTGTTAAAAAGTTTAGGCTTCTATTTACTGCATGCTAATCGAGAAAAAATTAGCAAAAATAGTCTTATTACTTGCTTCCTTATGAGTAGAAGCGAAATAAGGAAGTAGCATAGATTAAAATGATAGTCAAAAGCTGGTTGCTATGTGACTGAAGTTCCATTGTTTGTATGGACAGGACTTGATAAATTCCTGTATGAGAAAAGTATAAGTTTTTAGAGCTGAAACCAATGACACGGAATACCTGAAAAACGATCAACTCCACGAAAAAATGTATAGAACACAAATTGTGTGTTTTAACGTGCTCTACATTTTTGTGTGGTAAATTTTGTCCATCTCTTACAGTTTAGCAGTTATCTTAAATTCCATAAAATTCGTTCAGATTTAAGTAGTTTTCAGAGGCTATTGCCAGAAAATTCAAGATATACATTTTATTTGTCAGGTAAATATCTTATATAAGATACCAAGCTTGCATCACGAAGATTTTCAAGAAAATCCCTCCACTCCTAACTACCCTTTACATGGAAGAAATTTCGAAATTTCACATCAGATTTTTCAAAATGTGAGCTTAATAAAATGTCTTATGGATAGGTAGAGTCAGAGTGAAAAATTCAACGCCATAGCCGGATTTGAAACACGAATCTCCCGATCTCTAGTCATTGCTCTGCCACTGAGCTACCACGGCAACATGCCGGCATAGCATTGAAATTTTCAGTCTGACTCTACCAAATCCTGTCCTACACACGGCTTGTGTGACAAAACAACTATTCCAAAATCTCTTATGTTTAGCATATTTGTATATTAAGGAGACAAGGTACTCTGAAATGGCAAAGAATAACTTTTTTATGTTTTAGACACTAATAAAACCTCTATTAGTTCTATTTTCAGAAAATGTATACTTTTGGGGGGTTAAGAGGATTTCAATCAATTTAAATATAATTTAAAAGCTGGTATACATTTATTTAAAGTTTTTATGCAATGCCCCTTTTTAGAACATTTGTATCTTTAAATTCAGTTTTCTCAAAACAGCACTTTTAGATACTTGTGTAACTTTTTCTCAGAAACTGTAAGAGCTGGAGAGCTGAAATCTTCAGTCCATATATACAACACATAGTTGAAGTTTCTGAACCACAGTCGTGATATTACAGTATATATTGATCATATTAAGAAGCAACAACATTGCAAATTTTCCACATTTTTACTATTTTGAAATATATTTCTTTTCTTAATTTCTACTGAAATTGTATAATATCTAAATAACTAAGGTTCAGAAGATAGCTGATTATATTAAGAACAAGCACCCAAAAGTGTCATTATGTATTGCAAGTAGTATCAGAGAAAAAGGTACATGAATTCACATGTTTTAAGACCAAGTTTTATTACTTTTTTGCTGAATGAAATACTTTTTATAGACTCAACCACATAAGCTATTAATGCAAACAACCACTTGAAATAATTTCCACGATATATAGAATAATTCATACAAATTTCTGGAAAAACAATTGAAACTTTGAGCAGTGGTGTAATTTAAGGTGTAATTTTCGTGTATTCAGACTACCTTGTCCCCTTAAATAAAAATGTTAATCTTCGATTTTTTGTTTGAATTTTCTATTATCTCTTGAAATGCAATTCAAATGAATGTTTTATTTTTATATGGCTAGTAAAACAAAAGTGTTAAACCAAAATCCTGCAGCATAAAAATTGCAAAACGTTAAAATATTTAATTTATGTGAAAAAATTGCGCGTCATTAGCTATTTCGATACATTATTTTGTATTTGTCTGAATTTTTAAATAGGCTATATCACTTTAAATACACAATTCGTTATACTTTTTGTTTCTCATGATTTTTCAAAGAGTAGGATTTTCACAATAATCACATAGCGAAATGCTTTAAAAAGATTTACTCGTATAAGCCTCTTAGCTCCGTATTACCTGCAGCGAATTGTATAATAAAGGAATTTCACAAATGTTTATCTCAATTAACATGAGCAGATAGAGGCATAGCATTTTATAACAATATTCTGTCGAAGAGAGAGTAGAAAATGACTTTTAAAATCTGTTCTAGCTGTTCTACAAACTTCTAACATAAGATTATTCTTCTTTCTGTATCTTGCTAATCGAGGTACTCATTAGCACAATGTTCTTATTTAGTTCCGTATAAGTAGGAAGAAAATAGGGGAATACACTAGGCTAAACCAATAGTCAAATGTTTTAAAAGCTGTCGTTATGCGATTGTCATTACAAATCGCTTCTTTTCTTGGCCAGGAGTAGAACAAAAGAAAAAGGTCACTCCCGTCTGAGAAAAGGCAAGTACTTTACAACTGAAACTAATAACAATGAATACCTCGACAACGGTAAGCTGCACGAGAAAATTGTATATGACATAACTTGTGTATTTTTACAAGACCTAAATTTTTTGTATTGTAAGTTTTTGTCTATCTCTTACAGTTTACTAGTTATGCCAAATTAAGTAAAATTCATTCAGAATAAACAAGTCTTCAGAAACAATTCACAGAAAATTCAATATATAAATTTTATTTGTTAGATAAATATCTTTAACATACGATATTTTAATCAAAATCGTTAGCCATTTTTAAGAAAATCAAAATTTTTGAAAAAAGTTCCATGTAAAGGGTAGCTAGGGGTGGGGGATTTTTCTCAAAATCTTCGTGTCGCAACCCTGGAAAATACTTAACTTAAATACCAAGTTTGGTATTTTACCGACTTTTCGTTTTTCAGTTATCGTATTCACAGACACACGGACACACGGACCTTTTTCTGAAAATACTTTTTTTGGATACAGGGGACCCTAAAACAGATATTTTCGGTAAAATCTCGGTATCGAATTTTTTGGTGGAGTGCAATACCTTCTCTATGCACTATGTACATGGTGCGTATAGAGAAAGTAATAAATACCAAATTTGGTATTGAACATGCTGGCCGCAATCAAATCCACACACACACACACACACACAAACTCACAAATACAGGGGCCTTTTTGTACAAATTATGTTTTTAGGACTCGGGGAGTTTCAAAACATATTTCTGGTGAAATCTCGGTATCGAATTTTTGGGTGCAAAACAATACCTTCCCTATACATTATGTATATAATAGTGCAGAGAAAGTAAAAATGCTTTGTAGAAGAGTGGTAGAGAATGCAATTGAAGTTTTGCCTTTAATTATTAATTTTCTTTCCAGGAACGTTGATTTCCTGAATGGCTATAGCCATACAGGGAAAATTTCTTCTAACAGATGTTTTATATTACATTCATAAGACTTTCCTTATTGTGCGCACAAAAGTGTATTATTCTACCTATTTCTTTGTAATTGATTTCAAATAGACATTTTTCTAATTGATATATTTTATAACTTTATTGTAAATTTTCTTGTAAGTACAAAGAAGATATAGAAAGCTGCAACGATAAATTAGATAAATAAATAAAAGATATATCTGTGAAGACCTCAGAATTCCACTCTTTGCATATGACGAAAAGAAAATAAGTAGTACAGTAGAACCCCAGAAAACCAAAATTTTGGATGATCCCAATACAAAATTCATGATCAAAAACATCTGATGTGTTCCATTCACATGACTTTTCTGCATCTCTACAACAAGTTATTGTTAAAAAGCTAATGCCTCCATTTACGTCATGCTTATCGAGAAAAAAGTAGCAGTAATAGTCTTATTACTTGCTGCCTTGTAAGTAGCAGCGAAATAAGGGACTACCATAGGTCAAAGTGACAGTCAAAAGCTGGTTGCAAGTGAATGAAGTTCCTTTGTTTGTATGGGCAGGAATTGATAAATTCCTGTATGAGAAAAGTATACGTTTTTTAAAGCTGAAACTAAAAACCAGAAATATCTAAAACGACCAAATCCACGAAAAAAATTATATAACATAAATTGTGTTTTAATATGCTCTACATTTTTTGTGTGGTAGGTTTTTGTCCATCTCTTACAGTTTAGCAGTTATGCAAAATTCCGTAAAATTCATCCAGAATAAAGTAGTCTTCAGAGGCTATTCCCAGAAAATTCAAAATATATCTTTTGTTTGTCAGGTAAATATCTTTAATATTCGATATTTTAATTAAAATCGTTAGAGCCATTTTTGAGAAAACCAAAGTTTTCGAAAAATTGTCCATGTAAAGGGTAATTGGAGGGGGAGAGATTTTTAAAAATCCCCATGTCGCATCCTTGCAAGATACCAAACTTAAATACCAAGTTTGGTATTTAAATGTCTTTTCATTGTTGAGCTATGCTGTCCACAGACACACACACACACACACTCACACATGGACCTTTTGCTCGAAATGCTTTTTTTTTTTTATTCATGGGAACCCAAAACATGTGAAATCTTGGTATCGAAATTTTGAGTGGAACGAATTACTTTCTCTATACACTATGTACATGGTACATGTAGAGAAAGTAACTAAAGGAGTATCTCGAAAATATTTTTGCCACAAAATGTTTATTTCACAGAATTGTCTGTAATACCAGATCTATATTTAGTGTGAAACAAAGTTTCTCTTTCTCTTACGGTTTAGTGGTGGAATAAAATTATACTTTAATATTAATTCCAAATGAAGAGAATTTCATATACTATCCACAGAAAATTCTAGTAAGTTTTATTTGTTATTAAAGTATTTTAAACCTCGGTACTTAATTCAAAATGAAGAAAATTAAAATTAACGGAAAATATTTCTTGTATGCGATATTTTTTTTGGGGGGGGCAGAAAATGTTTGTGTCGAATCTTTTAAAGATGGCTACGGCTAAATATCCAGTTTGCGATTTAACTTGACTCTTCCTTTTTTAAGCTGTCGTTCTCACTACACATAAATATATCAAAAATGATCTTTATCTAAAACATTTTTGGTTCAATGGACTTCAAAACGTGTATTGACGCTGAAATCTCAATATTAACAATCTGTGCAAATACAATGATTCCTGAAGCGGTAGTAATAAAGAAAGTAATAAGGCTAATATCAACTATCAATTTTTTTTAGTTTTACTTGTCAGAAGTATAACCACATTAATGCTACATTCACAATGAGATGCAAGCGCAGACGTAAGGCAGCATAAACGCAAGTGCGAGGGAACACCATTCACAGTGTAATCGTAAGCGTAACGCAATATGTTGGCACGGGTTTCTGGATCTGCAAGTTAAATACGGATATCTTCCAAGTGCACCGCAAGTTTAAAATTGAATAACATAACCAACAATACCCTTAAGAAAATTAACTCAATCTTTTACAAATAAATATGTTATAAAAATGTTACATAACAACTGACGCTCAGACAGTGACGTCACAATAATTTACTCATTTAAAAGTGCTGTAAATAGTGCAAGCATAGAGACTGCAGAAAAGCTACACATTTAATGAACTAGAATTATCTCTCTACGCCTTCGATTTATGAGAACCAAGAAATCTAGACACAGGTGATAATTATATCCATTAAATCAAAGGCTTCGCAAGGATTCATAAACTCTTGAGGGAAATTAGAGATTGCGTGGAACTGTACGGTCAAATAAAAGAGCAAGCATGTACAGCAGGCTCTGTAAAATATTGTAGTGCGATTGTCTGTTGTTCATTTCATAGGTAATGCATAGAGAACACAAGCAGACTTCATCTTTTTTGCACGTAACGTAACGATAAGGTTTGGAGTTTGCAAACTCTTGCGTTGTATTACATTGCGTTGCGACTTGCGTGTTTCTATATGAATGCTTACATTAAATAATATGAGTCCAAACTCTTGCGCTTACATTTCATTGTGAATCAGTACAACTTCTTTCAAGCATCTGACACGGCGCGTTTTAAGGAAATACTCCCAGCCCAAACTTTCCTTTTACGTCGGAAATATTTCGTAATTTTTGATTTTCTAAAAAAGACTTTAAATAAATACCGCATGTATACCACGCATTTTTAATAAATAAACTATATATCTTGAATTTTTTGGAAGTATCCCCCAAAACCTTCTACATTCTGGATGGCATTTGCATAACTGGTAAACCATACATAACAGATAGATAAAAATTATTGAAAAAATATTAAAACACACGATTTATGTTATATTTTGTTTGTGGAGTTAGACATTTCCGAGTTAATCCTTGTTATTCATTTTAAAACTTCTAGTTCATAGAAAATTGGCAGTGGTTATTCACTTTTTCTTCCTGGTCTACAAAGAATACTGCATTTTAATTAATCACATAGTGACCAGCTTTTAAAGCTTTTGATTATCGTATAAGCCTTATTTCTCTTCTGCTTAGAAGGATTATGGAATAACACCATTTATGCTAAGGTTTATCTCGATTAGCTTGAAGTAGAGAGAAGCATAGCATTTTGTAAGAATAGTTTGTTGAGGAACAGCAAGAGAATGTTATAGGATTGTAGTACATCAGATTTTACTAAGTGTTGGTCGACGATTTATTTTAAAAAAACTTTATGCGTTTTATTCACATGATCTCCTCTACATCTCTGTAACAAATTATTATTTATAAGCTGATTCTTCTATCTACTTCATGCTAATCCAGCTAAACAAAAGCAAAACTGGTCTTATTACTTAGTTCCTTGTAAGTAGAAGGGGAATAAGGAAATATACTAGACTAAACCGACAGTCACATGTTTTAAAATGTGGTTACTCTGGGATTGAAATCCGTTTCTTTGCTTGGCCAGGAGTTGACAAGTTCTTCTATGACAAAACTTAAAACAATAACAGGAATATCTGAGAAAGGATCTACTCCACGAAACAAGAAATGTATATGACATAAACTGTTAGTTTTAAGGGGCTCTACGTTTTTTGTGTAGTAAGTTTTTTGGTCTATGTCTTACGGTTTTATAGTTATGTCGAATTAAAAAAAAAATCATCCTGAATAAAGAGGTCTTTAAAGGTTATTCCCAGAAAATTTGAGATTTACATTTCGTTTGCCATAAAAATATCCTAAACTTTAATCAAAATCGTTGGAGTCATTTTTGAGAAAATCAAAATTTACTGACCTTCTTCCAAGAAAGGGTAGTTAGGGGTGGGGTGATATTCTTGAACATCTTCGTGCCGCAACAATGGCAGATACTGAGCTTAAATATCAAGTTTGGTTTTTAATAACTTTTCACACATACACACACAGAGCTACACAAATACCGTTTTCCAAAATTTTTTTTTATTCAGGGGGTCCCAAAACATGTATTTCCTGTGAAATCCCTGTATCAATTTTCTTGGGTGTATTACAATACCTTCTCTGCACACTATATACACAGCAATTGTAAAGAAAGTAATAAGTATTCGTTTATTCACTGGAACTTTATCAGCGTCGGCGGTGTCCCGGAATTTCGTCTCGCAGGAGTTATCTTATGTGTCACTAAGTCTAGTGGAATAGGGTAGTCGCTTTTAAGCACACTTTAAAAGTACCCGTCTGGGCCGGGTTTGAAACCACAGCCTAGTGATTTAAAGTACTACATTTATGAAATTTAGAAAATCTCCAGTAACCAAGATGTAATTGAAATGTATATTAGTTTTTTAGTTGTTTTTGTTTTTTTTTTTGTTTTGTTTAACGTCCTTTAACCTGGTTGGTCATATTGGACGATGAATGAAATTGGTGAAATGATCTCGAGGTCCATGGAACTTAAAGTTACTCGACATTCGTCTTCTCAGGATAAGGGAAAACCCGAAAAAAACGTTATCCAAGTAACTCACCCTAAACCAGATTCAAACTCATAACCTTTTGAATGTGAGGTAGACACGTTACCACCTCTCTACCCAGGCGGGCGTCAGTTATTATATATAATAATAGAGCAATATAGAAAATCCACAATATGTAAGATATAATATTTGAGAGGGAAGATTTTCTCCCCCTACTCCCAACTACCCTTTACATGGAACGTTTTTCGAAAATGTTGATTTCCTAAAAAATGGCTCAAACGATTTTGATTAAAATATCGTATATTTAAGATATTTACCTGATATATAAAATGTATATCTTGAATTTGCTGGGAATAGCCTCTGAAGACTACTTTATTCTGGATGGATTTTGCATAACGACTAAACCGTAAAAGATGGACAAAAACTTAATACACAAAAAATGTAGAGCACGTTAAAACACACAAGTTTTGGTACATACATTTTTTTCGTGGTATTGATCGGTTTTTTTTAGATATTCCTTGTTTTGGTTTCAGCTTTATACTTTTCTCATACAGGAATTTGTCAACTCCTGTCCACACAAACAAAGGAACATCAGTCACATAGCAACCAGCTTTTGGCTTTCACTTTAACCTATGGTACTCCCTTATTTCGCTTCTACTTACTATAAAGCAAGGGATAAGATTATTTCTGCTAATTTTTCTCGATTAGCATAAAATAAATAAAAAAATAAGCTTATTAACAATAATTTGTTACAGAGATATAGAGAAAGTAATGTGAATGGGACATCAGATTTTTTTTTGTATTTTGATTTGAATGTTTTACTTTAGTCTTGGCAGCATTGGCATCCCGCTCTTATTTCCTTCATGTAGGAGTTTCGAAATACTACCAAGTTAGGTTACAGTTTTTTCTAAACGTTAGTTTGACAGCAATTTCTGAAGAAGTAAAACAGACTCTACAATTGCCCCATTATCTCAGAAACCCTGAAACCAAAAACAAGGAATATCTTAAAAAGATCAACTCCACTAAAAAAAAGTAAGTAAAATAAATCATGTGTTTTAATATAGGTTTTTGTCATTCTCTTACGGTTTAGCAGCTGTGCAAAATGTCGGAAAATTCATCCAGAATTAAATAGTCTTCAGAAGCTATTTCCAGAAAATTCAAGGTATACACATTATTTCTCAGGTAAATATCTTCAATATTTGATATTTTAATCAAAATCGTTAGAGCCATTTTTAAGAAATTCAAAATGTTCTAAAAATGTTCCATGTAAAGGGTAGTTTGGGGTGGGGGAATTTTTCTCAAAATCTTCCTGTCACATCCCTGGAAGATACTAAACTTAAATACCAAATTTGATATTTTACCGACTTTTCGTTTTTGAGTTATCGTGTTCACAGACACACGGACACATACACACACGGACCTTTTTGTGAAAATGAATTTTTTGGATAAAGGAGACCCTAAAACAGATATTTCCTGTGAAATCTCGGTATCGAACTTTGGGGTGGAGTGCAATACCTTCTCTATACACTGTGTATATAGTATGTGTAGAGAAAGTAAAAGTCATTCCTTTCCTTCTAATGAACAGAAGCACTATTTTCATTAATCAACAGTAAAGATATTGCTGAACATACCTTTAAAGTTTTAGCTCATTATCTTAAATAATTCCTGAGGTAATGGGTCAAACTTTAAGATGGCACGATAAGGCATTTTGACTTTCCTTAAATAACTTAACAGCAGTATTCTTGTGGAAGATTTATTGCTTTCTCTAGCCCCATATGTACAACGTACAAAGAGACAGAAAAGTATTGTATTCCACCCAAAAACACGATGCCGAGATTTCACCGGAAATACATATTTTAGGACCCCATCAGTCCAAAAAAGGCATTTTTCAGAAAGAGGTCCGAGTATGTGTGTGTGTGTGTCTGTGGACAGCATAGCTCAAAAACGAAAAGGCGGTTAAATACCAAACTTGGTATTTAAATTTGGTGTCTTCCAAGGATGCGACACGAAGATTTTCAAGAAAATTCCCCCACCCCTAAGTACCCTTTACATGGAAAAATTTTCGAAAATGTTGCTTTTCTTAAAAATAGCTCTAACGATTTTGATTAAAATACCACATATTAAAACCATTTCTATCACAAATAAAATGTGTATCTTGAATTTTCTGAGAATAGCTTCTAAAGACAGTTTTATTCTGGAAGAATTTTGTTTAATTTGGCATAACTAGTAAACTATAAGGGATAGACAAAAACGTACTATGCAAAAACTGTAGATCTGTTACAATACACAAGTTATGTTGATTCATTTTTTTTCGGGGAGATTACAGTTATTAGTTGCAGTTGTGAAGTACTTATACTTTTCTCAGACGGGAGTGTCCGCTTTTCTTTTGTTCTTCTCCTGGCCAAGCAAAGAAGTGATTTGCGATGACAATCGCATAACGATAGCTTTTAAAACATTTGACAATCACTTGATTCTCGTGCATTCCCTTAGTTCCAGTCTACTTATAACGAACTAAGTAATAAAATTCTGCTAAAGTTTATCTCGATTAGCGTGGGGTTGAAAGAAAAATTATCTTTTGCAAGAAGTTTGTTTGTAGAGTAGCTAGAGAAAGTCATGTGAGTGTAACACATCAGATTTTTTTACATTCTTATTAATCCCATACCTTTATTAATTTGCATAGAGGATGGAAAAATGTATATATGGAAAAATAGCATTTCCCGGCAACAAGGTATGACAATTGCAACAAAAATATTTTACACGACTTCAGTGTATTTTTACTTTGTTCTCGAATTAAAACAAGCATGTTTCTGTATAAATTACACTATTGCCTAAAGCAGTGGCATTACATGCACTGCACATGAGTGGTATGCAAGTTGTTATTGTTAATTATAATATATGTAACTCGTGGAAACTCTAAGAGAAACGTTAAAGGCAGTCGTACTCGTGGCCATTCACGTTAAAAAAACATGTAGGCTTGTTGCAATTTAATAATGAAAACGTAAATATAAGTTGTACAATATTTTACGTCATTTGTAACTAGCAATTTATGTTATTAATTTAAGGATACCCATCTGTGAAAATTGTTCAAAAAGCGCAAAAAATGAAAAATATTTTCTGTTGCTTTTATTACAATATGGTTCTTTAAACCATATCACGTGACGATTTATATGGACAACTAAAAGTGGGTGTGGTGATTTAACTTTTTCACTATAGTGAAAAATTGCTAAACATCCGGTTTCTATATTACTCGGAATTAGTGTAAACAGTCTGTAGGAGTTGGCAGAAGATTGGTTTAAAAAGTTCTACAGGAGAAAATGAAATTCTAAGACTTACAAAGAATCAGCGCTAAATTGTATTTTAAACCTTATTTTCTTTTCTTAGCCCCCTTTAACATCAATGGTCATATCGGGGGCTTTCACTTATAAAACTGTAGGTTCAGAACATTAGGTTAATTTTACATTACTAAACACACGCACATTCACTCTCACATTCATATTTCCAGACACTATGGGGGATAGGGAATAATTCCGGTTAAAAAAAATTCGCCACCAGCCGTGAATGGAACACGGGACCTCCGGGTGAGAAGTCAGCTCGCTGACCACTCGACCACGAAGGCAGTCTTCTCGTGTTTTTATTTTTCAGCATTTTCAAAACTTTAAATTGTTCCACACGTTGCAGTTTTTGAAACATAATCTTGAACATTTTAATGCTTGAATAAAAATGGTACAAAAAAAATTGATGAGATGATTTTTTTCTAACATCACCAGTATTTGTGTAATTAAATAATAAACTTCATATTTCAATAGCAAAAAAAAAAAATTAATAAAGTGACAATTAAATAATTTTTTCTCCTAAACCAATAGTCAGATAAAAGTTTCATCTCATCGGCTTACTAATATCAGTATAACTGCAAAGTGTTATATTTCTGTAAGTAAAATTGCATTGTGTGGAATGATTTAATTAAATGACAATAAAACACTATAAATATGTTAATATCATAGAAGCTATTTTGAAACAAAAAAAAAGCCTAAAAATTAACATGTAAACTATTCTTAATACTGCAATTGCTGTGTTAAAGTTTCAAATCAATCCAAGCAAAATTGTAGGTTTTTCATGGAAGGGTATCCCTAAACGTCAGACAGTTAAGCATATGATTTAATTTTTGAAATCACTTAAATAGTCTTTAAAAGCTTCAGTTTATAATAATTCTTTAAGTTTCTCTACACGTTCTATATAAATAGTGTATAGAGAAGATATTGTATTTCACTGAAAAATTGGACACCGATATCTCACAAAAAATGTATATTTTAGGACCACCTGAATCAAAAAAAGGGGTATTTTTTGAAAAATGTCCGTGTGTGTCTCTGTCAGGTTCTCAGCGTCCCATTTTATACTGGGCATGAAAGACTGCTTAATTCTGCTCAGAGGCGTTTTTTGCTTTAAGGTTTGAGGATCCTTTACATGCCGTAAATCAACATTCTTAGAACTATTTTTAAGAAAATCCAAATTTTCTTAAGCTTTTCCATGTAAAGAGTAGTTTGTGGTGGGATAATTTTCTTGAAAATTTTTGTGAATCATTCTTGGAAGCCACTAAGCCTAAATACCAAGTTTGGTATTTAACAGAATTTCGTTTTTGAATTATGCTTAACATACACACACAGACCTTTTTCTAAAAATGCTATTTTCGGACTCACGGGACCCCAAATCGTATATTTACAGTGAAATTTCGACATCGAATTTTCGGGTGGAATACAGTATCCTCTCTGCCCACTGTACATGCTGTAATAACACATGGTAGTAAACGTCTTGACAGAATGGAGATTGAGAAATAGAGTAAGGTACTGTAACTTTGTAAATAAAGTTTTGTGTTGATAACTTTCGTCTGCTACTTTCTGGAAGATTTTCGTGTACCCGAACCTGGTCGTAAGCATTTCCATTGGTAACAAAGTACGAAATATTCAGACCACTTCTGCAATCCAAAAGTTATGGACACAGCCACTAATATCGGCAACAAAGCTCCACTGCGTCACTGGTTGGCCTTCGGAAATGATGCTGAAACTATGGAAAACAATTTCCTCCAAAACGGGATGTGTCGCGTTGACACAACAGCTAGGATCCATAAAGAGTATTTTCAGAAAAAGGTCCCTGTGTGTCAGTGTATCTGTGAACACGATAACTCAAAAACGAGAAGTCGGTAAAATACCAAACTTGGTATTTAAGTTTAGTATCTTCCAGTGATGCGACACGAAGAGTTTGAGAAAAATCCTCCCACCCCAAACTACCTTTTACATGGAACTTTTTTTCGAATATTTTGATTTTTTTAAAAAATGGCTCTAACGATTTTGATTAAAATATCGTATATTAAAGACATTTCGCCGACAAATAAAATTTACATTTCGAATTTTCTGGGAATAGCCTCTGAAGACTACTTTATTCTGAGTGACTTTTACGGAATTTTGCATAATACTAACCCGTAAGAAATGTACAAAAACTTACAACACAAAAAGTGTAGAGCATATTAAAACACACAATTTATGTTGTATACATTTTGTCGTGGAGTTGATCCTTTTTGAGATATTCCTTATTTTTAGTTTAAGCTTCAAAAAACTTAAATTTTCTCATACAGGAGTTTGTCAACTCCTGTCCATACAAATAATGGAACTTCAGTCAGATAGCAGCCAGCTATTACTTTAACCTATGGTACTCCCTTATTTCGCTTCTACTTACAAGGATGGAAGTAATAAGACTATTTTTGCTGATTTTTTCTGGATTAGCATGCAGTAAAGAGAAGCATAAGCTTTTTAACAATAACTTGTTACAAATATTTAGAGAAAGTCATGTGAATGGAACATATCATATTTTTTATCATTGCAAGCATTATTGCTATCAAGGTATTTATTGTCATATAGTACCGGGTTTCAGAGCAGATGTACTGTCCTCCGCTAAAGATATGAGCCAAGATGTCAATGTCACTTTGAGCTCTTCATCGTTGTGAAATCTTTTCCTTCGAAAGGCATGTACGGTGCCCAAAGTGAAACATCGGTTTTTGTTAATTCGTTTATCAACATTTGCTTTCAAGTCCTCCATAACTATTGATGAACTTCCACTCCAGTCTTTATCGTACTCACTGGTTTTTCCTTGATTACTCGTAAATTATGCTCCATTTCCTCACTAAAGATTCGTTCATTGCATTATCAACGTACATTTGCTTTATTTAGCTATAAAATTCGATTGACCAAACATTTTGTGCATTCAAAAAACCGAATAGGTTCCTTGGCGGTAGAAAAGTGTAACATCCGCATTGAAAAACTGGTACCACCTGACAATAAATGTCTTGACAGAATTGAGATTATGTTGAGAAATAGAGTAAGGTACAGAAACTTTACAAATAAAGCTTTGTTTTGATTATTTAATTACTTCAAATCGTCTGTCACTTTCTGGATGGCTCCCGTATTACGAGGTCCATCAATTGTGCTGAGGACGTCAGGCCAGAGAGCAAATGTCAATAGACATCTTTATGCCCACACCGCCAACCATCCGCAAAAAAAAAAAAAAAAAAACAAAAAAAACCAAAAAAAAAACAAACAAACAAAAACTGCACTTGTAAAAGTGTATGCCCCCAATAATTTACAATACTCCAAAGCGGCCAAATTCATCTACAGCTGATAGGAAATGAGCGTTGAAAACTTAATACGTCTATGATGCAAGTTATTCGACTTACATTCTACCGACAAATGAAACAAATACCTAACGAGAATGTAAACATCACAATATATTCACATGTTACCTTACCGAGTAAGGAGTAGAGGGAGAAAATGAAATGAAATGGCGTTTTAACTGTTTTGTTCTCGGGTCCCATTCTCTACTGGGCGTGAAAGACCACTTAATTTTGCTCAGAGGCATCTCTAACAGGCTTGAGGTTCTTTTACGTGCCGCAAATCTACGACACGGGACCCACGGCTTTACTTCCCTTCCGAAGGAAGCCAGGCTAAGGATTTTTACGCCCAAAAAAAATCCATTGAACCCACCGGCGATATTGGGTATATGAAGTTAGCATGGTAACCATTACACCACGGAGGGCGACGTAAAGCGAGAGATCTACCATTACAACCTCATTGATAATTATACAGGGTGATCTGTCTAGAGCTGGCACATTTCTTTCATTAATTGTTTCAAAACGTGTCTTGCTAGTGACAACTTATTGCACCTAAATTGTAGAGGAATTTTGGGAGATTATTTACCTCTATAGTAAATGTCGAAAATGTCCTCATGCCCAACTCAACACGTCGTTCCATGTTACTGGCCATTCGTTGGAGGACTCTGTTGTCAATAGCTTGAATCTCCTTTGTGATGTTGTGCTTCAGATCGTCCAATGTCTGGGGATGTGTGGCGTAAGCCCTGTCTTTTAAGTAACTCCATAGAAAGAAGTCCGGCGATGTCAAATCCGGAGATCTCGGTGGCCACAGGTTCCTGGAAATTATCCAGTCGTCAAAGAAACTTGCAATTAGGTTCATGGATTTATTTGCTGTATGGCATATAGCGCCATCTTTCTGAAAATATCCTTGACTCAGCTCTACATCGTGCTGCATTTTCACGTTGACTACAAGAACAAAATGTTGAAACAGTTGCCAACAATGCAATTAGGAATAAAACATAAACATCTGCGCATCTAGTGACAAGGAATCGAAACTCCATAACATTCTGTTTAATTTGGTGCTAAAATTGTGTCATTGAATGAACTTCCAATGGAATAATTAAAGAAAGAAATGTGTCAGTTCTAAATAATTCACTCTGTACGATAATTTCATAAAAAATGGGTGGAGCTAAACAAAGGAATTAAATCGGCATTTGAGTTATAAAAGTTACCTGTACATCAGGTGGCTAGAACAATACGAAAAAGTATTTTCTTTTGTGATGCACCCAAAAATTCGATACCGGGATTTCAGGAAAGTATATGTTTTGGGGTCCCCTGAATCCGAAAAAAACATTTTAGAAAATGGTCCGCATATGTGGACAGCATAGCTGAAAAACGAAAAGACCGTTATCTACCAATAATTAATGGAGGCACAGTTGGTTGGCCCTGCCTTAGGCATATATTACGATGGTTTTAATTGTGCTTAAAAGCGACAACTCTATGTCATAACATACACTGACATATAAGAAAACTCCTGCGGAACAAAGTTCCGGCCTACCGGTGGTACTGACATGATCCTGGAAATTTCCAGAGTCGTTATCTCACACTATAATAATATGTACAGAATGAAATGGTCACAGAAAAAAATTCATGTTCTACATTCACATGACTTTCTCTATCTGGAAAAGAAGAACACGGAATACTCCCAAAAGGTTAATTCTACAAAAAATGCATATGACATAAATTGTGTGTTCTAATCATATTTACATTTTTGTGTTAGCCGTTTTTGTCATTCTCTTACGATTTATCAGTTATACAAAAGTCTCCAGATATCTTCAAGAGCCTATCCCCAGAAAATTCAAGATATACATCAGGTTTTTAGTAAACATATATTAAGCTTATGAAATGTTAATCAAAATTGGTAGAGCCTTTTTTGAGAAAATCAAAATTTTGGAAAGTGTACCATGTAAAGGGTAGTTGGGGTGGGAGGTTTTGTTGAAAATCTTTATGTCGCATCCTTGTATGATACCGAAGCTAAACACCCGGTTTAGTATTTAACCGACTTTTCGTTTTTGAGCTATGCTACCACAAACAGACAGACACACATACACTCTACATAGAACTTGGTACAAAGGTAAAGAAGGTATTGCATCCTAACCAAAAATTCAATTCCTACTGAGATTTCACCGAAAAAATACACTTTAAGTCTACTGTATCCAAAGAAAAGCATTTTTACTTTCTCTATACGTACTATGTGCATAGTGCATAGAGAAGGTATTGTATTGCACCCAAATATTCGATACCGAGTTTTCACCGGAAGTATATGTTTAGGCTCCCCCGCATCCAAAAAAAAGTATTTTCAGAGAAAGGTTCGTGTATGTGTGTGTCCGTGTATCCTATGGCTTTGAACTCGATAACTCAAAAACGAAAAGTTGCTAAAATACCAAACTTGGTATTTAAGTTTAGTATCTTCCAGGGATGCGACACGAGAATTTTGAGGAAAATCCCCCCACCCCAAACTACCCTTTACATGGAGTTTTTTTCGAAAATGTTGATTTTTTCAAAAATGGCTCTAACGATTTCGAATAAAATAGCGCATATTAAAGATATGTGTCTGTCAAATACAATGTGTATCTTGAATTTTTTGGGAATAGCCTCTGAAGACTACTTTATTCTGGATGACTTTTACGAAATTTTGCATTACTGCTAAACCGTAAGAGATAGACAAAAAATCAAAACATATAAACTTCAGAGCACGTTAAAACACACAATTTATGTCATTTACATTTATTTTCGTGGAGTTGATCGTTTTTGAGATATTCCTTATTATTGGTTTCAGCTTTAAAAATCTTATACTTATCTTATACAGGAACTTGTCAACTCCTTTCCATACAAACAAAGGGACTTAATTCACATAACAACCAGTTTTTGACTATCACTTTAACCTATGGTATTTCCTTATTTCGCTTCTACTTACAAGGAAGCAAGTAATAAGACTATTTCTGCTAATTTTGTTTTCTTGATTAGCATGAAGTACGAGAAAATAGAAGCATAAGCTTTTTGACAATAATTTGTTGCAGAGATGTAGAGAAAATCATATGAATGGAACACATCAGATTTTTAGGAAAAGGTCCGCATGTGTGTGGTGTGTATTCAGTGTCTGTGAATAGATAACTCAGAAACGAAAATTTGGTGAAATACCAAACTTGGCACATAAGTTTAGTATCTTCCAAAGTTGCAATACGTAGATTTTCAGGAAAACCCCCCACCCAAAACTACCCTTTACATCGAAAAAAATTCCAAAACCCTGAGTTTCTCAAAAATGGCTCTAATGATTTTCATTAAAATATCGTATATTTAAGATATTTACCTGACAAATAACATTTATATCTTGAATTTTCTGGGAATAGCCTCTGAACACCTCTGCATTCTGGATGAAATCTTCTGAATTCTGCATAATTGGAAAACCGTAAGAGATAAACAAAAACTTAGAGTAAAAAAATGTAGATCTCGTTAAAACACACAATTTAGGTGATTTATTATTTTGAAACATTTTCCACATACGGGAATTTGTAACTCCTGGCACTGAAAAAAACCGATTTCAACCATATGGAAACCGTTTTAGCCTAGTATATCGCCTTATTTCCCTTCTACTTACAAGAAAGCAAGAGATATGACCATTTCTGCTAATGCTTATCTCGATTAGCATGGCGAAAAGAAAATGGCGTGTTATTTATGGATGCTCTTTAACTGCTGTGGTTCTCATCGTCCCATTCTATATTGGGTGCGAAAGACAGCCTAATTTTGCTCAGAGGCCTCTGTATCAGGCTTGAGGTTCTTTTACGTGCCATGCTAAGGATTTTTACACCCGAAAAAATGTATCGTCCTCCGCCGGGTTTGAACCCGCGACTTGGGTATATGAAGTCTGTGGTAACCATTACACCACGGAGGGGGACTCTTGATTAGCATGAAATAGATAGAAGAATAATCTTTTTAACAATAATTCGTGCCGAGATATAGAGAAAGTCATATGAATGGAATACATCAGAATTTTCGAAAAAAAATATTCTTTTTTTTCAGGGGCCCCAAAACATATATTTCCAGTGAGCTCTCGGTACCGAATTTGTGGTGGATTACAATACCTGGAAGGACATTCTTGACGGAATTAAACAGCAGACTTCCAGTTTGGGAGTCCTTACGACCTTGGCCACCCCCGTTGATGCAAGCGCCATGGTAATAAATGTAAAATGTAGAAGTTGTGGTTTTTAATAACAGTAAGTGAAATCCCCAAGAGTGTACAAAATACAGTGTAAGAGTATATTATATTTGTGAATCGTATACCTACGTGAAACTGCACTAGAACTTTACGAGGCAGTTTATGGCCTAGCTGAAGTGGTCCGAAGGTGAGACGTGATCAGTGCCTCGACGGTTGTTGCGGTATTCTAGATCTGGAGCCGCTGCTTCTCAATAGAATAGCTCCTCAATTGGACCCCCAGGGACCTCACGAGGCTGAGTGCACCCACGCCGGTACCGAACCTAGGTCTCCCGCTTCGCAAGCAGCCGTGCTACCACAGCGCTAAGGAAACGACCATCATTGCGATAAATAGAAGAAAATCAGAAGCAGAGATAATAGATCCAATCACCCGTTTTGAACTAAATAAAGACCAGCCTCAGGAAATTCATCTGAAGAAACAGAAAATATATGAAACCATAAACCATACTTTAAAAAACATTACAATCTCAGAAAAATAATATTTTTGGATATCGAGGAACAATCATGAATATATTTGTGAAATGGAGAGTGAAGAATAAACTTAATACAAGTATTCAACAAGCTCACAGAACATCA
The DNA here is from genome assembly GCA_030762935.1 of Hymenopus coronatus. NCBI lineage: Eukaryota > Metazoa > Arthropoda > Insecta > Mantodea > Hymenopodidae > Hymenopus > Hymenopus coronatus. The sequence goes on from CM060883.1 coordinate 76,697,878, forward strand.
TAACCCATTCCGTAGTTAGCTTTCGAAATCATTTTTATGTATTAAACAGAATGTAAAATGTATCACGGTTCCAAAACTACTTTATTTTAGTAATTATTACCGTTTTTTTATACAACGTTTATTGTTGTTGCACATTTTTTACTTTTTTTTCTACACGTACTATCTACATAGTGTAGAGAGAAACTCAATACCGGGATTTCACCGGAAATATATGTTTTAGGGTCTCCTGTATCGAAAAAAAAGCATTTTCAGAAAAAGGTCCGTGTGTGTCCGTGTGTCTGTGAATACGACAACTCAGAAACGAAGTCGGTACAATACCAAACTTGGTATTTAAGTTCATTATCCTCCAGGGATGCGACACGAAGATTCTGAGTAAAGTCCCTCCACCCCAAACTACCCTTTACTCGGAACTTTTTTAAAAAATTTTGATTTTCTCAAAATAGCTTTAACGATTTTGATTAAAATATCGTACATTAAAGATGGTTACCTGACAAATAAAATATATATCTTGAATTTTCTGGGAATAGCCTCTGAAGACTAGTTTATGCTGAGTGAATTTTGCGCAATTTTGCATAACTGCTAAACCGTAAGAGATGGACAAAAACTTACTACACAACAAATGTACAGCACGTTGAAACACACAATTTATGTTATATACCTAAATTTTATTTTCGTGGAGTTAATCGTTTTTAAGATATTTCTGGTTTTTCGTTTCAGCTTTGAAAAACTCATACAGGAATTTGTCAACTCTTGTCCATACAAACAAAGGAACTTCAGTCACATAGCAACCAGATTTTGACTATCACTTTAGCCTATGTTACTACCTTATTTTGCTTCTTCTTACGGAAGCAAGTAATAAGACTATTTCAGCTAAGTTTTCTGAATTAGCATGAAGTACATAGAAGCATAAGCTTTTTAACAATACTTTTTTGCAGAGAAGTAGAGAAAGTCATGTGAATGGCACGCATCAAATTTTTATAATCTTTGATACAATTTGTTCGCATAGTTTAATTTTATATAACTATTACAACGGATGGTAAAATATTTTTATAATACTCATTTATAATATTTTTGTCAAAGCCTCTATATGTATATCTTTATTTTGTTTCACTAGGCAAACTCATTTATGAGTGAGACTAATAAATAAATAACATCCCTATGTTTTCCGTGTCTACAAAGACACTAGCATTATTAAACATTTGAACTTTTTCAAGGAGGTGCAGGAGCAGAAACATTTTTTCTCTTATATTGTTGTTTCTTTCCTTAAAAGCAACCAACAGATTTCGTTTATATATAATACTACATTTAGGTAAGTTAAATATTTTATATTCATGGTTTGTTCCGATATTTTATGAGCATATCCAACTGAATTATTTCTAAGCCAATTTGTGGAACCTTTACAGCATGAAAATATCTCTCAAATTAGCAGTGTTCACTACGTGCATGGATTTCGAAATAATGAATTCAGCATCTACTACATGTACGCGGTTTTTCATTGGCAACCAAACATCTTGTTGGTAATTTTTAGCAACGCTGTTTTACCGATCTCGTATCACAAACAACTGGAACAAACGACGATATACATGTTACCAACACTTGTCATCACAAAGCCTTGTTCATTTTCCTCCCAAGAACGGAGTATAATAATTAGTACACAGATTTCCAACTATCTACCGTGTTCTACACTGCCTCGATTGATGTTTCATGTTTAACTTTTTTTTTCCCTACTGGGGTGCTAAATGTTCTATCCCTTCTCCATTACTCTCTCTCTCTTTCACATTTTGTGAATGACGTTAATAAATACGAACCAGAAAAGATCAAAGGTTATATCTGCCTGTATTTCTGCCATTCAGAGCTGCTCCAAACGATCTACAAAACGTCTGTCAAAGTAGGCAGGTTATGCATGTTTGCGGAAACCAGGCGGTTGTAATTTGCAATGTTTACATAATCCACTTTTATCGACAGGTTACCAGTACTTCACAGAATTTTAATTAACGCAGGTGTGCTTTTCGATGTAAGCCATAACTTTACTGTTCTACTTCCAAAAGCAAAATAAAATCTTGTACGTTTCTATGCTACTCTACATATTTGTAAGCTTTTTACGATGTTGGGCATACCAAGCAAATTCTAGATATAATTAATTGCCTATTAAAATGTATTTTTTACTTTCTCTATACGAACCATGTACATAGTGTAGTACATAGTAAGGTAGAGAAGGTATTGCACTCCACCAAAAATTCGATATCGAGATTTCACCGGAAATATATGTTTTAGGATTTTCGGAAAAAGGTTCGTGTGTGTCCGTGTGTCCGTATGCCTGTGAACACAACTCAAAAACGAAAAGTCGGTAAAATACCAAACTTGGTATTTAAGTTTAGAATCTTCCAGGGATGCGACACAAGATTTTGAGAAAATCCCCCCACCCCAAACTACCCTTTTTAACTTTTTTCGAAAATTTTTATTTTCTAAAAAATGGCTCTAACGATTTTAATTAAAATATCGTATATTAAAGATCTTTAACCAACAAATAAAATGTATATTTTGAATTTTCTGGGAATAGCCTCTGAGGACTATTTTGAGTGAATTTTCCGGAATTTTCTATAACTACTAAACCGTAAGAGATAGACAAAAACTTACCACACAAAAATGTAGAGCACATTAAAACACACAATTTATGTTGTATACATTATTTCTTGGAGTTGATCGTTTTTGAGATAGTCCTTGTTTTTGTTTTCACGGTCGAAAATCTTAACTTTTCTCATACAGGAATTTGTCAACTCATGTCCATACAAACAAAGGAACTTCAGTCACATAGTAACCAGATCTGGCTATCGATTTAACCTATGCTACTCCCTTATTTCCTTTCTACTTACAAGGAAGAAAGTAATAAGACTGTTTTTGCTAATTTTTCTAGATTAGCATGAAGTAAATAGAAGTATAAGTTTTTTAAGAATAATTTGTTGCAGGGATATAGAGAAAGTCATGTGAATGGAACACATCAGATTTTTTTATTTATACTTTTGTTTAATGTCGCCTAACTACACAGGTCTTATAGCGACATCATGTAACAATAAGACATTTCATAACAATTTGAATACAATATTTACACATTAAATTAATAATGATATCAAGCTTGTAACATTAATTATTAGAATTCTAAAAATAATACTTATATATGTAGTGTATCATACAACAGTGTATTAAAAGTATATCATATTTTAGAGTGCAGAAGTAAGTTTACAATTTTTTTATATATTTAAACAATGATAATAATTTGGTTGGTTTGTGGAGTGCTGCCTGAAGATCTGGAGGAATTTGATGACTGGTTCTGTACTTAGAATAGTGGGCACATTCCGTTATGATGTGCTTGTTTGATAGATAGTCTCTGGCTGCAATGTTCACAGGATGGAGGTTAGTGAATACATAGTCATGAGTTAGTTTAGTTTGTCCAATTTTTAATCTGGTGAGCATCATCTGTTAATAGTCTCTGGCTGCAATGTTCACAGGATGGAGGTTGTTGTTTGGTGAATACATAGTCATGAGTTAATTTAGTGTCTATGTCCAATTCTTAGTCTGGTGAGTATCATCTGTTGATAGTCTCTGGCTGCAATGTTCACAGGATGGAGGTTGTTGTTTGGTGAATACATAGTCATGAGTTAATTTAGTTTGTCCAATTTTTAATCTGGTGAGCATCATCTGTTGATAGTCTCTGGCTGCAATGTTCACAGGATGAAGGTTGTTGTTTGGTGAATACATAGTCATGAGTTAATTTAGTGTCTATGTCCAATTCTTAGTCTGGTGAGTATCATCTGTTGATAGTCTCTGGCTGCAATGTTCACAGGATGGAGGTTAGTGAATACTTAGTCATGAGTTAGTTTAGTTTGTCCAATTCTTAGTCTGGTGAGTATCATCTGTTGATAGTCTCTGGCTGCAATGTTCACAGGATGGAGGTTGTTGTTTGTTGAATACATAGTCATGAGTTAGTTTAGTTTGTCCAATTCTTAGTCTGGTGAGTATCATCTGTTGATAGTCTCTGGCTGCAATGTTCACAGGATGGAGGTTGTTGTTTGTTGAATACATAGTCATGAGTTAGTTTAGTTTGTCCAATTCTTAGTCTGGTGAGTATCATCTGTTGATAGTCTCTGGCTGCAATGTTCACAGGATGGAGGTTGTTGTTTGTTGAATACATAGTCATGAGTTAGTTTAGTTTGTCCAATTCTTAGTCTGGTGAGTATCATCTGTTGATAGTCTCTGGCTGCAATGTTCACAGGATGGAGGTTGTTGTTTGTTGAATACATAGTCATGAGTTAGTTTAGTATGTCCAATTATTAATCTGGTGAGCATCATCTGTTGATAGTCTCTGGCTGCAATGTTCACAGAATGGAGATTAATGAATACATAGTCATGAGTTAGTTTAGTATGTCCAATTCTTAATATGGTGATTATCATCTGTTGATAGTCTCTGGCTGCAATGTTCACAAGATGGAGGTTGCTGTTTGGTGAATGGATAGTCATGAGTTAGTTTAGTATGTCCAATTCTTAATCTGGTGAGCATCATCTGTTGATAGACTCTGGCTGCAATGTTCACAGAATGGAGATTGTTGTTTGGTGAACACATAGCCATGATTTACCTTAGTATATCCAATTATTAGTCTGATGAGTATCATCTGTTGATAGTCTCTGGATGCAATGTTCACAGAATGGAGATTAATGAATACATAGTCATGAGTTAGTTTAGTATGTCCAATTCTTAGTCTGGTGAGTATCATCTGTTGATAGTCTCTGGCTGCAATGTTCACAGGATGGAGATTAGTGAATACATAGTCATGAGTTAGCTTAGTATGTCCAATTCTTAGTCTGGTAAGTATCATCTGTTGATGCCGGCTGAGAGTTTTGTATATTTTAATAAATTATGTGTTACTTTTTACTTTCTCTAGCCCCATGTAAACAATGTACATAGGGATAGAGAAGTATTCTATTCCACCCAAAAATTCGATACCAAGATTTCACCGGAAATACATGTTTTAGGACCCCCTGTATCCTAAAAAAGCATTTTCAGAAAAAGGTCCGTGTGTGTGTGTGAGACCGTGTGTCCGTGTGTCTTTGAACAGGATGACTCAAAAACGAAAAGTAGCTAAAATACCAAACTTGGTATTTAAGTTTAGTATCTTACAGGGATGCGACACGAACATTTTGAGAAAAATCTTCCACCCCCAAACTACCCTTTACATGGAACTTTTTTCGAAAATTTTGATTTTCTTAAAAATGGTTCTAACGATTTTGATTAAAATGTCATATATTTAAGATATTTACCTAACAAATAAAATGTGTATCTTGAATTTTCTAGGAATAGCTTCTGAAGCCCTGTTTATTCTGGATGAATTTTGCTTCATTTGGCATAACTAGTAAACCGTAAGAGATAGACAAAAACTTACTATACAAGAAATGTAGATCTTGTTAAAATACACAAGTTATGTCATATACATTTTTCTCGTGGAGCTTATCGTTTTCGATGTATTCATTATTAGTTTCAGTTGTGAAATACTTATACTTTTCTCAGACGGGAGTGTCCGTTTTTCTTTTGTTCTACTCATGGTCAAGAAAAGAAGTGATTTGTAATGACAATCGCATAACGACAGCTTTTAAAACATTTGACTATTGGTTTAGCCTAGTGTATTCCCTTATTTTCTTCCTACTTAAGCGGAACTAAATAATAAGAACATTGTGTTAATGAGTACCACGAATAGCAAGGTGCAGAGAGAAGAAGAATCTTATGTATGAAGTTTGTAGAACAGCTAGAGAAAGTGATGTGAGTGTATCATATCAGATTTTTACTTCATGCAGTTTATTGTTGCGATTATTTTCAATTCAATTGTTCTTACATTTTTGTATCAGCTTCTTCTTAACATACTGTATAGCATTTTCATGTGGAACAGGGGTAGAGGGATAAACTAGTGGTTGTTTTGTTGCTTCTTATGCTGCTTTATCTGCTCTTTCGTTGGGAAGGTATTCACATTAAAGTTCCTTTTATTTTCAAGCAACATTTTGTTGTATAAATATTGGATTTCTTTGGCCAGTGAATTATGTGACGACAGATTCTGAAGGGAAATTAAAGCACAGTAGGAATCTGAAAAAATGACGCATTTCCTGTTTGAGTTTATTGCTTCCAAAGATTTTTAATCGCAGATTGTTCAGTGGAGAAGATGGAATAACATTCCGGCAATTTGTATAGCATTGTTCTGGAAATACAACAGCGCGTCCGGTTCCATACTCAGACTGGGAACCATCAGTGTAGATTTCTATGCAGCTTTGGCTGTGCATATTTATCTCTTTGAACGTTTGTGCTGTTTGATTCTATGAACCTCAGTCTTTGCATATCCGGACATTTCTAAATTTAGTCTCCAAGGTGGAATTTCATGGTTGACGTCCTGCTTATTAACATCGGGAGAGATAATTCTAGTTCCTGTAGGAACCGAAGGGAACTGAATATTTTTGTTGATTGTCTTTCTCCATGTCAGGTATTTTGTTTGGAGCTTTTGACGAAATTGATTTAATCATATAGGTAAGGGTTGGTTGTTTTCTTCTCACTTAGAGTGCTGGTTCTTCTGCTTCCATCTGTAAACTTTCGTTAGGGCTTGTACGATGAGCTCCAAGAATTATCCGCAGTGCTCTTGTATGTATGGCATCAAGCATTTTTAAAGCAGAGGGATTGGCGGAGTTGTAGATTATAGAACAATAATCTATCTTCGTACGAATCAAGGTTCTGTAAGTCATACTAAGAACAGAGTAGTCAGCTCCCCAATTGTTGGCCAATAATATCTTCAAGATGTTTACCAGTCTCCTGCAGTCGTCTCGCAGTTTTATATGAATAGCCCATGTCAATTTCCGGTCCAATGTGATACCAAGAAACTTGATTGTGTTTACAGGTTGAGTATATTGCTGTCTAGTTTTTGAAAATACTATATATTAACTTTTAATTTCAGATAGTTTTAACCCAGTATTTTGCAACCAATTTTCTATATTTAATATTGCTTCTTGAAGTAGCTTTTCTTTTGTACTAATGTTTTTACCTTGACAGAATATTGTGAGATCATCGGCAAATAATGTCGATTGAACAGGAGCTTTAACAGTAGATACTATATCATTAATGGCAATTAGGAAAAGTGACACGCTTAAGACTGATCCTTGTGGTACACCATTTGCTATAGAAACGGATTTAGAGAGTTGGCCGTTCAATCTTACTTGTATGGTTCTATGCTTCAGAAAAGTATCTATGAAGTATATTTATAGTAGTATATGAAGTATATATATTTGCATTTATGTTGTTCTCCAACAGCACTTTTATTATGCACTCTCTGCATACGATGTCGTAAGCCTGTTCAATGTCCATACTCACTGTAACCAGATGGGGAGAACATTTGTTAAAAGTTCTAAAAATTTCAGTTTCTAGAGCAAGAAGGTTGTCTGTTGTGGAGTGAAATTTACGAAACCCATTTTGAAAATCACTGAAGAACTTGTTTTTTTCTAAAGTCCATTGTTAAGTTTCGTTTGCTGTTAGCTGCACCCATTTTGTTTGGTTAGGTTCTCGCACAAAATGTAAATGGCGTGTTATTTATGGACGCTCTTTAACTGCTCTGGTTCTCAGCGTCCCATTCTATATTGGGCGTGAAAGACCGCTTAATTTTGCTCAGAGGCCTCTCTATCAGGCTTGAGGTTCTTTTACGTGCCGTAAATCTACGACACGGGACCATCGGCTTTACTTCCCTTCCGAAGGAAGCTATGCTAAGGATTTTTACACCCGAAAAAATCCATCGTCCTCCGCCGGGTTTGAACCCGCGAACTTGGGTATATGAAGTCAGCATGGTAACCATTACACCACGGAGGGCGACGTTCTCGCACAGCTTAATGTGCGTGAACTATATTAGTGAAATGAACAGTACTCACCCAAAATTATTTCAACAGTCTCAAACTAACTAGAAGTTGAAGGTAAAACCTCAGACGATGTGAATAGTAACCTTTATTAATAATTATGTGAATAAACTAGGCTTAAACATCACTTGAACATGAAACAGAATTCATGGCCTACACTGTCTCCCAAAATGTAATTTGCAAATGAACTCAATAACTAAAAATCTGATGTGTTACACTCACATGACTTTCTCTAGGTGTTCTACAAACTTCATACATATGATTCTTCTTCTCTCTGCACCTTGCTAATTGTGGTACTCATTAGCACAATGTTCTTGTTACTTAGTTCCTTATAAGTAGGAAAAACTAAGGGAATACACTAGACTAAAGCCATAGTCAAATGTTTTAAAAGTTGTCGTTATGCGATTGTCATTACAAATCGCTTCTTTTCTTGGCCAGGAGTAGAACAAAAGAAAACCGCACACTTCCGTCTGTGAAAAGTATAAGTACTTCACAACTGAAACTAATAACAAGGAATACCTCGAAAACTGTAAGCTCCACGAGAAAAACGTATATGACATAACTTGTGTATTTTAACAAGACCTATATTTTTTGTAGAGTAACTTTTTGTCTATCTCTTACGATTTACTAGTTATACCAAATTAAGCAAAATTCATCCAGAATAAACAGGTCTTTAAAAGCTATTCAACAAAATTCAATATATACATATTATTTGTCAGCTAAATACTTTTAATATACAATATTTTAATCAAAACCGTTTCAGCCATTTTTAAGAAAATAAAAATTGTCGAAAAAAGTTTCATGTAAAGGATAGTTTGTGGTGGGGGGATTTTTTCAAAATCTTGGTGTGGCATCCATGGAAGATACTAAACTTAAATACCAAGTTTGGTGCATTACCGACTTTACGGACACACGGACACACTGACACAGGGAGACACGGTCATACACACACGGACCTTTTTTTGAAAATACATTTTTTATACAGGGGACCCTAAAACGTGTATTTCCGGTGAAATCTCGGTATCGAATTTTTGGGTGGAGTGCAATAACTTCTCTATACACTATGTCCATAGTATGTGTAAAGAAAGTAAAAATCTGATGTGTTACACTCACATAACTTTCTCTAGCTACTCTACAAACTTCTTACGAACGATAATTCTTTAAACACCATGATAATCGAGATAAACATTAGCAGGCTTTTATTACTTGTTCCTTATAAATAGAATGGAACCAAGGGAATGCACTAGGCTAAAGTGATAGTCAAATGTTTTAAAAGCTGTCGTTATACGATTGTCATTGCAATCGCTTCTTTCTTGGACAGGAGTAGAACAAAAGAAAAACGGACACTTCCGTCTGAGAAAAATATAAGTACTTCACAATTGAAACTAATAACAAGGAATACCTCGAAAACGGTTAAACTTCATGAAAAAATGTATATGACATAACTTGTGTATTATAACAAGACCTACATTTTATGTATAGTAAGTTCTTGACTATCTCTTACGGTTTAATAGTTATGCCATATTAAGCAAATTTCATTCAGAATAAACAGGTCTTTAGAAGCTATTCCCAGAAAATTCAAGATATATATTTTATTTGCGATAGAAATGGTTTTAATATGTAGTATTTTAATCAAAATCGCTACAGCCATTTCTAAGAAAAACAAAATTTTCGAAAAATTTGTCATGTAAACGGTGGTTAGGAGTGAGGGAATTTTCTTGAAAATGTTCGTGTTTCATCCTTGAAAGATACCAAACTTAAATATCTGTTTTAGTTTTTGAGCTATGTTGTCCACAGACACACACACACGGACCTGTTTCTGAAAATCGTTTTTATGGATTCAGGGGGACCTAAAACATTTTTTTCCGGTGAAATCTTGACATCGAATTTTTGGGTGGAATACAATACCCGTATGTACATTGTATGAGTAAAGTAGAAGTTTTTCTAAGCAAAAACCAAAAAAAAAAAAAAAAAAAAGGAACGTCTCAAAAACGACGAACTCCACGAAAAATAGGTATATAACATAAATTGTGGTTTTAACGTGCTCTACATTTTTCGTGTAGTAAGTATTTGTCAATCTCTTAAGGTGTAGCAGTTATTTAAAATTTCGTAAAATTCATCCAGAATAAAGTACTCTTCAGAGCCTATTCCCAGAAGAGTCCAGATATACATTTTATTTGGCATATAAATATCTTTAATACATTGCATTTTAATCAAAATCGTTAGAGCCACTTTTGAGAAAATCTAAATTTTCAAAATATTTACCAAGTAAAGCGTAGTATGGAGGGAGTGATTGTTTTCAAAATCTTTGTGTCGCATCCCTGAAAGATACTAAACTTAAATACCAAGTTTGGTATTCAACAGTCTTTTCGTTTTTGAGTTATGCTGCACACAGGCACACACACACCTACACACAGACAGGCAGACAGACAGACAGACACACATGGAAATTGTTCTAAAATTGCTTTTCAGGGGATGTCAAAACATATATTTCCGTACAGAATTTTTGGGTGCAATACAATACCTTCTCTATACACTATGTATATAGTACGTATAGAGAAAGTAAAAAAAGTTTATTCTTCTATCAGTTCATGCAAATCAAGAATAAAATTAGCAAAAATAGTCTTATTACTTGCTTCGTTGCAACTAAATGGGCAATAGTAGAAAACATTAGGCTAAAGCGATAGTCAAATCTTTTCAAAGCTGGTTGCCAAATGGTTAAATTTCCCTTGTTACTGTGGCCAGAAGTCGACGAATTCCGGTATGAGAAAATTATAAGCATTATTTAATGTATCATATTTTCATCATAATCAACGTTCTTTGTTTGTATGGACAGGAGTTGACAAATCCCTGTGTACGATAAGTTTTAGAAGCTGAAACCTATAACAAGGAGTATGTCAAAAACGATCAACTCTATTCAAAAAATGCATATGACATAAATTGTGTGTTTGAACGTGAAATACATTATTGTTTTTTCCATTTCTTATGGTTTATTAGTTAGGCAAAATTAAATAAAAATCATCCAGAATTGAGGTCTTTAGGGGCTATTCCCAGAAAATTCAAAATATACATTTAATTTGGCCTATAAATATCTTAATTATTAAGAGATTTTAATCAAAGCCTTTAGATTCATTTTTGCAAAAATAAACATTTTCAAAATTTTTCCCATGTAAAGGGTAGTTTGGTGTGGATTTTCTTGAAAATCTTCGTGACGTATTCTTGGAAGACACTGAATTTAAATACCAAGAACTTTTCGTTTTTGAGATAAGCTGTCAACAGATAGACCTTTTTCTATATTTTTTTCAGATGCAGGTGGTCTCAAAACATATATTTCCGGTGAAGTCCGGAGTGCAACACAATACCTTCTCTATACACTATGTATATAGTACGTTTAGAGAAAGCAACAACAATTTTTAATAGTTTCATTTATATAGCCCCCTTTAACGTCTAAGGTCATATGGTGGGCTTTGCACTAGAAACAACTCGTCTGTAGGTTCTTTACGTCGGGTTTATATCGTTTTATTTTCCTCACACACACATTCACCCTCCCATACATGCTTCCAGACTCTGTGAGGGATAGGGAATAATTCTGATTAAAGAAAAATTCCCCGCCCCAGCCAGAGGGGACCTCTCGACCAGGAGGCAGTCAAAGTTACAAATTGTGATAAATTTAATTGTTTACTTACAGAAACTGTGTGTAGGACAGCAGTTGAATAGGTAGAGTCAGACTGAAAAATGCTATGTTTCAGCTGGTATTTGAACCACGAATCTCCCGTTCTCTAGCCCGTTGCTCTATCGCTGAGCTACCATGGCAGCATACTGTACGGTATTACATTTCTCAACTGACTTGCATGTTTCCCGGTAAACTACAAGGTGTTCTCAAATTATTTTGAGATGACAACCCCAATGGCGACTTACAATGTTGTACGTCCCGTGGTATATCCAATTATTATGGACAATTGTGATCATTTTAATTGTTTTCTCACAGAAACCGTGAAAAGGGCAGGAGCTGAATAGGTAGTCAGATTGACTCTACCTATTCAAAGTAACACATTAATTTTCATGCAGAAAGATTGATAAGTATACATTAGGAGGCAAACTTTTGTGACTTCGAACAGTTTTGAAAAAATCTGATGTGTTCCATTCTCATGACTTTGTCTAAATATCTGCAAAAAATTATTGTTAAAAAGATTATGCTTCTATTTATTAAATACTAATCGACAAAATATTAGCAAATAATAATCTTATTACTTGTAAGCAGAAGAGAAATAAGGGAGTACCATAGGTTAAATGACAGTCAATAGCTGGTTGCTAGGTGAATGAATTTCCTTTATTTGTATGAACAGGAGTTGGCAAATTCCTGTTAAGTTTTTCAAAGCTGAAAAAAAAAAAACAAGGAATATAAAAAACGATCAACTCCACGAAAAAAATGTATAACACATAAAGTGTGTTTTAATGTGCTCTACATTTTTTGTGTGGTAAGTTTTTGGCCATTTGTTACGGTTTAACAGTTACGTAAAGTTTCGTAAAATTCACCCAGATTAAAGTAGTCTTCAAGGCTATTCCCAGAAAATTCAAATATACATTTTATTTTATATCTTTAATATACGATATTTCAATCAAAATCGATAGAACCTTTTTTGAGAAAATCAAAACTTTCAAAAAAAGGTTCCATGTAATGGGTAGTTTGGGGTGGGGAATTTTTCTCAAAATCTTCGTGTTGCATCCCTGGAAGATACTAAACTTAAATACTTAGTTTGGTATTTTACAGATTTTTCGTTTTTAAGTTATCGTGTTCACAGACACATGTTCACGGACCTTTTTCTGAAAATACTTTTTACTTTCTCTACACGTACTATATACATAGTGTATAGAGAATGTATTGTATTGCACTCAAAAATTCGATACCAAGATTTTACCGGAAAATGCATGTTTTGGGTGCCCTGAATCCAAAAAAACATATGGAAAAAGGTGCGTATGCGTATGCGTATGCGTGTGCGTGTGTGTCTGTGGACAGCATAGGTCAAAAACGAAAAGGCCGTTAAATACCTAACTTGGTATTTTAGTTTGGTATCTTCCAAGGATGCGACACGAAGATTTTAAAGAAAATACCCCACCCCCATTTACCCTTTACATGGGATTTTTTCTATTTTTTTTCTCAAAAATGGCTGAAACGGTATTGATTCAAATTCAAATATTAAATATGTTTACCTGGCAAATAATATGTATATCTTGAATTTTCTGGGAATAGCCTATGAAGACTACTTTATTCTGGATGGATTTTACGGAATTTTGCATAACTGCTAAACTGCAAGAGATGGGGGGATTTTTCTCAAAATCTTCGTGTTGCATCCCTGGAGGATACCAAACTTAAATACCAAGTTTGGTATTTTACGAACTTTTCGTTTTTAAGTTATCGTGTTCACAGGCACACGGACACACACATGGACCTTTTTCTGAAAATGCTTTTTTTGTATACAGGTGACCTAAAACATATATTTCCGATGAAATCTCGGTATCGAATTTTGGTGTAGTGCAATACCAGTACGTATAGAGAAAGTAATAATATCATTATGTTACCGTTTTTGTCAATTGAAATACTGAAGATATACCGCCAAAATATTGCATTCTGTGACGATATTTCCAACCTCCCAGATAAGAATGTTTTAAAAACAAAATTGAAGCTGCAGAAATTAGCTCGTATGGAGGATTTTTGCTCGGAAGAGAAAAAGTTAGGTAATCAGACGAAAAAGGGAGCTAAGCTGCAGTACAAAGTTCCCTGCACGTGACATGCCGTGTTGATGGATGAGGACTTCTTTCCAGCGCTAATTTCGTCCGGGACAGAAGCGAATTGTAATGCTGGTCCATCCACTTTACGTGGGCAGGAGTCCGGGTTATTGAAACGCTGCTTTATGTCCATCCTTCGGGCCGAGTACCCTGATCTCGACCGAGGAAGCACTTTGGAAAATTATTCGCGGTAGTGGTGGTAGCCCTGTATAGAGAACTATTCCGTCTGTCCAACCAAACTCTTCTCCTTATGAAGTCTTCCCCTTTTCCAAACGCGCCCCTCCAGTGCCTGCCTACCTTATTTCCAGAACCAAACCGGAGCTAGGCCAATCACACTAATGACACGTGAGCGTACATTCCCCACTAGAAATGTGTAAACATGTGCATATTCTTAATATGGAATGGAATCCCGCGCTAATGAAGATTGCAATCCAAATCACGAGAGCTCAGAAAAGTTATAGCCTACTACGGATTTTCAGAAAATCACCGCAACGCTGCAACAATTCCAGGTATCTTTCTTCAGAGCACAAAACTAGTTCCTTTATGCGAAGCTAAATATAAAAATCTGATGTGTTCCATTCACATGACTTTCTCCACATCTCTGCAACAAATTACTGTTAAATAGAAGCGAAACAAGGTACTACCATAATTTAAAGTGATATTCAAATGCTGGTTCCTACGTAACTGAAGTTCCTTTGTTTGTATGGACAGAAGTTAGCAAATTCCTGAATGAGAAATTTTTAAATTTTTTAAAGCTGAAACAAATAACAATGAATATCTCAAAGACGATCAACTCCACGAAAAAAATGTATATAACATAAATTGTATGTTTTAAAGTGCTCTACCTTTTTTATGTGGTAAGTTTTTGTCCATCTCTTACGGCTTAGCAGTTATGCAAAATTTCGTAAAATTCATTCAGAATAAATTAGTCTTCAGAGGCTATTCTCAGAAAATTCAAGATATACAGATTATTTGTCAGGTAAATATCATTAACATTACGTTATTTTAATCAAAATCGCTAGAGATATTTTTGAGAAAATCAAAATTTTTGAAAAAAGTTCCACGTTTGAAAATCTTCGTGTCGTATCCTTGCAAGATACCAAACTTAAATACCAAGTTTGGAATTTAACGGTCTTTTCGTTTATGAGTTATGCTGTCCACAGACACATACACACACACGCACACACACGGACCTTTTTACAAAAAATCTTTTTCTTGATTCAGGGGGACCCAAAATATGTGTTTCTGGTAAAATCTCAGTGTGGAAATTTTGGGTGCATTAGAATACCTTCTCTATAGACTATGTACACAGTACGTGTAGAGAAAGTAAAAATGCGACAGCAGATGTCAACAGAATTCTCGATAACTTAAGGATTGAGCCAATGGTAGGTAGTGTTTAACGCCCGCTTTAACTACTTATGGCACCGCAGGCGGTGACACTGATGATACATGAATGAAGATGGAGCACCAGTGGAATGCGATGGCGGGGGAAACCGGAGAACTCGGAGAAAACCCGCCCCAGCGTCGCTTTGTCCACCACAAATCTCACATGTGGTCGCTTGGCCCGTCTAGGTGAGAGGCGAGTGGTCTAACCACTCGGCCACGGCGCGGCCCCGGATTGAGCCAAGAATGGGGATTGTCTCCAACACTGTTTAAGATATTTTTAGAAGATATATTAAAAATTGGAATAAGTCATGCCGAGGAATGAGAATAAATGTAAACAACCGCTTCATGCACAGTTTATTATTTGCGGATGATCAGGTTATAACAGAAGAGGAGGAGGAATATATAGAATACACACCACTGAAACGTTTAAAAAGGGTGGTCTGAAAGTAAACGCAACTAAATCTGAATATATCGTGATTGGAGGAACGGAGAAGGTCTGACAATTAAAGAATGATGCATTTAAATATCCTAGTTCTATTGTTGTTAAGTTGGATACATGTGCGAAAGATAATAATAAAGTAAAATTCGCAAGAAAAGCAATGGAACCATTGAACAGTGTCCTCTGGAGCAGAGAAATAACCAAACGGACAAAACAGAACAGAACATCTTAAGAATTATAGTTGAAAGTATTCCCACACATGGTTAAAAAACATAGACCATAAATGGAAAAATGCAGAGAAACATCTAATGTGTTTCATTCGCATGACTTTCTCTGAATTTTTGCAACAAATTATTATTAAGAAGTTTATGTGCTATCTACTTCACGCTAATCGATAAAAATTAGCAGAAATAGTCTTATTACTTGCTTCCTTGTAAGTAGAAGTGAAATAAGGGAGTGCCATAGGTTAAAGTGATAGTCAAAAGCTGGTTGCTATGTGACTGAAGTTCCTTTGTTTGTATGGACAGGAGTTGACAAATTCCTGTATGAGAAAAGTATGTTTTTTAAAGCTGAAATCAGTAACATAAAATATCTCAAAAAAATCAACTCCACGAAAAAAAAAAATTTATGACATAAATTGTGTGTTTTATTCTGATTTACATTTATGGTGTTGTAAGTTTTTGTCTATCTCATGCAAAATTTATAAAAAATCATCCAGAATAAAGAGATCTTTAGAGGCTATTCCCAGAAAATTCAGGATATACATTTTAAATTTCAGGTCTTTAATATACGATATTTTAATCAAAATCGTTAGAGCCATTTTTCAGAAAATCAAAATTTTCGTTAAAAAGATCAGGGTAGTTTGGGGTGGGGGATTTTCTTGGAAATCTTCATGTCGCATCTTTGGAAGATACTAAACTTAAACAACAAGTTTGATATTTAACGGTCTTTTCGTTTTTGAGCTATGCTGCCCACAACACACACACACACACACTAATAAACACAGACACACATTAATTGTCATTTTTCTAAAAATGCTTTTTTTTTTGGATTCAGGGGAAGCCCAAAAATGTATATCTGGTGAAATCTCGGTATCGAATTTTTGGTGCATTACAATACCTTCTCTACACATTATGTACATGGTAAGTGTAGAGAAAGTGAAAATAATGGCCACTGAAATGGTTGGACTGAGAAGAAGCATCAAAATATACAGAATGCAGCATGTTAGCAATATTTTTATTAGAAATGAAATATACAGGGATGAAACCGTTCTTGAATGAGGTCATGTTCATAGCTTCATTTGGGAAGTAGCTGACAGAAATAGACGTGGAAGGACGAATAAGACGTGGCGTAAAAGTAGAAGCACAACTACAGGGAGGCGAGGTCTAGAAGGACAGGGAATGAATGAATAAGTGCATTTATTGACATAACAATATTATACATTGAATATCAACAATCGCACGGGTTCACAAACCGTACGTGCTTTTGTAATACACAATAAAAAGCAGTATTAAAACAACAAAGAGTTAAAGGAGTAAACACGAAAATATAAAGACAAAGGTAATACACAATAAAAAAAAATATTCAAATAACAACAAAGTATTAAAAGAGTAAATAAAAAGACAAATATATTAAAAACCAGCAATTTAAATTTACAGCATAGAATACATCTTATTCAGAAGCATAAATGTTCTCTCTTATAATAAACACACTTAAAAGAAATATATACACAATAAATAAAACCATAACACAACAATGACCTAAGTATGACATAAAATACATGTATGTAAAACATTACAGTCACTTTTGTTTAGTTGCTCTTATCCCTCCCCCCCCCCTTCTCTATTGACAGCCTTCTCAGATCTCAGCTCTCTTGCGTAAGTATAAATTTACCTAGCCCGTCCACGCCTTTCGTGCCTG
Organism: Hymenopus coronatus; assembly: GCA_030762935.1. Lineage (NCBI taxonomy): Eukaryota > Metazoa > Arthropoda > Insecta > Mantodea > Hymenopodidae > Hymenopus > Hymenopus coronatus. Next base: position 76,715,339 of record CM060883.1, read on the forward strand.
CCAGTAGCGTCCAACATGCTTCTAGCTCTACATTCGCGGTGGTAAACGATGGCGATAAATATTTTTCCCTCCATTCCTCCGTACCCCTACATCTTTCCAAGATGAGGGCACACGACTCTTCCTCCTCGCAAATGGGGTAGATTCTCATACCATTCTCGTCAGCAATTTTTATGCTCCTCCATGCCCCTAGTCTAATCCACGCAAGCCCCTCTCTAATGAGTTTGGTATCTGTTTTTATGTATTGCTCCATACCCCACTCCGATTTTAGCCCAGACTGTACTTCTAATGAAACCTTCTCCGTGCATTGCGCAATTATTTGCTAAAATGTTTAGTACTGGTAAATAGTAAATAGTTGAGGCATAATACATTATAAATATTTTTTTACACTTTCTACGGTCTTTCCGTTTTACAGCAGTTCGCCTCAAATTCTTACTATTTCTGATATTGACAGAGGGAGGATAAGAGTATATGGAAAAAGAATTTGAGTCGAACTGCTGTAAAACGGAAAGACTGTACAAAGTAAGTAAAATATTTATTATGTATTATGCCTCAGCTATTTAGTATTTACCAGTACTAAACATTTCAGCAAACCATCTGCAATAAAATTTTATAAGATTTAAAAAGAAATACTACGGCTTTTAAGTATTAACATTTTTAGTAAATTAAAAGAACTACAAACTTCTAAAATAAGAACGTAACTGTTAATAAATGCTTTAAGTTAACTATGGTATACGATATACAAGTTAACAAGAAGGTATGTCATTACTTGAACCGAGAGCAATAAAGCTTTTTCGGAATATCGAAAAATAGAAACTGATAATTTTTGGTCGAAATGGATGAACTTTTAGAACACTGCTATCTTAATGTTCGACATAAATATTAGGCTCAATATGGCATTGTTCAAATATTGAAGAACCAACATGAATATATTGGCTCAATTTTTACTTTTCTACATTCGTACTTAGTGCATAGGTAAAAATGGTATTGCATTCTATCTAAAAATTCAATACCGAGATTTTACTGGAAATACACGACTTCGGGTTCCCTGGGTCCAAAAAGAAGCATTTTTACTTTCTCTACACAGTCGATACCAAGATTTCACCGAAAATACATTTTTGGATCCCTCTGAATCCCCAAAAAAAAAATTAAAAAAGGGTCTGTGTGTGCATGCGTGTGTGTGTCAGCATAGCTTAAAAACGAAAAGACCGTTGAAAACCAAACCTGTTATTTAAGTTTGGTTTCTTCCAAGGATACTTTCAAGAAAATTCCGCCACACCTAACTACCCTTTACATGGCACTTTTTTCGAAAATGGTGTCTGTGTGTCTGTGAACACGATAACTCAAAAACGAAAAGTCGGTAAAATGCCAAACTTGGTATTTAAGTTTAGTACTTCCAGGGATGCGATACGAAGATTTTGAAAAAATTCACCCCACCCCAAACTACCCTTTACATGGAACTTTTTTCGAAAATGTTGATTTTCTTAAAAAAGTTTTTGTGTTAGACTCACGTGACCGCTCTTTATAATGGAAAAGTCCCGAGCTGCTAACTTTTAGGGAAGAGATCACGCGTTCATTGGCCAGGTCAGAGCGGGCTCCGCCCACCTAGATACAGTATATAATGGAACGTATCCCAGCAGCTTCATGCCGAGGAGCAATATTTGCCTCCTCCTGTCACTCCACAACCCCAAAACACACCCGCCATCCTACAAAACCCACAATCCCGTCAGAACGTGGTTAAATTCTCTCCGAGAACAGGGACACGTCTAACACACCTCGGGCTGCCCTCAGCCTGCCAATTACACTGGAGCTTCATGCAGTCCCTGATGAAGACCATGGAGTATGCAATGGTCGAAAGCTTGGATTTTATATATCTGACACGGCTGATCACCCGTGAAGCCATAATGAAAGAGATCTTTCTTTAAGAAATACCTTGTTACTTATATCTCTAATGCGCTAAAAATCTTGGTTTTACAAAGGTCTTTATATTGCAGTTTTAACAAGGGAAGTAACTTTGGCAACTTCTCACCCTAAGGTTTTGTGTTCTGCAATCTGCTCAGTCTTGGCTACTGAAGCAGACATATTTCCTATATTAAACATGTGTAAATTATTAAATAAACTATAAAACGTGCTAATATACTGTTGCAAAACAAGTTTTGAATATCGTCTTCTAAGACTAACAAATTGTCTATCATTGACTGATCTTAAATATTGCTGCTAAAACAAATTTATGTTTTCAGGTTACAGTCTCTCTCAGTCTGTTCGACCGTTCACATTGCATGTGTTGGAAAGCGTCTGGTGTGCCTGTTATGCATCTCTTGTCCGCAGTGAAATGGAGTAGCAGAAGGAGATGTGCAAAAATACCAAAACAGTTACATATAATAAGAATATACAACAGCCCACCTTTTTACTTTCTCCAAACGCACTATGTACATAGTGTATAGAGAAAGTATTGCACTCCACCAAAAAATTCGATACCGAGATTTCACCGGAAATATATGTTTTAGGGTCCCCAATATCAATAAAAAAGGCATTTTCACAAAAAGGTCCGTGTGTGTGTGTGTGTGTGTGTGTGTCCGTGTGTATGTAAACACGATAACTCAAAAACGAAAAGTTGGTAAAATACCAAACTTGGTATTTAGGTTTAGTATCTTCCAGGGATGCGAAACGAAGATTTTGAGAAAAATACCCCCACCCCCAACTACCCTTTCCATGGAACTTTTTTCGAAAATTTTGATTTTCTCAAAAATGACTTTAACGATTTTGATTAAAGTTTCGTATATTAAAGATATTTACCTGACAAATAAAATGTATATCTTGAATTTTCTGGGAATAGCCTCTGAAGAGAGGTTTATTCTGGATGAATTTTACTAAATTTTGAATAACTGCTAAACCGTAAGAGATGGACAAAAACTTACTACACAAAAAATGTAGAGCATATTAAAACACACAATTTATGTTACATACATTTTTTCGTGGAGTTCGTCGTTTTTGTGACATTCCTTATTTTTGGTTTCTGCTATGAAAAACGTATACTTTTCTCATACAGGAACTTGTCAACTCCTATCCATATAGACAAAGGAACTTCAATGACATAGCAACCAGCTTTTGACTATCAGTTTAACCTGCAGTTGTCCCTTATTTCGCTCCTACTGACAAGGAAGCGAGTAATTAGACTATTTGTGCTATTTTTTTTCTGATTAACATAAAGTAAATAGAAGTATAAGCTTTTTAAGAATTATTTGTTGCAGGGATATGGAGAAAGTCATGTGAATGGTACACATCAGATATTTGACTTTCTCTAGCCGCGTATGTACAATGTATATAGGGATAGAGAAGTATTGCATTCCACCCAAAAACTCGATGTCGAGATTTCACAGGAAATACATGTTTTAGGACCCCCTGAATCCTAAAAAAGCATTTCTTCAAAAAGGTCCGTGTGTGTGTGTGTGTGTGTCCGTGTGTCCGTGTGTCTGTGAATACGATAACTAAAAAACGAAAAGTAGCTAAAATACCAAACTTGGTATTTAAGTTTAGTATCTTCCAGGGATGCGACACGAAGATTTTGAGAAATATCCCCCCACCCCAAACTACCCTTTACATGGAACATTTTTCGAAAGTTTTGATTTTCTTAAAAATGGCTCTTACGATTTTGATTAAAATATCATATATGAAAGATATTTACATATCAAATAAAATGTATATCTTTAATTTTCTGGAAATATCTTCTGAAGACCTGTTTATTCTGGATGAATTTTGCTTAATTTGGCATAACTAGTAAACCGTAAAAGATAGACAAAAACTTACTATACAAAACAGTTAGGTCTTGTTAAAATACACAAGTTATGTCATATACATTTTTCTCGTGGAGCTTACTGTTTTCGAGGTATTCATTGTTATTGGTTTCAGTTGTGAAGTACTTACACTTTTCTCAGACGGGAGTGTCCGTTTTTCTTTTGTTCTACTCCTGGCCAAGAAAAAGAGCGATTTGTAATGACAATCGCATAACGATAGCTTTTGAAACATTTGACTATCTGTTTAGCCTAGTGTATTCCCTTATTCTCTTCGTACTTATACGTAACTAAATAATAAGAACATTGTGCTAATGAGTACCACGATTAGCAAGGTGCAGAAAGAAGAAGAATCTTATGTATGAAGTTTGTAGAACAGCTAGAGAAAAGTCGTCCAATTGTTAAAATACACGATTGTATGCACAGTACAATTGAATCTCATTCCAGAGCAATTTTATAAACTTAGGTGTTGGGAAGAGAAAATGTTGTTTAAAGTTCCGTCCCAGCACCGCTTTAGAAGATATACTGCATCAGACAAGGGGCTTTCCAGTTTGATTGAACACCTAGTTGAGTGATGAATAGACAAATTATGGTGGTGGGTAGAGAGTATACTTCAGTTTGGGTCCAAAACGTGCCATATGCATACCTACCAAACGTCCGGGGCTGTGTTCTAACAGTGGAGAAACAATGTGCGTAGGTGTTTGTCATCGGACGCTTAAGGTGATTCATCTGTGAAATTTGAAAAATCCACAGCATTTAAGAAATATTATTGAAATATGTACTAGCTATTACACACACTAATACAAATATTTTTGCCACATATCAAAATTCTAGCTCATACGAATCTTTAAATAATAATTTTTTACTGTCTAAATTCATTATTCTAATAAAAATGACCTACTGATGCATTTTTAAAAATATCTGCATACAAAAATCCAGGCTTGTATAAAATGAGTTTAAAAATAGTTCTCTCATGTTATCTTTTTCTATATTATCCATAATTAGTGGTGAAAAATTATTATTTTTATACTCCCGAAAACGCTTGGTTTTTAAAAATTTAACAACTTATTTAGCAAAATTGAAACATTGTTTCGAAAAACTAATATGATAAATTTCTTTAATGTGCTTCTGAAAAACAGCACATTTTTAAACAAATTAGTGAAAATTTGTATTGTGTGAAACATTTGTGTGTGGAAAAGTGTTGGAAAACAGTTTGCGAGAAAATAAGGTTTAAAGTTGTGAGTGCCTACTAAACAGTATGAAACTAACCATCTGTAGTTTCAGCTAATTAGTACTTAAAATACGTCAAATGCGAAAAAGGATATATTTACTTAATTTTTAGTATTCACATCATTTTATTATGAAATAAAATAAATTTTTAATTTTTCAGAATTTTTGGTGAAATTTCACCGATGTATAATCTTAAGATTATGCAATTTGGAAAATATATTGTATGCAAGATATCTTATAGAAAGTACCAGCTATTAAACATAATAGTAATGGTGGCTTTTCGACCTAAGAAAATTCTATCTAAAATGGTTATTGTTGTGTAAATTCATTGTTATAATAAAAATGAGCCATGTGATGCATTTTATAAATATTCACATAAAAATCCACTTTTACAAAAAATAAGTTTGCAGATAGATATTCCATATTATATTTCTATATCATTTCTAATTAGTGTAGAAGAATTATTACTTTTCGTACCCTCAAAAAGTGCTGATTTTTCAGCATTTAATAACATATTTATAAAAATGGGGCGTTATTTCCAAAAATTAATATTACTATTTTTTGTGATGTGCTTTTGAGAGGGAGTAAAAATATTTAAACAAATTAGTGAAAAGTTATATCGTCTAGAACATTTTCAGTGTGGAAAAGTTTGGAAAGAAAGTTTTCCGGAAAATAAGGTTTAAATTTGGGAGTACCTATAAATAAATATGCGCCAGTTAATTGTAGTTAAAGTTGAAAACTATATGTTTTCTTAGAGCTTAGAATTCATATGATTTTTAATGAAGACAAATATTTTTTTAGTTTTTCATAATATTTGGTTAAATTATAGAAGTGTAACCGTTTTAGGAAAGGGAAAAATTCAGCAGTCTGTTTAGTTTTTTTTTTTTTTTTTTAATTTAGTTAATCTTGTTATAAGGCAATTATCTAACTAACTTTTAATACTTGAATACACAACACTATGTTAACTCGCCTGGGCTGCCAAACTGCTTAATATTTAATATTTATTCCTTTATTACTTACATTTACACTGTATAATGTACGCAGGCTTTAAGTGAGTAATTAAACTTATCACATCCTACTTGGAAAACAAATTCAGAATCTTATGTTTCTGAAGCCAACATATTGAACGGAGATATTCAGCGATATGTAATATCGGCGCAATTAATCAACTTTAAAATACTAAATGTTATACGGTATGTACTGTCTGTTCAGCGGTGTTATAGCCAGTGGGTTGGGGTGGCTTATCGCTCAAGTAACACTTTAACCTATGGGAAGGGTACACCTATGCCGAACTCGTTCCGCGCGTGGCAAAACAGTCAACAGTGTTGCAATACTTTACTCAGAGACGGATGACGAGTCTTTAAAATCAACAGGAATCAAACAGTAGACAGTAAACATACAAATATTATCGGCAACAGTGCTTCCTTCTTCCATTCTGTCACGCGCATTTACTCCTCACTTGCTTCAGACTAAGAAAACACTACCTCCAATTGCTAAAACCTTACCAGCTTTGAAGGGCGCCCACACACACACACACACACACACACACACACACACACACTAACACACCGCGGAACAGACAGTAAGAATCACCAAAAACAGGCATGGCGAAGAGTGCTCGGTGGGTATGATAGCTTTTCCCCTATTTCCGCTCTCTTCATGACTATCAAAGCATAGCGACTGGTCAGTTGCGTGCTGACACAGTATGTACTGTGTAATTCTCAAAACAAGCAGTGATGTCTTCACCTTTAACCAATACTACATTATATGTTACGTGGTTATACTTGGATTATAATGCTTATAAACCATTTGTTGGGCAAAAATTAAATACGCCCTGTTTGTTGTGAAATAAATGTAAATAGAACACCTATAGTAATAAAAGCCTTGATATATGATTTCCCCTCAAGAAAATTTATCCAAACCTGAAAATATACACAACCCGCCACTGCTAGAGCGAGCCGGTTCCATCTGGCGCGTGTGTATGTGCGCTAGTAGCGACTACAGGAAAGGAGGGGTGGGTCTAATTTGATCACACCTTGCGAGTACCGTTCGCCATGCCTGACCTAAAAAGTTTCACGAAATAATATGCCATAATTCCTTCTTCGGTTTCTTTCTCCAGCTTTTGAGCACAAACTAAAGCTGCAAAGCGAACTCAATTGCTTCAGTAACAAATGCTTGTTTATTTGTGTTCAGTTATTCAAGATGAAGGTATTATAGTGTCTTTTCTACAGTCCATTACAGATGTTTTGGAAGTAGAATAAATATAAAACCGAGTATTCAGGTAAATATTTTGGACGGATATACCAATCTAATTTTCAGGAGATTCGATAGAGCAATTCACTATAGATGTTCTCCAGACTCTTGTCATTTGCACGCATTCTATCCTGCTCTGCTGGAATATCAATACTTCTTGTGTTACTGTAAATTATTGTGAATATTTTTCCTATTCTTTAAGCACTTAAATTGTACAAGACTATTGAGCAGTAACTAAAAATCCAGCTGAAAAGATCTGATGTGTTTCATTCACATGACTTTCTCTTCATCTCTGCAACAAATTATTGTTAAAAAGCTTATGCTTCCATTTACTTCATGCTAATTGAGGAAATAGTCTTATTACTTTCATCCTTGTAAGTAGAAGGGAATTAGGGAAGTACCATAAGTTAAGGTGATAGTCAAATGCTGTTTACTGTGTGACTGAAGTTCCTCTGTTTATATGGACAGGAGTTGACAAATTCCTGTATGAGAAAAGTATAAGTTTTTCAAGGCTGAAACCAAAAACAAGGAATATCTCAAAAACTATCAACTCCACGAAAAAATTTACTTGACATCAATTGTGTGTTTTAATGTGCTTTACATTTTTGTGTGGTAAGTTTTTGTCTATCTCTTACAGTTTAGCAGATATGCAAAATTCCGTAAAATTCATCCAAAATAAAGCAGTCTTCAGAGGCTATGCCCAGAAAATTCAAGATATACATTTTATTTATTAGGTAAATACTTATAATATACAATATTTTAATCAATAATAAAATTTAAGAAAATAAAAGTTTTCGAAAAAAGATCCATGTAAAAGATACTTCGGTGTGAGGGGATTTTCTTGAAAATCTTCGTGTCGCATCCTTGGAAAATACCAAATGTAAGTACCAAGTTTGATAATCAACGGTCTCTTCGTTTTTTAGCTATGCTCTCCACAGTCACACAGACACACACCTAATGACGTTTTTCAAAATGATTTTTTTTTATTCAGGGGAACACAAAACGTGTATTTCTGGTGAAATCTCCGTATAGAACTTTTGGGTGGAATGTAACACCTTCTCTATACACTATGTACATAGTACGTGTAGAGAAAGTAAAAAGCTGATGTGTTCCATTCATATGACTTTCTCTACAACTCTGAAACAATTATTAAAAACCTTTTTCTTGTATCTACTTCATGGAAATGGAGATATACATTAGCAGATATGATTTCCTTTAAATAGAAGGCAAATATTGGGGTACACTAGGCTAAAACTATAGTCAAACCTTTTAAAAGCTGGATGAAATCCATGTCTTTGTATTACCAGGTGTCAACAAATTCCCGTATGTGAAAAGTTTTAAGTAATTTTAAAACTGACACTAACAACAAGTAATATCTCAAAAGTGATCAACTCCACGAAAAGAATATATATGACATAAATTGTGTTTTAACGAGATCTACATTTTTTGTGAAGTAAGCTTTTGTCTATCTCTTACAGTTTACTAATTATGCAAAATCCATCCAGAATAAAGTAGTATTCAGAGGCAAGATATATATTTTATTTGTCAGGTAAATGTCTTCAATATACGATATTTTACTCAAATCGTTAGTCATTTTTAAGAAAAATCAAAATTTTCGAAAAAAGTTCCATGTAAAGGGTAGTTTGTGGTGGGAGGATATTTCTCAAATTCTTCGTGTTGCATTCCTGGAAGGTACTAAGAATAAATACCAAGTTTGGTATTTTACCCACTTTTTGTTTTTGAGTTATCGTGTTCACAGACACAGGAATATACATACACACACACAAAGGCGCACGGACGTTTTTCCAAAAAGTTTTTTTTATTTAAAAAGGAACCTAAAATGTGTATTTCCGTTGAAATCTCTGTATCAAATTTTTGGGTGTAATACAATATTTTCTCTCTCTACCTCCTCTTTTGCTTTCTATACGCGTACTTTGTACATGGTGTACAGAGAAGGTATTGTGTTGTACCCCAAAATTCGATACCGAGATTTCACCGGTAATATATGTTTTGTGACCCCCTGAAACCAAAAGAAGCATTTTTAGAAAAATGTTCATGTGTGTGTCTGTCAGTCTGTCTATCAGTGTGTGTGTGTTTGTGTGTGCGCGCCTGTGGGCAGTATAGCTCAAAAACGAAAATATGGTATTTAAATTCACTATCTACCAAGGGTGAGACACGAAGAGCCGGCTGCTCTGACCACTAAGCTACCATCTCAAGAATTCCTCATCTGTCTCATATGTTTCCCGGGAAACGACAAGGTGATCTCTAATCTTTTTAAGATCACATACCCCAATAGCGATTTACAATGTTGTAAAGTACTTTAAGAGCTGCACTTCATAGTTAAGCCAACTTTTAGAACAATTAGTGTTAATATCCATATCATTTTAAATCAAAGTATATGTGCAGAAAAGTATACTATATACGAATACTGCATAGATTTGGTGTAAAATACAACATTTCTACTGGCTTTACATTAATACAAAACAACGCTCTTTGTCTTTCTTTCTATAGCTCAAGCATTCAGAAAATTAAGCTCTAGCAACGAAAATATTTTACGAATTCAAAGGCTAAAGCTATAAACCAATATTCAATAAAAACGTAAAGTGTGAGGTGCCAGAAATCTATGGATTGGAAATTCCCTATCAATGCAATCATACACGATGCTACAGTAGGTATTTTAAAGAAACACACATTCCGTACATTTTAAATAAACTATGTTAAAACAGATTCTAAAATATTATTAAAATATAAGTTCTGTGAGCAAATATTTGAAGTAGATATAAAAGCTTCAGAATTATCCTTATTTTATAAACAAAACCATTATGTCGGCACCTCCTTACTTCATTCGCCGTCCTAGGTAGCCTATCGACGTGGGTGTTAAATAAAGGAAGTATTTAAGCATTTTAAAACAGAAACCAATAACAAAGAATAACCTGAAAATGGTCAACTCTAGTAAAAAAACGTATATGACATAAATTGTGTATTTTAATAAGATCTACATTTTTGTGAAAATAAGTTTTTTTCTATCTCTTACGGTTAAACAGTTACACAAAATTCAGCAAAATTCATCCAGAATAAACTAGTCTTCAGGGGCTATTCCCATAAAATTCAAGATATACATTTTATTTGCCATGTAAATATCTTTAATATACGATATTTTAATAAAAATAGTTACTACCATTTTTGAAAAAATAGAATTTTTCGATCTTTTCCCCATGTAAGGGTAGTTTAGGGTGCTTTTTTTTTAATATTCGTGTTGCAATCCTGGAAGATATTAAGCTGAAATACCATGAAACTTTTCGTTTTTGAGTTGTGTTTATAGACACACGACACAGAAACATGGGCCTTTTTTCTAAAAATACTTTTTTTTGGATTCAGGGGACCTTAGGATGGAATGCAATACCTTCTCTATACACTATGTACATAGTACGTGTACAGAAGATATATTCTAAAATAATACTAATGTATAAGTTCTGTAAGTGAACTTCTGAAACAAATACAAGGGTTTCAGAATTGCATTTATCCTGTGAACAAAACTGTCCAACTGGCTCCTCAGTTGAGCATTATTTCATGTACTTCATTCACCATCCTATGTAGCCTATCGACATAGGTGTTCAATAAAGGAATCCGAAACATTCATATGGTTTCTCTATCCATTCTGCAGGAAACCTATCTTTGAAAGCTTATTTATCTATCTACTTGGCGTTATCCGGGATAAATATCTGCAGGTTTATATTATTACCTACATATTTACATATAGAAGCAACGAGATTAGCGAATATATTACGCTTAAGCTATAGTGAAATCTCTGAAGAGCTGGTCTCTAAATAAGCCCTATGAAATGTCGTTTTCTTTGATTGACCATCAGAAATAAAAACGAATAGAAGTTTTATATTTCAAAAAAGTAAGTACGGAAACCTTAAATGAGTAACGCGGAATATCATGGAAATGGGTAGCTCTAAAAAAAAAGTTTTACAGAAATTGTTTGTATTTGTCTATCCGTTATGGTTTAACGATTACACAAAGATCATTTAGAACGCAGAGGACTTCATAGGCTTTTCCTAGAAAATTCAAGGTTTATTTGGGTCTTTTTCTGAACATTTATGTTTGTTTTTGTTCTTTTTTTTATTCAGGGGGCTTGCATTATATTTCCGGGGGAATCTCGACATTAAATTTTGGGTGGAATGCAACACATCCCCTACTATACATAGTAGAGAAAGTAAAAGCTTAAAATCAATACGCATTTCTCATCCATCCATCCGTATGTCCGTCTGTCTCCTATAGTAAGCAAATTTTAAAACAAAACTGCAAATGTATTCACATCACTAAAATCGGATGCATTTGTTTTGCGATGTATATAATGTACTATAGTAACACATATATCAATGTTTTAGGAAACACTTAAACATTGTAAACTTTTACCCAGCTCTACACATAAACCATGTTTGATTACTCACATCTAAGACCCAAAACTCTCCAAAAATGTGTAAATCAAAACAAGACAATCTGCAGGAAACATGAAATGAGTTTAAAGCTACAAAACCGTTGTACTTACTGACTGAGGTTTATGGTTATCATATGCAGCAATGAAGAAAGAAGTTTTCAAAACAACACTATTCCTCCATTTTATTTATATAACTTAGTATTGTTTTAATTTCTCTAGACCATATGTGCACCCGTCGCCAAAAAAGATGAGTCCCTCACAGCACAGCACCTTGTATACACCACCCTCGACGGCCGTGGCCGAGTGGTTAGACCGCATGCGAGATTTGTGGAGCAGAGGCGGGATTTTTCCGGGTTCTCCGGTTTCCTCCGCCATCATATTCGACCGGTGCTCCATCTTCATTCCATGCATTATCAGTGTCGTCGGTGACACAAGTAGGGCGTTAAACACTGAAAAAAAAAAAAAAAAAAAATCACGACATAGTTGTGTAGCGGCAGCAACAAGTTCTAAATCTTTACATTAGTAACCCATATAATCAATAATCATAACCAAATACATATTGAGACCGTTAATTAGCTTCCCTATCAAAATTAGATTAGTTATTAATTATTTATCAATGTAAAGCTAAAAGAGTATAAATGTATGTATTTAACTGAGAAAATTCAGCTGGAGAAGAAAGCTGACGCCAGGAGAGTCAAGGGGAATGAGAAGCGTTTTTGTTAGAAAGGTCTCTTTTGTCCATTCACGTACCACCGAGTTACAACGGGGGTGAACAGTAAAATTCGGAAGACGGTAATTCTTCATTGTACAAGACATGTCACGTGAGGTTTGCAGTGCACCCTGCGATAAGGATATTGACTCTTGGGAAATATTTACGTCAATCGTGCGGCCTTTCTGTCCAATCAGAAAGAGGCCGCCATGACGTATTTTTTGTATATAAAGAGCCCAAGTGATCTGCCTGTCCGTGAAAATCATCTGTCCGTTGCGAGCCGTCTGTTACTAGTTGATCTATTTGTTGCTGTTATGCTGTCGATCGTCGGGCTGAACTTAACTTCTTCACACAGAGTTAGACACTGTTAACGTGTAACGAATTTAAAGTCTGTGACGCCTACTAATGTATATAGTATAACGCAGAATTAAGGAAGAAGAAGGGACTGTAATTACGTGTGATCAGCCAAGTGTTAGAATTCGTAACAGGTGTACAAGTTAGCATTATTGTAAAGCAAAAGTGCTTATCTCGCTTCTCCTAGTAAGGAATAAACTCCAGGAAAGTATATAAGTTTTAATCATTATAAGATCACTCCCTGAACTACCCCCATTAGCTGCACCACCCCGAGTGAGTCAATCATCGTGCAGGCTGAGCAACACCGAGGCAAATTCAACGGTAGTGGGTTCACCTTACCAGGTAAGTGAGTCTACTCATAGGCAGTGGAGTGATTCTTGCTCACGCCTTCAATCTGTGCTCACCGCATAAGGCGTCTCAAATGTGGTGCAAAAGATAACACTGCATACAGCACCCAAGGAGCTTAACACCGCAATATCTTAAGTTTCTTCAACAACAAACTATCAATATTAACTAAACACATTAACAACACAAAATACAAGTTAGGATTTTATAACCCCCCACGTTCCATGTGTGTTCCCTGTAGCGCTGTGTCAAAACGTAGGTTACTCCTCTGGTGAGGGTCGTAGGCTCGCATGAACCAAACGTTTTTTCTTTCTCTTAATGATCATGAATCAACACATACACACTATTTATTTTAGACATACATATGTCATACACGACATTCGGTACAATTAGTAATATGATATGTAAAGTCAGACTGAAAAATGCAATGCCATAGACGGGATTTGAGCCATGGATCTCCCGATCTCTAGCCGATTGCTCTGCCACTGAGCTACCATGGCAACATTCCGGCATTGCATTGAATTTCTCAACTGACTCGAATGTTTCCCGGTAAACCACAAGGTATTATCAAATTATTTGTAGATGACAACCCCAATGGCGGCTTACAATGTTGTAAGTACCTTGATAGTAGTATGGCAGATCAACCGGCTAGAGATCGGGAGATCCGTGGCTCAAATCCTGGCTATGGCATTACATTTTTCAGTCTGACTCTACCTATCCAACCTCAGTCCTACACACGGCTTGTGTGCATAAACAATTAATCCAATAACAATAATATGATATTTATAATGCTTTTTAAGTGCTTATTCTGCCGAACATCAATATGGATCACACGAAAGCATGTGATGCGCCGAAATACTAAAGGTATTGTTAAGAAAACCAATGTTTTGAAACATTTTTTAAGATTCATATTTTTAAATTACATCATCAAAGGGGACCCGATATGATGCAAAATATGTGGTTCACAATTCCATCATCGTCGCGTATCTGTATCGTGTTGGAGTTGGATATCCCGGGACGGTCTAGGTGTGCCAGTAGCTTGACAATACACTGAACGGTGTACAATACACGGTACAACTCGATAATATTTTGATTCCCTCTGTGAGAAAGTGTTCTCTATTGAGAATGTGTGGGCTGAGGTAAAAAGAGACCTTCGCTCCAATTGCATCTGGGCAAAAATTTAAAAAGCCTGAGCTCTTGTAGCTTCTCGTCCACATTACTGTAGGCATTTTCTTTTGTCTACGCTCCGAACATTTTTAGGGCTGAGCTTTCATGCACCCGATATTAATTCTGTTTATATTTTATATTTCAGTTTTAGAGATAACAATTTCATAACACTTTTTCTTACTTTCTCTATACGTGCTATGTATATAGTGTATAGAGAAGGTATTGCACTCCACCAAAAAATTCGATATTTCACCGGAAATATGTGTTTTAGGGTCCCCTGTATCCAAAAAAAAAGTATTTTCAGAAAAAGGTTCGTGTGTCCGTGTGTCCGTGTGTCTGTGAACACGATAACTCAAAAACGAAAAGTCGGTAAAATACCAAACTTGGTATTTAAGTTTAGTATCTTCCAGGGATGCGACACGAAGATTTTGAGAAAAATCCCCCCACCCCAAACTATCCTTTACATGGAACTTTATTCGAAAATTTTGATTTTCTAAAAATTGGCTCTAACGATTTTAATTAAATATCGTATATTAAAGATATTTACATGACAAATAAAATGTATATTTTGAATTTTCTGCGAATAGCCTCTGAAGACTACTTTATTCTTGGTCAATTTTACGGAATTTTGCATAACTGCTAAACCGTAAGAGATGGACAAAAACTTACCACACAACAAATGTAGAACACCTTAAAACACACAATTTATGTTCCATACATTTTTTTCGTGGAGTTGATTTTTTTTTTTTAGATATTCCTTGTTTTTTTTTTTTAGCTATAAAGACTTTTACTTTTCTCATACAGGACTTTGTGAACTCGTGTCCATACAAACAAAGGAACTTCAGTCACAGAGCAACCAGTTTTGACTATCACTTTAACCTAGTATCCCCTTATTTCGCTTCTACTAAGTAGGAAGCAAGTAATAAGACTACTTCTGCTAATTTTTGCTACATTAGATGAAGTAAATAGAATAATTTGTTGCAGTGATATAGAGAAAGTCATGTGAATCGAACACACCAGATTTTTTAAGTTATTTAACACGAATGTTAGTAGAATTATGTTTTTGTGTGCATAGAGAGGCACAAAACTACAAATACCAAAGTAATATTATTGCAATATTTCGTTCTACTTGCTCAGTCATAAAATCAACAACAAAAAACATGACAAGCTGTGCGACACTTGAACCTAGAAACTTATGAGTGGAAGCAAGGCCTTCTTATCTTCTCGGCCACCGTAACGTTGTTAAGAGAGCTGTTATCAGTACACAGAAGTTAAGCAGTGCGCTGTCAGTCTCTGGCCACTGTACAGTTCTTTCGTGTGCGTTGGGAACACAGTTTTTGCGAAGATACCCGAAGCTTTTCGATCGACACGAATCTGCAGATGACTCATTTTGGAGAGCGTTGGGCGCCGGGTGTACAATGTGCATAGAGGATAGAGAAGGTGTTGAATTCTACCCAAAAATTTATAATCAAGATTTAACCGCAAATAAATGTTTTATTGCTTCCAGAGTCCGAAAAAGGCAATTTTTATAAAAAAAAGTCCGTATGTGTGTGTGTCTGTGGACAGTTGAGCTCAAAAACGTAAAGACCGTTAAATACCAAACTTGGTATTTTATTTTTAGTATGCGACATGAAGATTTCCACAAAAAATCCCCCCCAACAGAAACTACCGTTTACATGGAACATGTTTTGAAAAGTTTATTTTTCTCAAAAATGGTTCCTACGATTTTGATTAAAATATAAATATATTTACGTGGCGAGTAAAATGTATATTTTGAATTTTCAGGGATACCCTCTGAAAACTTCATTATTCTGGATGAGTTTTGTAAAAGTTTGCATAGTGGTTAAACCCATTTTCGAGACTGTGTTTGTTATTCCATTTAGTTTTAAAGTATTTAGCTTTCCCCAAACGGCACCATGCAAACCGACCCGAACCTCAATTTTTTCACAGAGCAACCAGCTTTTAAAAGATTTGGCTATCGCTTTACCCCAATGGATTCGCTTGTTTCTCTTCTACTTACAAGGAAGTAAGTAATAAGATCAATTCTGCTCATGTTTATCTCGATTAGCATGACGTAGATAAAAGAATAATATTTTGTAAGAATAGTTTATATATCGAACAGTCAGGGTGAGCTTGTGAATGGAAGCATTCTATTTTTACTTTCTCTATTAGCACTATGTACATAGTGTATAGAGAATGTATTACACTCCACCCAAAAATTCGATACCGAGATTTCACCGGAAATATATGTTTTAGGGTCCCCTTTATCTAAAAAAAAAGCATTTTCGGAAAAAGGTGTGTGTGTGTGTGTGTGTCTGTGTGTCCGTGTGTCCGTGTGACTGCGAACACGATAACTCAAAAACGAAAAGTAGGTAAAATACCAAACTTGGTATTTAAGTTTAGTATCCTCCAAGGATGCGACACGAAGATTTTGAGAAAAATTCCCCCACCCCAACTACCCTTTATATGGAACTTTTTTCGAAAATTGTTTATTTTCTCAAAAATCTCTCTAACGATTTTGATTAAAATTTCGTAAATTAAAGATATTTACCTGAAAAATAAAATTTATATCTTGAATTTTCTGGGAATAGCCTCTGTAGAGTAGTTTATTCTGAAAGAATTTTACTGAATTTTGAATAACTAATAAACCGTAAGAGATGGACGAAAACTTACTACATAAAAATCTAGAGCACGTTAAAACACACAATTTATGTTATATACCTTTTTTGGTGGAGTTGATTGTTTTTTAGGCATTCCCTATTTTTGGTTTCTGCTATGAAAAGCATACTTTTCTCATACAGGAATTTGTCAACTGCTGTCCATACAAACAAAGGAACTTCAATGGCATAGCAACCAGCTTTTGATTATCACTTTAACCTATGGTGCTCCCTTATTTCGTTTCTACTTACAAGGAAGCAAGTAATATGGCTATTTCTGCTAATTTTTTACTGATTAGCATGAAGTAAATAGAAGTATAAGCTTTTTAAGAATAAGTTGTTGCCGAGATGTAGAGAAAGTCATGTGAGTGTTACACATCAGATTTTTAACACAAAAAGTATGCTGAATTGATGTGAAGCTCACTCAATGCTGTGTTCAAGATATATTTTCTTAAATTAATTAATACTTAAAGAATATTCTACTTGTTTAAATTCTATATTTTCTTGGTTTACAAAGCTTCCTGGTTGAGGTTGAATGCTTCTCAAATATGTAACGGATTTTGGCCTAAAGTTACACTTAGGACCATTTCCAGGGAATAAAGTTTCAGCCTCCGTGATTATGCCGTGTCGACGAAACCTTAGAAAGGGAGAAACCAGTAACATCTGAGAAATAGACAGGTTGGTGCTGAAACTAAGTTCCAAGTTATTTGTCCCATTCAAATCATTAAACATTACCTCTAATGGTTACCTTAGAAATCCTGCATTTTATGTTATTCATCATGTAAATTATTCTTAAATAGGTTCCATTTGTATTAGCTATTTTTCAAAGCCATAAATATAAAAATCTAATGTGTACCATTCACGTGACTTTCTCTATATCTCTGCAACAAATTATTCTTAAAAAGCTTATACTTGTATTTACTTCATGCTAATCAGTAAAAAATTAGGAGAAATAACCATATTACTTGCTTCCTTGTAAGTAGAAGCGAAATAAGGGAGTACCATAGGTTAAAGTGAGAATCAAAAGCTGGTTACTATGTCACTGAAGTTCCCTTGTTTGTATGGACAGCAGTTGACAAATTCCTGTATGATAAATGTTAAGTTTTTCATAGCAGAAACCTAAAATAAGGAATGTCTCAAAAAACGACGAAATCTACGAATAAAAATGTACATAACATAAATTGTGTGTTTTAACGTGCTCTACATTTTTTGTGAAGTAAGTTTTTGTCCATCTCTTACGGTTTAGCAGTTATGCAAAATTCCGTAAAATTGACCCAGAATAAAGTAGTCTTCAGAGGCTATTCCCAGAAAATTCAAAATATACATTTTATTTGCCAGGTAAATATCTTTAATATATGATATTTTAATCAAAATCGTCAGAGCCATTTTTTAGAAAATCAAAATTTTCGAAAAAAGTTCCATGTAAAGGGTAGTTGGGGGTGGGGGGATTTTTCTCAAAAGCTTCGTGTCGCATCCCTGGAAGATACTCAACTTAAATACCAAGTTTGGTATTTTACCTACTTTTCGTTTTTGAGTTATCTTGTTCACAGTCACATGGACACACGGACACACACACATACGGACCTTTTTCCGAAAATGCTTCTTTTAGATAAAAGGGACCCTAAAACATATATTTCTGGTGAAATCTCAGTATCGAATTTTTTCGTGGAGTGCAATACCTTCTCTATACACTATGTACATAGTACGTATAGAGAAAGTAAAAATAGAATATTTCAGAGGTTTGTGATAAGCTTAATATGTGCAGACTAACTGTGGATAATACAACAGTTGCTCCCCAGCAGCAAAAATCCCTGAAAATCATATTTAAGGGGCATTTACAGTTGAAATCATTATCTATCAAGTATTTTACGTGTGTGGGCGCTGTAACAATTAACAACGCTTCCGGTCCCGTGGGTGAGTGGTTAGACCACCCGCCTTCCAACTGGGCGACCCGGGTTCGATCCCAAGCGCCTGCATGTGAGATTCGTGGTGGACGAAGCGGCGTCTGGGCGGGTTTTCTCCGAGTCCCCATCACTCATTCTACCAATTGCTCCTTCATCACCTTTCCAATCAGCAATTTCGTATCATCCACTGGCTACGAGCCAACCTCTCGTAATAGGTTCTCCATTCTGTGATTTCTTGACATAGACTTCTGACCCTTGGGCATTTAAGGGAGGAGTGGGTAAGCCGATTGCGAAACGGAGCGTAGTAGTAGAAGCCTGGAAACTGCCTCTCGTGAGCGCGATTCCCTCACTGTTTTTGCTGATGTGCAAGAGGTGTGCATCGAAGGTCGCTCGCGCTACCCGCCACTAACTGGTTTGCTTCCAATTACCCCGTCATTTGTAGAGCTATCAGTTATTAATTCTATTTGTGTTTTGGTTTACTCCTGGCCACGGAAAGACAACCGAATTGAATAACAATCACATAGCGATAGATCTTAATAGTCATGACTACGCTTTAGCCTAGTATATCGCCTTTTTACTTATAAGTAACTAAATAAGACCAGTTCTGGTAATATTTATCTTGATTAGCATTATGTGGATAAATGAAAAATCTTTTATTAAAATAGTTTGTTTACAGAATAGATACAGTAAGTCATGTGAAATGAATGCACTATATTTTTGGGCAATAAGAAATCTGGTAGATATTACAAAGTGTATATTATCCCAAAATTGGCGTAACAAATTGAAAAGCTAATGTAGAATTGTTAACGTGACAATTGAGCTCAACTATTAAAGCGACAATGCAATGGCCGAGATTAGGCAATTTCAACCAAACGTGGTCATCTGATCGAAGCGATATTGGCGAAACATCTTATCGCACCTGACGTTCGTTTGTTTAATCACCTGTCTTGCTTATTGGTAGCAAGGTGACAATATAGTCAGCCAACCTTCACTTTTAATTACTGTCAGTTCCATAATTGTACTTTCAATAAATTCAGTTACGATGTTTATTTAAAGTTTCATCCAGTCCATAATATATATATATATTTAAAAAAAGGAGTCAGAATAAACAGTATTTGCGTTTATGTATGATATAAGTGCAATAACCTCAATTAAAATGTTTGTTTCTACTTCTTGTATTACTTATTAAAAACTGGAATAATATAATTGTTCTCTATTTCTATTGTTGCTATCGATATTCGCACGTGTAGGCGCGGTCGACCATATCATAATTCAAGATGCAGTGAAGAAAGAAAGAACAATTCTGATGTGTCCCATTCATATGACTTTCTCTACATCTCTGCAACAAATTATTGTTAAACAGCTTATGTTTCTATTTACTGTATGTTAATCGAGAAAAAAGTTGCAGAAATAGTCTTATTACTTGTTTCCTTGTAAGTTGAAGCGAAATAAGGAAGTACCATAGGTTAAAGTGATAGTCAAAAGCAAGTTGCTATGTGACTGAAGTTCCTTTGTTTGTATGGACACGAGTTGACAAATTCCTGTATAAGAAAAGTATAAGATTTTCCAAATTGAAACCAAAACCAAGGAATATCTAAAAAAAAAAAAAAAAAAAAAAAAAAAGGTGTATAGCATAAAATGTGTGCCCTAAAGTGCTGGTAAGTTTGTCCATCTCATACTGTTTGGCAGTTATGCAAAATTCCATGAAAATGATCCAGAATAAAGTAGTCTTCGGAGGCTCTTCCCAGAAAATTCAAGATATACATTTTATTTGTCAGGTAAATATCTTTAATATACGATATTTTAATCAAAATCATTAGAGATACTTTTAAGAAAATCAAAATTTTCGAAAAAACTTCCATGTAAAGGGTAGTTGGGGGTTGGGGTTTGTCTTGAAAATTTTCCGGTTGCGTCCGTGGAAGATAGCAATATTAAAATCCAAGTTTGGCATTTAACGGTCTTTTCGTTTTTGAGCTATGCTGCCCTCAGACACACACATTCACACAGACAGACAGACAGACAGACACAACGGACGTTTTTCTATTTTTTTTTCCTTTTGGATCCAGGTGGACCCAAAACATATATTTCCGGTGAAATCTCGGTATCGAATTTTTGGGTGGCGTGCAATACCTTCTCTATACACTATGTACATGGTACGTGTAGAGAAAGTAAAAAGGAGTCAGAATAAACAGTATTTGCATTTATGTATGAGATGAGTGCAATAACCTCAATTAAAATGTTTGTTTCCACTTCATGTATTACTTATTAAAAACTGGAATATTATAATTGTTCTCTATTTCTATTGTTGCTATCGATATTCGTACGTGTAGGCGTGGAGGCAGTGAAGAAAGAAAGAAAACAAATTCGGTAAATAAACATGGCCGAATGCGTCATCTACCATTTGAGAATTAATGTTAAATATTACTAACATAACCTGATAAAATCTCCCTTTCTATGTATTATAAATTATTAATAGTTTATTTCATTGAATTGTCTTATTAAATACAACTTTTGTTTTCATCTCTAAGGACAAATGACTCCCGTCGCTTCGCTCGGGCCGTGAAACATCAACAAGATGGCAACTCACGTGGTATTACTTATGATACGGTCTCATCAGCGGAAGTTTAAACTATCATTTCGTTTTATGGTAATTAAAATTAAGTCTGTGAAGATTACTTTGCAAGAAATGACCAGCGCATCTTTAATGAGATATGATGATGCAGTAAGCAAGGTGTAGCGCTCCCTCCTCGGAAGCAATTTGTTAATGCATTTTCGGTTTGAACGCCAGAACTTAGGTGTCTTTCCTCGTACGTTGCAACGGTGCCATATAAAAGCTGGCTCGGAGAAGGTAGAGTTGTTTCTTGGACTGTATGAATCCTTTGGTAAGTAAGCTATCTCTTTGATAAGCTGCTGTATTCCCATGTTAACATCCTTTTGCCCACCTGCCGTAATGACTAGGGCTATACAGGTGACTGGCTCATCAATCCCACTTTCCGAACTTCATCTAGATGAGAGATACGCTAGCTCCCTGCCAACTTGCACAAACTTACTAAGGCACTGAAAGAAAATAGGTACACCATTGGCTACACACAGCCTTGCAGCATTTCCATCAATGTATATAGATCATATCATGCGATAACACTGTTTATTAAAACTCTGATGTGTGACTTTCTCTATATCTCTGCAACAAATAATTGTTAAAAAGCTTATGCTTCTATTTACTTCATGCTAATCGAGAAAAAAATCAGCAGAAATAATCCTATTACTTGCTTCCTTCTAAGTAGAACCGAAATAAGGAAGTATTATTGGATAAACTGATAGTCAAAAGTTGGTTGCTATGTGACTGAAAGTCTTTTCTTTGTATGGACAGGAATTGTTATAGAAAAGTATGTTTTTAAAGCTGAAACCAAAAACAAGGAGTATTTCAAACACAATCAACTCTACGAAAGAAAAAAAAATATATATAAAATATATATAAAAGATAAATTTACCTGACAAATAAAATGCAGAACTTGAATTTTCTGGGAATAGCCTCTGAAGATTACTTTATTCTGGATATATTTTACGGAATTTTGCGTAACCGCTAAACCGTAAGAGATGGACAAAACTTACTCTACAGAAAATGTAGCTCGAGATAAAACACACAATTTATGTCATATACATTTTTTTTCGTGGAGTTGATCATTTTTAAGATATTCTTGGCTTTTCGTTTCTGCTTTGAAAAACATACTTTTCTCATATAGGAGTTTGTCCATACAAACAAAGGAACTTCAGTTACATAGCAACCAGCTTTTGTCTATCATTTTAACCTATGGTACTCCCTCATTTCGCTTCTACTTACAAGGAAGCAAATAATAAGAATATTTCTGCTAATATTTCTCGATTAGCATGAAGTAAAGAGAAGCATAAGCTTTTTAACTAAAATTTGTTGCATAGACGAGAGAAAGTCATGTGAATGGAACACATCAGATTTTTGTTTAGATAAAAGGGACCCTAAATCATATATTTCCGCTGAAATCTCGGTGTCGAGTTTTTGGGTGAAGTGCAATACCTTCTCTATACACTATGTACATAGTACGTGTAGAGTAAGTAAAAATCTGATGTGTTTCATTCACGTATCTTTCTTAACGACATACATGAAAGTGTGAAATTCTTACCTAATAATGTTAGCATTGAATTAATTCTTTTTTCACATAAGCAGTGGGTAGGACAGAGTTGGATAGGTATAGTCAGACTGAAAAATTCATTGCCATAACCGGGATTTGAACCACGGATGTCTCGGTCTCTAGCCGGTTGATCTACCACTGAGCTACAATGGCAACATGCCGGCATATCACTGAATTTCACAACTGACTGCATGTTTCCCGGTAAACCACAAAGTGATCTCAAATTAGTTTGAGATGACAACCTCAATGGCGCCTCACAAAGTTGCAAGCACTTTAAGTCCCAGGATTCATAGTACAGCCAACTATTATGGTCAATTGGTATAGTTGGCTATAGTATGAATCCTGGGACTTAAAATTCTCACTTAGCTCTTTATTTTCTACTAAATAAATTTTTGTTTTACCTCTTGCGGTTTACTAGTTATGCAAGATTCATCCTGAACAAACATGTCTTCAGAAGCTATTCCCAGTAATTCAAGATATCGTTTTATTTGTGATTGAAATTGTGTTAATATGATGTGTTTTAATCATAATCATTACAGCCATTTTTCAGAAAAACAAAACTTTCGAATATTTTTCCATGTAAAGGGTAGTTTGGTGTGAGGGAATTTACTTAAAAATCTTCGTGTTGCATGCTTACAAGATACTAAACTTAAATACCAAGTGTGGAGGTTTTGGTTTGTGGCTTTGGAGGGGAGAAGCAAAAGGCTGCTTACGAAATGGTATGATGATTTTAGGGTTTGCCCGGAGAAACCTGAAACCTCTCACTTGTTCCTGAGTGTCCTTTACTGTCTCGCACTTGATATTTCACAAGTTCCCTGGCCGTCCAAATTTCAAGACTTGTTTCGGTTCCGAGCCTCGCCAAAAACCATTCACAAATTAAATCAACTGTTTCACCTTACCCGTCCCACTAATCTCCCTCTTAATTCCTTTCCCACGTTAATCAACTTCCTCACATCGCGGACTTGTACACCGTTGTTATGCTACGAGCTATAAAGCGACGCGGATTCACTACACGGTGTTTGACGTTCAAGTGCCAACGTGAACACCGTCTTTTTTGAATCTCCGGCAGCTGGACAAGAGTCTATTCGTCGCCCATTTTCGGATGTGCCTGGACTTGTACTATTTTGGCTATTTTCACCGATTTTATTGGCTGAGAATGTGTTGCATTTTTATATTTTGTCGCTTTTTCATTGGGTCTCACAATTTTAGATGCCACGCTATGTTCTTATGGCTATTAACATTTTAACACACCTGATTACACATTCTGTGTTTGGTGCAGCGTGAATTTCGTCTGGGTTTTCCCCTCCATTGTCTGCAGCTAGGAGCTTCTAGGTTTTTAAATACCAGCTTCCTTTTATTCCCTAATGGCTTGCTCTGGCCTTCCCTTCATGGTCTTTCGCACTTCGAAGCGATTTTATTTCTGATTCCGTTTCCCTTTAACATAGCTAGCTTTATGTAACTCGTAGTTTTGATTCTCTTTTTATTCATGATTCTGTTCTACTTATTACTTTATATATTTCCTCAAATCCCCTCTGTTTATTTCCGTTATGCTTCCTTCTTATTTATTTAATTTGTTACATTTCATTCGTTCTTCTCATGTTTTATTATTAAGTTACTCTTATTTGTCTGTCGAGTTTTATCATTTCACAAAATTGGCGTTTAACAGTCTTTTAGTTTTTGAGCTATGCTGTCCAAAGACACACACACAGAGACACACACGCACCTTTTTCTAAACATTTTTTTTTGATTTAGGGGGTTCCAAAAACATGTATTTCCGGTGAAATCTCGGTATCGAATTTTTGGGTGAAATACAATACCTTATTTATACACTATGTACATAGTTCGTGTAAAGAAAGTAATATGCATTCTTTCTAATATCTCGAATTTGCGGAGAAGAATGTAATTGCAGATTTAACGAGAACGACATAGTCATAGATGTGTAATCAATTATTCAATACATGCAATTTGCAAAACTGAAGCTAATATTTGTCTTCCAATTGAAATATTACATTTAATCTTGAATAGTTAATGATAACAAATAATAAGAGTATTTAAGCAATAAAGTATGCAAGGGGAGCAATCCCTTCGTTAGTACTGAACGAATTTAGAGAGAGGTGGGGAAATCCAGAAAATATCTCCATGCTGTTTTAATTATTATTTATATTATTATTACTATTATTATTTACTGCCTAACGTTTTATAACTGAATTCGTTATATCAGATGATGAACTAGTTAAATGTGGGAGATGATGGTCATATGTAGGTGTATGAGCCCATAGAGCTTAAAGTTATGCAGAATTTTTCTTTCCAAGATAACAGAAATATCGGAAAAACCTTAATTCATCCTAAGAAGAGTTCGAATGGGGAAACTTATTATTAGTATTTTTGTATTGATACTTGCACGTAGTACTACTACTTCCAATAGTAGAGTTTCATGATAGTAATAGTAATTTTACTAGTAGACGCGGTGGTGTCCGCGGGGGCGGGGGGTTGTGATATTAATGAAACACAGATCAATGTTTTTCCACGGAGAAGTTCTACAATCGTTTACATTCTTCATTCTCTTGCGCTATGTAAAAAGCACATAGGAGATACAGAAGGTAGTGTATTCCACCCAAAAATTCGATACTGAGATTTCATTGGAAAAACCTTATGGATCCAAAATAATTTTAGAATCGTGTCCGTGTGTGCGTGTGACTCTCTCTCTCTGTCTCTCCCTCACTCTCTCTGCCTCACTGTGTCTTTGGGCAACATAGCTCAAAAGCTCGTTAAATACGAAACTTCGTATTTAAGTTCAATATCTAAGAATACGACACGAATGTTTTAAAGAAGCTCCCCCTACCAATGCCCAATTGTTCCTTACATGAAAGTTTTTTCGAAATTTTTGATTTTCTCAAAAATGGTTCTAATAATTTTGATTACAATGATAATATGATATTCCCGTGATAAACAAAACGTATATATTGAATTTTCTGGGAATACCCTGTGAATACTTCTTCATTCTGGATTACTTTTGTATAACTCGTAAACCCTGATAGACAGACGATAACCTAATGCAAAGAAAATGTAAATCTCATTAAAATATACAATATATGTCATATATGCTTTTGTAGAGTTAATGTTTCCGAGATATTCCTTCTTATTGGTTTTAAATTTTACATTTCCTAACGTTTCTCAAGCTAGAACTTAACTTTCGTTTCATATCCTTTGTTTTACTCCTGGGAAATCAAAAGAGAAGGGAATTTAAATTATTTTACATGAGGTTTTAAAAGTTTCTGAAGATAGTTTTAGCCTAGTGTATTCCCTTGTTTCCCTTCTACTTACAAGGAAGTAAGTAACAAGACAATTTCTGTTAAATTTTAGCTAGTTTAGCATGAAGGCAATAGACTACTGTTATGTAAGGAAAGTTTGTTTGTGCAGCAACTAGAGAAACTCATGTAAATGGAGTTTATCAGATGTTTTGTAATATTACTATTCTTACTCGTAGCCAATACAATATCAGAGGACCGCATTAGGTCTGACGGTAGAGATTAGGCTATCTAGTATTCATTTACATGAAGCTGTAATTGAGCAACGATCAAGAAGTTTCAATTGTTCGCACTATGGGTACAACAGGTCAGTAATGTACTGCATAGACGTACAAGGACGCATGCATCCCAAAGCATTGTCTCCGTCCACCAGTAGCGCCAACATCATTTTCGTCACCATCAGCACCACTACCAATGGTTCACATCGGCATCAACAACACTGAGAGTATCAGTACTGCTTCGATAACCATCAACATCAGGAAGGACACCAGTGTACATCCCATCATCCGCAAAACAGAGTGCAGAAATAGTCTTATTACTTTCTTCCTTGTAAGTAGAAAGGAAATAAGGGAGTGGCATAGATTAAAGTGATAGTCAAAAGCTGGTTACTATGTGACTGAAGTTCCTTTGTTTGTATGGACATGAGTTGATAAATTCCTGTATGAGAAAAGTTAAGATTTTCGACCCAGAAAACAAAAACAAGGAATATCTAAAAAACGATCAACTCCAAGAAAAAAATGTATACAACATAAATTGTGTGTTTTAATGTGCTCTACATTTTTGTGTGGTAAGTTTTTGTCTATCTCTTACGGTTTAGCAGTTATACAAAATTCCGGAAAATTCACTCAGAATAAAGTACTCTTCAGAGGCTATTCCCAGAAAATTCAATATATACATTTTATTTGTCAGGTAAATGTCTGTAATATACGATATTGTAATCAAAATCGTTAGAGCCATTTTTTAGAAAATCAGAATTTTCGAAAAAAGTTCCATGTAAAGGGTAGTTTGGGGTGGGGGTATTTTTCTCAAAATCTTCGTGTCGCATCCCTGGAAAATTCTAAACTTAAATACCAAGTTTGGTATTTTATCGACTTTTCGTTTTTGAGTTATCGTGTTCACAGACACACGGCCACACACGGACCTTTTTCTGAAAATGCTTTTTTTATATAAAGGGGCCCCTAAAACATATATTTCCGGTGAAATCTCGGTATCGAATTTTTGGGTGGAGTGCAATACCTTCTCTATACACTATGTACATAGTTCGTATAGAGAAAGTAAAAATAGGCTGGAATACATAACTGCGAAACTGTTTAGTGAAATTTACTCTCTCTGTTCAGAAATACGCCTGGCAAACAAATGAATTCTTTGGACGTCCTGTTGATCCAAACAACTGGAAAGTAGCAAGTGTGAGGCAGTAATAACTCCATGTTGCTGACATTTTGTAAATTGTGCCTATTTCATTTTGCGTATTTGATGTTCATATGTTTTGTTGTTGTATACCGAAATCAGTGGGTGCAATGCCTTGAGATTTCTTTATGCTTTGATTTTCTCTCTGCGATTTTGTTCGTTGTGGACAAGTATCGTGAAGGCAGTGATTATACGAGAAGCTGTTCACAAGCAATGAAGGGGCAACTCGGAGACTGTTAGTAGTCGAGTGTGGTCGACGATGAATTCACGCGGTACGTATTTCCTTGGAAGGTGACCCTAGGTTGCTCCTATTACGCGTGCACTTAAGTTTGAGTCAGAGACACGTAAATATTTGCAGCGGGATTACCAATTAACTTCCGCTCATTGTATTGGAAAGTGGTAATATTTTTTGTTCCGAGGAGATAGCTGTATTTTCCGTCGGAGTTGATGAATTAGAATCGCGAGAGACAGATTTTTCGCATCCAAGTAAAGCGCTGAATGATTGCAAATGTATTGATTGTAAAAGTTGATCGAGAATAAATCACAATTTTACTCCAGTAATAGATTATTTGAAAAAATTACCAACCCACTTCGATAGCCTGGATCTGAAAAGCCCATTAAGGTTAACGCCCTCAGATATTATATATTTGATTCAAGTGGAATCATTCAACTTAATTTCAATAACCAAGAGGTCCAATATACGTAAAAACGTTAAATTATCTTTCTTATAATGTTGTATGAAGGTTAAAAAGAAAACTATTTGCGATCCACGATCTCATGAATTGTTTGTGCTTTTCTAATAGTCTTCGTGCTTCAGGATATATTAAGCTACCTGCATCCTTCAAGAGAAAAGAGCTGTCGTTAACATAAACAATGCAGACAATCTATGCTTTGTTTGATAATTCACAAACTGGTTAATACCGCAGCGAATGACTCCTGAAAGAACTCAGTTATATTGAAATTACATTTTCTTTGGATCAGATTTGTTGACTTTGTCGCTGTATCTGTTTTAATACAAACATGGAAGCAAATCATTTGAGAAGAAGGGACATGAAGAAGATCTGCTGAAGGTAGAAGTGGGAAATAAATCTCATTACTGTCTCATGTGGTCGTCTCCTTAGTGCGGTGGTAGCGCGGCTGCTAGGCAAGCGGGAGAATGTGTGGGAATGTTCCTCGGCTGGGAGACCTGGACACTCAGCCTCGTAAGGTCCCTGGTGGGTCAATTGAGGAGTTACTTGCTTGAAAAGTAGCGACTCCAGATCGAGAAGATCGCATCAACCGACTGGGAGGGACTCAAGATGCTGATCACGTCTCACCCTCCAGCACTGCACCTTCACCCCATTCATGACGCCTTTAGGCCGAGGTGAGGGATGCATCAGCCGGACGGTACGCCATGGTTCCTTGTGGACTGTCGTGTCATGAAGTTACTGTCTTATATGCAACGTTTTCCGGTAATCATATCCAGAAATTGTGACTTTGTGGGTCAACCATGATAAGTTGTCTTAATGACTTAATGCACAATCTTTGAAAGTCCATAAACTGAAGTAAAATAAAACTCCCAGACAGCGTAATGTATTTAAATTTAACGTTTTTCCAGGGTGTAGTCCTGCTCTTTATTGTAAAACGAAATAATAATTTCTGAGAAGGTTAGCCAACTTCATTGCTATTTTACCACATTATTTGTCTAATTATAGTAGACACTTTCTGATGAGGCAGTTGTTATATAATAATGGGCCTTTATCACGCATCTCAAACCGCCTGAACCTATTTTGACATTTAGTAAAAAGCAAAGAATTATACAATTCAGGTTCCTGACAGCCACAGGCTTCTGGATGACAAGTTATCCAACTTAGAAGATATATTGAACAGTGGTGTTTCCAAAGAAATGGAAATAGAGTTCTATTTATGGACGCTCTTTAACTGCTGTGTATCTCAGCGTCCCATTCTGTACTGTGCGTGAGAGACTGCTTAGTTTTTCTCAGGCCTCTTTATCAAGCTTGAGGTTCCTTTGCATGCCGTAAATCTACGACACGGGACTAACGGCTTTATTTCCCTTCCGAAGGAAGTCATGCTAAGAATTTTTACGCCCGAAAAAATGCATCGTCCTCAGCCGGGTTAGAACCCGCGTGCTTGGATAGTCTTTTCAATATCACTAACGCTGACAGTTATATATATATGCATTAGAGATGATGATCTGTAAGGAGCTATTCACCTAAAACTACCTCGATACTGTGAAAGAGCTAAAATAAGAGCAGCTGCCTCCAGTTGAACTTTTCGACGACATTACAAGAGAGAAACACGCCCAAGCTCTGAAAGACATTCGGTATAAGGGATCTTGAATGACAGATACGCTACTTCTAGGTTATTCTTTTGGAAAAATCACAGATTTGTAGCTGGTTATGTACAATATAGAACTGGCTATTATTTCACCACTTCATCAATGGCCTTCCTTGCCTTTCCGAACACAACCTATAAAGATCCAGGGAGACTCCATCTACGATTCCAATATTATTAAATCTTTTGAGAAAAGTATTGTTCAAGTAGACTCCATCTACAATTCCAATATTATTGAACCTTCTGAGAAAAGTATTGTCCAGGTAAACTCCATCTAAGATTCCGATATTATTGAATCTTTTGAGAAAAGTATTGTCCAGATAGACTCCATCTACAATTCCAATATTGAACCTTTTGAGAAAAGTATTGTCCAAGTGGACTCCATCTACGATTCCAATATGATTGAACCTTTTGAGAAAGGTATTGTCCAGGTAAACTCCATCTACGATTCCAATATTATTGAACCTTTTGAGAAAGGTATTGTGCAGGTAGGACCCTTCTACGATTCCAATATTGTTGAATCTTTTGAGAAAGGTATTGCCAAGGTAGACTCCATATACGATTCCGATATTATTGAATATTTTGAGAAAGGTATTGTCCAGGTAGACCCCATCTAAGATTACAATATTATTGAATATTTTGAGAAAGGTACTGTCCAGGTAGACTCCATCTACAATTCCAATATTGAACGTTTTGAGAAAAGTATTGTCCAGGAAAACTGCAATATTAGGGAACCTTTTGAGAACATTATTGTGGCTAGTTTTATACGGTTTCGAAGAGATATTCAAAGGGCATACAGTGACTTGATAACTCAGGTATGGGTTATTTCAGTAGGCCCATGCCTGTTCTATACACTGACCCCCACTTGCAAGCAAGGGTAGAAGTGGATACGCCACTTACTCGCGTCAACCCCAGAGGCGAAGACTACCGATGGGGGCGACCTTTACCAGCTTGGGTGTACTAACTTTCCAAACTAGTGCCGGAAGACATTGAGACGTCTCACAACACCGTCCAGACATACCCAATCTACCACGAGCATCGCGTCACAGTCATGTCGAGACCTGCCCAATCCGAAAAGCTTCCGTTAAGGGAGGGGCTCAGATGTTTGGCCCGATTACTTCTAGTAACGTCAGAAATACCACGGATTTTCAAGGTCCGCAATATCGGCACTGGAGCAACTGAAGAGGCTGGGACCTCCACTCTACGGAAACTAAAAGAAAAACCAGGAATACGTCTGTAGATCTGATTTCTACACAGAACCGTTCAATCATCTTATATGGAAAGAGTTTTCTGTTGGCCCTGTATCGGTGGTTGGAATTAGTACACGTACTGCTGTCGTCCTCCTTGGCCTAGAGGTAACATGTAAACCTCTGGTTCCTAAGGTCGCGGGTGCAAACACGGCTGACAGTGTTGGAATTTTTCGGGGCGTACAACCTTTAGCATGGCTTTCTTCGGAGGAAAGTAAAGAGTTGCACCCATGTCGTAGATTTACGGTACGTACCTCAAACCTGTAAAGAGGCCTCTGAGCTAAATTTAGCGGTATTTCATTCCCAGTAGTGAAAGAGATGTTGAGAACTACAGCAGTTAAAGAGCATCCATAAATAAAACTCCATTACAACTTCTGTTTCTTTCACTTTTATTCTGCGGCACAGTCAACAATTTTGGTTTGATTAATTCTGATGTAATCCCGGAATGAAATAATTTTTCGTTAAATAAATATTCAGATTTGATTAAAGGATGGTGACATATGTTTAAAGGATATTCATTGACTCTTAAGTCAGCTTTAATATTAAACTAGGTTTTCTTTAAGGTTAATTAGATTGTCAGATTTATGTGGACTAACCAGGGCGGTTGATATTGTGTGCTGAAGAAGATATTGAACAACATAGTAACACGTGATCGATAACAGATTGAGTTAGCTTGAGGGATCACTAATTACTTAGCCAGGCAGGCAGGCAGGTCTACAACAAACCTTCATTAACGGATTGCGTCTCCCGGCAGCTGTTTGCTTGCGATACACTTTCACCATCGTTTTGCTTCGCGCACATGTTTCGGCTTTCACGTTTTAATAAAAGCTTATTGCTGCGTGTACCTCTTTTCGTGTTGAATGCAGAGCAAGATCTGTCCTGTATCTAGCTTTCAAGTTCTTCTTGTATTAGTCTAAGAGATAAAGTTCTCAAACCTTTGAAATGAAAAGCATTTTCCAACATTTTCACTGCCTAAAATAACAAACCCATATGACGGTTGATTTTTATTTTCTCTGTCACTTATCTGTTATGATAGGTAGAGCACATGCTGTATTCCATTAAAAATTCGCCAGAAATACGCCTTTTGATTTTATTTCAATAGAAAACAAAGCACTTTTAAATAAAGGTCCATGTGTCCGTGTGTATCTGAATCTGTTTATTACTGAACAGATTGGTTAAACATGATAACATTATAAAGTTAGTTTGCTGGGCGAGACATAAATCTACGACTCGGGATCAACGGGTTTACTGCCCTTCCGAAGGAGGCAATGTTAAGGAGTGTTACGCCAGAAAAAAATCCGTCGTCCTCCGCTGATTTGAACCTGCGACCTTGCGATATGAAGTTAATATGGCAACCATTACACCATGGTAACTATGGTGACAATGTGAGAGAATTTCTGCGTTATCTTGTTTCTGATCACAATAATTGTCAGGTGTATCCAACTCGTTTCCAAAACTGGAGTTTTTATCAATCAAAAGTTTTATAGACGTTTTGATACAATTACAACTTTAAAAAGGTAGCTTTCCGAAGAGATTCTTTATTGAAAGCCTTCCACTTTCAACAATAATGTTGAATCTTTTCCACGTTACTGAACTTAAATTCTAAGTTGGTTATTCCTGGACCCAGCTAGGCAAACAAACAGACACATGCCTCTGCACATACGCACACCTGGATATCGAATTTTGGTGACAGTTAATAACTAGTCTTCCTATTTTTAGTATCAAAAACCAATAGAAATAGGCAGCCAAAATATGCATTAAAATTATAAATTAGGTATTTAAAAAGGCCAAAACGTAATCTTCCCACAAAAAATGCTAATGATGTAATTTGATTCATCCAATATTATGAAGTCAGTGAATAACTAAATAATCATCTAAATGTTTTAACGAGAACTTTTATCTATTAAAATGTTCTTATATTGATAAAAGAAGTAATAATGGTCTCCAATTCACATGGCGTGATCAGTTCCAAGCGAGGAATCCAAGTCAGACAAAGTAAGTGGCAATACAGTAATATCATTATCATTTCCAACAAGTGCTTCTGACACAAATAGCAGTTGTCAGCAATCATATTTCCTTTTTGGGATTTTCAGGTATATACATATTTTTCATTGTTTCTCTAATAGTGCTTAACACTTCTTACAAAATAGTTTCCATTCCCTTCATAACTTGCACTGCACCGTTTCCAGTTGTATATAAAATGACAGCTTTCCAAAGTTTCCTTAGATACGAGGGGTATCCAGAAAGTGACTGACCACTTGACATTACTAAACAATTGACGAACATAATCAACACAAAAATATATTAACCTCTTTATTTTCAATGTAATGTGAAACTCTTCCACCGCTAAAGATTTGAGACAAGATGCCACCGTCACTTAGAGGTCTTCATGGTTGAGAAATATTTTCCATCCAAAAAGTTCAGAGTGTCCAAAGTGAAACAACGGTCTTAAACCTTTTGTCAACATTTTCTTTCAACTCCTCCATAACGATTGATGAACATCCACTCCAGTCTTTATCGTACCACCGATTCTTCCGTAAATTATGCGCCATTTCTTCACTGAAGACTCGTTTCTTGCATTCTGACCATACACATGACGTTATTTGCCTATAAAATTCGAATTTTGTGCGAATAAGTTCTTTGGCGGTAGAACAGATGTCGGCATTGAAAAACTGGTACCACATGACAATATATACCTTGATAGTAATATAGATTACGTTGAGAAATAGAGTAAGGTAGTGTAATATTGTAAAATAAACTTATATGTTGATATTTTTCGTTATTATTTAGTTAAACCAAATCATCTGTCGCTTTCTGGATGACCATCGTAGAAACAAGGTCATTTAATTTGTAATTTTAGTTATTTGGTATTCAACGATTTTTTCGTTTTTAAGGTGTGCTACACACACACACACACACACACATACACGGGCATTTTTCTAAACATGTTGTTTTTGTTGTTGTTTTTTTTTTGGATTCAGAGGGTCTCAAAAACATCTATTTCCGGTGAAATCTCAATATCTAATTTTTGAGTACAATACAATACCTTCTCTATACACTGTGTACATGGTACATGTACAGAAAATAAAAATAAAAGCGATTAAAAATAACGGTTTATGAGAGAATGTTGAGTGAAAATAAACAAATAATTATCCCACCCCCCCCAAGTAAATTAAACTTTAACACTTCTAAACCTCTTAAAAGTTTTTTCCTTGTTTTACTGAAAACTATAGAAATTTAATTGTTATGTAATGGTTTATTTACATTTAAATTTTCTGTCCTATATTGTGGTTGGCTCTAGTGGAGCTGGTAAAGGTCATTTGAATACAATAAATCATTGTATATTGTAGTCTATGGCGGTTCTATAGCTTGTGACATTTTGGCAAAATCATTTCCTTGTAATAGTTGGTCCAATAGTCCGTTGATAGCTAAGATGTGTTTTTCACATGATCATTGACTAACTCACACTTAACTTCTCCTTGCAGCCATTTACAAGATCACGTACGAGGGTGATCTGAAAAGTTCTCACCCAGAGATCACAGCACTACTTGCATGATTATTTTCCTTACCTTGGTACACATCTTAATAGACACTGTGCAAAATTACAAGTCATTCCAGGCAATAGTTGACTGTAGGCAGTTGTTTGAAGCAGTAGAAGTGCGCATTGCTTTGAAAATGGAGAAATTCAAGTATCGTACTATGATATAATTCTTCATAAAAGAAGGTTTAAGACCTACAGAAATTCGTTTGCGGATTGTAAATGTGTATGGTGACTCTTCACCTTCAGTTTCCACTGTGCATAAATGGGCAGCCGATTTCAGATGTGGCC
This sequence comes from Hymenopus coronatus, assembly GCA_030762935.1. Classification (NCBI taxonomy): domain Eukaryota; kingdom Metazoa; phylum Arthropoda; class Insecta; order Mantodea; family Hymenopodidae; genus Hymenopus; species Hymenopus coronatus. The sequence goes on from CM060883.1 coordinate 76,750,481, forward strand.
GTGAAAGCGTCCAAGACGATCCACGTGAAGGACGTCCAAAAACTGTAGCAACACCGGAAATCATTGAAAAAGTGCATGACATGATTTTGTAAGATCGGCGTACAAAGGTGCGTTAGATTGCTATTGCTCTTGGAATTTCAAAGGAACGTATTGGTCACATCTTGCATCAGGAATTAAACATGAAAAAGCTTTGCGCAAGATGGGTGCCGTGTATCCTCACTGTGGATAACAAACGCTTGGCGCATTTTCAGAAGAACAGAAGTGACTATTTGCGCCGATACGTCACAGTGGATGAAACATGGATTCACCAATACACACCCGAATTCAAGTAACAGTCGAAGCAGTGGACAGAAGCTGGTTCTTCAGCTCCAAAGATGGTGCCATCGGCGGGAAAAATCATGGCGTCAGTGTTTTGGGATGCCAAAGGGATTTTGTTGATTGACTATCTCGAAAAACATAAAACCATACTACTCTCAACTTCTAACCAAACTAAATGGAAGCATTCCTGAAAATAGACCCGGATTAAAAAAAAAAGTTGTTTTCGATCAGGACAATACATCTGCCCACATAAGTGTTTTGGCAATCGGGAAATTGAGAGATCTGCACTATGAGGTGCTAGAACATCCACCCTATTCTCCAGATTTGGCTCTTTCGAACTTCCAAAACTGAAGAAATTCCTCGCTGGTAGGCGCTTTTGGTCCAATGAAGAAGCAATTGCGGTTGTAAATGGGTACTTTGCAGCACTTCCAGAGGAACACTACAGAGAGGGAATAATGGCATTGGAACACCGCTGGACAAAATATATTGATATTAGAGGAGATTAAAATGAAACATGAAACTACTTTGAAAGCATGAACTTTCACTTTTCAGTATCAGACCGAGAACTTTTCAGACACCTCTGTATAACTCCGTTACTGTACATCATAGCTCCTCAAACCTTTCTTTGTTACTTTCTCTGCACGTACTATATACATGATGTATAGAGAAGGTATTGAATTGCACCCAAAAATGTTATAGCATAATTTCATCGGAAATGCGAGATTTGGGTTCCCTGAATCCAAAAAAAGTATTATTGAAAATAGATCCGTGTGTGTGAGGGGGGACGGTGGGTTGGTGGGTGTCTGTGGACAGCACAGCTCCAAAGTGAAAAGTCCGTTCAGCATCTTCCAAGGATGCAACACGAAGATTTTCAAGAATATTCCATCCCCAACTATTCTTTACGTGAAAGTTTTCGAAAATGTTGATTTTCTCAAAAATGGCTCTAACGATTTGAATTAAAATGTTGCATACCAAACACATTTATCCGAAAAATAAAACGTATATCTTGAATTTTCTAGGAATAGCCTATGAAGATTCTTTATTCTGGATGAATTTTACGGATTGTTATATAACTGGCAAACCCTTAGAGATAGACAACAGTCTATACACATAAAAAGTAGATCTCATTAAAACACACAATTTATGTTATACACGTATGTTTTTTTTTTTTTTTTGTTTTTTTTCGTAGAGTGGATGAGTTCATGATAATCAGAAACAAATAGCAGAAATAGTCTTATTACTTGCTTCCTTGTAAGTAGAAACGAAATAAGGGACTACCATAGGTTAAGATGATAGTAAAAAGCTGGTTGAAGTGACTGAAGTTCCTTTGTATGGACAGTAGTTGACAAATTCCTGTATGAGAAAGTTTTTCATAGCAGAAACTAAAGACAAGGAATGTCTCAAAAATGATCAATTCCACGAAAAAATATTACATGACATAAATTGTGTGTTTTAACGTGCTATACATTTTTTGTATGGCAAGTTCTTGTCCATCACTTACGGTTTAGCTGTTATGAAAAATTCCGTAAAATTCATGCAGAATAAAGTAGTCTTCAGAGGCTATTCCCAGGATATTCAAGATATACATTTTATTTGTCAAGTAAGTATCTTTAATATATAATATTTTAATTAAAATCCTTACAGCCATTTTTGAGAAAATCAAAATTATGAAAAAAGTTTCATGTAAAGGGTAGTTTATGCTGGGGGGATTTTTCTCAAAATCTTAGTGTCACATCCCTGGAAGATACTAGACTTAAATGCCCAGTTTGGTATTTTTACCAACTTCGTTTTTCAGTTATCATGTTGACAGACACGGACATTTTTCTGAAAATATTTTTTTTGGATAAAGGGGATCCTAAAACATATATTTCCAGTGGAATCTCGGTATCGAATTTTTGTGTGGAGTGTAATACCTTCTCTATACTCTATGTACCTAGTACATGTAGAGAAAGTAAAAACCGTACGAGCCTGAGATCGAACATGTGCAGAGATGGTACTGAAAGTTCTGAAATATCTGCAACGGCTGCACCTCCCCAAATCGGACAAACTTAGGTGAGCAAACGACTAAGTAAAGATCTGTAAAAAAGAGAACCAGTTGGAATTTGCAAAGAAGATTTGCCTTTGAGAATGGGATACGGTTTGCGTAATCTAGAATAGGCGAGATTTAATCTTGAATTAACGTGAGGTTGCAGGTCATTCGCGATCAAAATGGAGGACAAGATATTTAACAGAGTCATCGATAGGAGTACTTTGTAAACTCATAGGAGGGGAAGAGAGGGATGACGTATTGCAAAGATTATGGTATCAATTTCTTGTGGTTCAAAAAATCCTCCAGTTGTCAATCCAGATACGTCTGGAGTCTGTGAATTATATAATGTCCTTCGGATGATTGCCTTTTGTTCCTTTAAGAGTTTCAATTTTGTAAGAAGAGAAGAACACTTATTGAGTTGGTGTTACTATAACGTCAGCAGACCAGACTGAGCAGCAATCACTGACAAAAATTGAGTACAGATACTTGATTTTTGTTAGAAAAGAAGACAAGCTACAAAGATCATTATGAAAACTGTGATCGCGTCTGTAAACAGTTGGAAATTGGATAGGTAAAGTTAGACTGAATAATTGAATACTATAGCCGGGATTTGAACCAGGGATCTCCCGATCTCTAGCCGGTTGCCCTAACACTGAACTATCATGGCATAGCATTGAATTTCTCAACCGACTCACATGTTTCCCGGTAAACCACAAGGTGGTCTCAAATGGCGGCTTGGCATGTTGCCATGGTAGCTCAGTGATAGAGCAACCGGCTAGAGATTGGCAGATTCGTGGTTCAAATCCCAACTATGGCATTGAATTTTTCAGTCTGACTCTACCTATCCAATTCCTGTCCTACAGACGGATTTTGTGAATAAAATAATGGAATCGAAGTTGGAAATTACTTATACTAGTAGTAGATTACTCATATCCTATCTTCCAACATCAGCAGAGATAATTGGTCCATACTCCTCGACATCCATCTGCAGTAAATTTCTCAGCTTTTAAATCGCCCATTGTAGCTTTTCTTTTTATTCCAACAGTATTTTTACTTTCTCCATACGCACAATGTACATAGTGTATAGAGAAAGTATTGCACTCCACCAAAAATACGATACCGAGATTTCACCGGAAATATATGTTTTAGGGTCCCCAATATCCAAAAAAAGCATTTTCACAAAAAGGTCCGTGTGTGTGTGTGTGTGTGTCCGTGTGTCCGTGTGTCTGTGAACACGATAACTCAAAAACGAAAAGTCGGTAAAATACCAAACTTGGTATTTAGGTTTAGTATCTTCCAGGGATGCGACACGAAGATTTTGAGAAAAATCCCCCCGCCCCCCAACTACCCTTTACATGGAACTTTTTTCGAAAATTATGATTTTCTCAAAAATGTCTCTAACGATTTTGATTAAAATTTTGCATATTAAACATATTTACCTGACAAATAAAATGCATATCTTGAATTTTCTGGGAATAGCTTCTGAAGAGTAGTTTATTCTGGATGAATTTTACTAAATTTTGAATAACTGCTAAACCGTAAGAGATGGACAAAAACTTACTACACAAAACATGTAGAACACATTAAAACACATAATTTATGTTATATACATTTTTTTCGTGGAGTTCGTCGTTTTTGTGATACTCCTTATTTTTGGTTTCTGCTATGAAAAACGTATATTTTTCTCATACTGGAACTTGTCAACTCCTATCCATATAAACAAAGGAGCTTCATTGACATAGCAACCAGCTTTTGACTATCACTTTAACCTACGGTTGTCCCTTATTTCGCTCCTACTTACAAGGATGCGAGTAATAAGACTATTTCTGCTAATTTTTTTATCTGATTAGCATAAAGTAAATAGAATTATAAGCTTTTTAATAATTATTTGTTGCAGGGATATGGAGAAAGTCATGTGAATGGTACACATCAGATTTTTTTTACTTTCTCTTCTCTTTTTATGTACATGGTGAATAGAGAAGGTATTGTAATGCACTAAAAAATTCGATACCGAGATTTTATCGGAAATACATGTTTTGGGTTCCCTGATTCCAAAAAGAAACCATTTTTACAAAAAGGGCCATGTGTGTGTGTCTGTGAGCAATATAGCTCAAAAACGAAAAGACCGTTGAATACCAAACTTAGTATTTAACTACCCTTTACATGGAACTTTTTTCGAAAATGTTGATTTTCTCAATAATGGCTCTAACGATTTTGATTAAAATATCGTATATTAAAGATATTTAACTGACAAGTAATATGTATGTCTTGAATTTTCTGGTAATAGGCTCTGAGGATTACTTTATTCTGGACGAATGTTACGGAATTTTGCATAACTACCAAACCGTGTGAGATACACAAAAACTTACCACACAAAAAATGTAGAGCACAATGTAATACACAATTTATGTTAGATAGTTTTTTTTCGTGGAGTTGATCGTTATTCCTTGCTATTTGTTTCAGATTTAAGAACTTATACTTGTCTGATGCAGGAATTTGTCAACTCGTATGCATACAAACAAAGAAACTTGTCACATAGCAACCAGTTTTTGACTATCACTTTAGCCCATGGTACTCCCTTATTTATCTCCTACTTACAAGGAAACAAGTAATAAGGCTGTTTCTGCTAATTTTTTTTCGATTAGCATGAAGTAAATAGAAGTATTAGGTTTTTAACAATAATTTGTTGCGGAGATGTAGAGAAAGTGTTGTGAATGGAACACATCAGATTTTTTCTTCTTTATTATTTCGTTGTTTTTTTAATTTAAGCTCCTTAACCTGACATGTCATATCGGGCGATGACTGAAATTGTGAATTGAAGGGTTTGTATCAAAGTCTACCACATCCTCTTTTATAGTTTCAGAGAAACATTAGAAAAAGCTTATGACTGTTTCCTGGATATAGCAGGTTTTGATAGTAAGTTCTATTACTAATCCTATTAAATCTTGCCAATTTTCTTTCAACTGAATTGCTGTATAGCGAATATTGAAATTCGCAACACAGTTTCACACAATACCTTCATCATAATGATTGATGATTTGTCCAATTTGCAGATGTCAATTTGGAACTCTGTTAGACCTTTTTCTGTACCGGGATCAATAATGGACATCTTGTTTGTTTCCTAAAACCGTTGCAAATAAACTGGCTCACAACGTGGCTTGTATAAATGAATTATCAACTAAAGTGGTCTCAAGGGTTGGTCAGTGGATGAGGTAGGCTTTGAAATACATGCACTGTCTTTTTCCGATGGATATGGCAGGTTCTAAAACGAATTTTTGTCTTTGCAGAGCATTTAAAATGAAGTACTGATTGAACTCGAAAATACCAAGTACTGTATATGGTAAGGGGTGAAATGCACTCTTAAGTATATGGTATAACTCAACATCAAACAAAATGGATGTGATAGATCATAATAAATATATTAATATTGTATAAAACCAAATGAATTCAAATAATCATTTTAAAGAGTACGAATTATAGATACTAAAATTTATAAACTTAAGGCCCTCTTCACAAGCTGTCAAAGATAAAAAAAAATTGTTATATACAATTCTTTATCTACATATATATAAATATAAAAATGAATTGCTGAAATGTATGCACGCGTATCACTTCCGAACTACTGCATCAAATTGAACAATTCTTTTTTGTTGTGTTTGTTATTGTCACGACAAGGTTTGTGGAAAAGAAAATTATTATAAATAGTATGGAAAAGTATTTAAAATCTCATTAAACGAATAAAAGCCGTGCCAAGCGAACGCATTTCGGTTAACAGCCACCAGATGGCAGTGGTATCACGGTATTTGTTGCTAAACGATCGTAGTACTTCTATATTTTCCCCTCCCCATTCAATGTTAAGGTAACGCACTAGTTTATTGACACAATGACGCAACGCAGCAGTGAAATTCAAATACATTTTCATATGTTAACTGCCTTTTACTTAATCCTGTTGTTTAAAATAAAGCATTAAAGAAATTTTCCTGGCAACTAACAGCTAGAGTAAGTACTTATTTATTTGTCACTAGATGGACATAGTGGTATTTTCCCTTCACACCCAATGTTAAGGTAACGAAACAGTTTATCGAGATGGCACAACACAGCAGTGAAATTCAAATACATTTTTAAGTATTAACTGTCCTTTTCGTACTCCTATTGTTTAAAATAAAGGCGCTTTCCCGGCGACGAATACGTTGAATAGGTACTTGTTATTTGCCACCAGATGGCCGTAGGACCTCCTGCTCTATTTTTCTTGCTCAATGCTAAGGGAATGCACCCGATTATGGAGACAATGACGCAAGATAACTGTGACAATCAAATATATTTGTTATGTATTAACTATGGTTTCCTTGGTCACATCGTTTAAATAAAGAAATGAGTATATTTTTAATTGTAATTCTTTAAAATAAACAGTTTATAAACTATACACATAACCATTAACCCTTCTTGGAATATTGTAATGGCGGAGAAATGACGGGACCCGCTTTAGGTTCAACGTCCTATTGCATATTTTGGTTATTTGACGTTATGTGGTACATAAGCTAGCTAAAGAACATGAAGATACCTGCGTCACCATCACACTGCAATTGTGGTGCTCTTAATACATTTGATCAAGTAATATTTTGGGTTAAATGAAGACAAATCTGTCTAATAAAAGCTTATCAATGGCCCTATCAGATCTACTTGCTCTTTAGTTATGTCATTGTTAGCCTTAAAAATGGTTGTTCTGACACAGCTGAAAATAGAGAAAGAGGTGGAAAACATTAGGAGTAAAGGAAAGAAAGAGATTCGGAAGAAGCATGAATGTTATTGTGACTGTCTCCTTAATGTAATTCATTACCTTTGCCAGCATTTAGCCGCCACACTATGAAAGGACTGCCATTACTGTTATGCCAATGACATCCTTGCTTACCCTCACTGTTAACCTATGTCATCCTTTCCACAATACCTTATGGACGCGCTAAGATCGTCCTTTTCGGAATACCAACTATATATGCTACATTGCGCAGATTATAGCGCTTCATTGCACTTTTCAGATGCTTTAAAGGCACTATTAGCCATGTGCAATGGTAAATTTCTGTTGACACTTCTACTGGCCTCATTTCGTTTCCATCACATTTTTGTCACTTCACAACGCCAAAGGAAGAATTAATACGGAAAGTGTTTCCAAATATTTGTGCAACTTACAAAACCTATGCTTGGTTGAACGAACGAGCCATTTTAGCAGCCACTAATAAGAATGTAGATTATTTGAATATAAAAATTCAGGTTAATATTGATGGACAAATGCATTCATTTAAGTCGATCGATTCCATTACCAATCCAAATCACGTCGTCAGTTATCTTACTGAATTCCTAAATTCATTGGATTTACCAGGAGTACCGCCACACAATTTACAGCTCAAGGTTGACTCGGTGATAATTATGCTACGCAATCTCAATCAGCCAAAATTATGCAGCGAACAAAACTCATTGTTAAAAAAATTATGAAAAATGTTATTTAAGCTACTATAACATAGGAAAGCTCAAAGGCGAGGATATACTTATTCCAAGAATACCACTAATGTTAACCGACTTTCCTTTTGCATTTAAGCGTGTTGCTTCCGGCGCGCCTTGCATTCGCAATGACAATAAATCCCAAGGTTAATCGTTAGAAGTTTTTGGAATATACCTTCAATTGTCGTGTTTTTCGCATGGATAGTTGCACTTTGCGTGCTCGAGAGTCGGCAAACATCGCCGCTATTTGTTTTCTCTCCGGAAGCAAAATTGTACATTACAAGGCATTACAATAAAGTTTTGTCAAATTATGTAATTGTAATTTTACTCCATTGCAGATTCCTACTGTAAGCGGAAGATTTTTACTGAGTTTTTTAATTGGTTACACCAGCCGTGCGAAGCCGGGGCGGGCAGCTAGTTTATTATAACCTTGAGCCCGCAATTGCTGCTCAAATGAGCACGGGGTCCATGATGTTTAAAACTTGCTCGACATTTGTCGAGTTAAGGGAAACCCGGAAAGAAAACATTCGGATAACTCATCCTAACCGAAATTCAAACTCGGAACCTTTTGAATCTGAGACAGACACCTTCCCCCTAAATACAGATAGGGCCTTACTCTTTTGTTTTACTGAAATGCCGTTTTGTTTGTACGACACAGATAGTCGTATAGCTCTGATATACTACTAAATTAGGCTGGAGATTTACACACTAAAAAGAGAAACAGTACAATTCGTGCTGACTTCTCACCCGGAGGTCGCGGGTTCGATTCCTAGCTGAGGCGGGGAAATTTTCTCTAAGCAGAATAATTATTCATTATCCCCCACAGAGTCTGAAAGTAGGTATCTGAGAGTGAATGTGTGTGTGTGTGTGTGTGTGTGTGTTAGAGGAAAATAAAACGATTTAAACCCAACGTAAAAAACTTACAGACAACGAGGTTAAAGGGGGCTATATAAATGAAACAATAAAAATTCTGATGTGTTACACTCATATGACTTTCTCTAGCTGTTCTACAAACTTCCTACATAAGATTCTTCTTCTCTCTGCACCTTGCTATTCGTGGTACTCATTAACACAATGTTCTTATTATTTAGTTCCGTATAAGTAGGAAGAAAATAAGGGAACACAATAGGCTAAACCAATAGTCAAATGTTTTAAAAGCTGTCGTTATGCGATTGTCATTACAAATCGCTTCTTTTCTTGGCCAGGAGTAGAACAAAAGAAAAACGGACACTCCCGTCTGAGAAAAGTGTAAGTACTTCACAACTGAAACGAATAACAATGAATACCTCGAAAACTTTAAGCTCCACGAGAAAAATGTATATGACATAACTTGTGTATTTTAACAAGACCTAAATTTTTTGTATAGAAAGCTTTTGTCTATCTCTTACGGTTTACTAGTTATGGCAAATTAAGCAAAATTCATCCAGAATAAACAGGGCTTCAGAAGCTATTCCTAGAAAATTCAAGATATACATTTTATTTGTTGGGTAAATATCTTAAGTATATGATATTTTAATCAAAATCGTTAGAGCCAGTTTTAAGAAAACCCAACTTTTCGAAAAAAGTTCCATGTAAAGGGTAGTTTGGGGTGGGGGGATTTTTCTCAAAATCTTCGTGTCGCATCCCTGGAAGATACGGACACACGGACACACACACACAAACATAGACCTTTTTCGGAAAATGCTTTTTTTGGATACAGGGGGACCTAAAACATGTATTTCCGGTGAAATCTCGGTATGGAATTTTTGGGTGGAATACAATACTTCTCTACCCCTATTTACAGTGTACATAGGCGGCTAGAGAAAGTAAAAACAATCTGATGTGTTCCATCCATATGACTTTCTTTAGATCACTGCAATAAATTATTGTTAAACAGCTTAGACTTCTGATTACTTCCTGCTAGTCGAGAAAACTTTTGGCAGAAGGGTTCTAATTAGCTCCTTTATTATAAACAAAAGGGATATTAGGGAGTACAACAGGCTCAATAGATAGTCAAATCTTTTAAAAGCTAGTTACTCTGGCATTGAAATACCTTTTTATGGACAAGGGTTGACAAATTCCCGTATGAGAAAAGTACAAGTATTTTAAAGCTGAAACTAATAACAAGAAATATTTAAAAAAGCTGATGTGTACCATTCCTATGACTTTCTCTATATCCCTGCAACAAATTACTCTTAAAAAGCTTATACTTCTATTTACTTCATGCTAATCAGGAAAAATTAGCAGAAATACTCTTTCACTTGCTTCCTTGTAAGTAGAAGCGAAATAAGGGCCTACCATAGGTTAAAGTGATAGTCAAAACCTGGTTGCTATGTCAATGAACTTCCTTTGTTTATATGGATCGGAGTTGACAAGTTCCTGTATGAGAAAAATAAGAGTTTTTCATAGCAGAAACCAAAAATAAGAAATATCTCAAAAACGCCGACTTCACTAAAAAAATGTATATAACATAAATTGTGTGTTTTAACGTGCTCTACATTTTTTGTGTAGTAAGTTTTTATCCATCTCTTACTGTTTAGCTGTTATTCAAAATTCCTTAAAAGTCATCCAGAATAAACTACTCTTCAGAGACTATTCCTAGAAAACTCAAGGTATACATTTTATTTGTCAGGTAAATATGTTTAATATACCAAATTTTAATCAAAATCATTATAGCCATTTTTGAGAAAATCTAAGTTTTCAAAAAAAGTTCCATGTAAAGGGTAGTTGAGGGTAGGGGAATTTTTCTAAAAATGTTTGTGTCGCATGCCTGGAAGATACTAAACTTAAACACCAAGTTTGGTATCTTATCGACTTTTCATTTATTTTTGAGTTATCGTGTTCACAGACACACGGATACACACACACACACACGGACCTTTTGGTGAAAATGCTTTTTTTTGATATTGGGGACCCTAAAACTTATTTCCGGTGAAATTTCGGTATCGAATTTTTGGGTGGAGTGCAATACTTTCTCTATACACTATGTACATAGTACGTATAGAGAAAGCAAAAATGTACATAACATAAATTGTGTATTTTAGCGAGCTCTACATTTTTTGTGTGGTAAGTTTTATCTAACTCTTACGGTTTACCAGTTATGCAAAATTCCGCCAAATTCATTCAGAATAAACATGTCTTCAATGACTATTTCCAGAAAGTTGAACATTTACATTTTATTTGCCACATAAATTTCCTAAATATAAGAAAATTTTATCAAAATCGTTAGATCCATTTTTGAGGAAAATCAAAATTCCTGAACATCTTCATGTTGACACCGAGATTTCACCGGAAATATATGTTTTAGGGTCCCCAATATAAAAAAAAAAAGCATTTTCACAAAAAGGTCCGTGTGTGTGTCCCTGTGTCTGTGAACACGATAACTCAAAAACGAAAAGTAGGTAAAATATCAAACTTGGTATTTAAGTTTAGTTACTTCCAGGAAGGCGACACGAAGATTTTGAGAAAAATCCCCCACCCCAAACTACCTTTTACATGGAACTTTTTTCGAAAATTTCGATTTTCTCAAAAATGGCTCTATTAATTTTGATTAAAATATCGTATATCTAAGACATTTACCTGACAAATAAAATATACATATCTTGAATTTTCAGGTAATGGCTTCTGATGAGTAGTTTATTCTGGATGAATTTTACGGAATTTTGAATAATTGCTAAACCTTAAGAGATAGACAAAAACTTACAACACAAAAAATGTAGAGTACGTTAAAACACACAATTTATGTTGTATACATTTATTCCTGGAGTGCATCGTTTTTGAGACATTCCTTGTTTTTAGTTTCTGGCATGAAAAACATACTTTTTTATACAGGAATTTGTCAACTGCTGTCCATACAAACATAGGAACTTCAGTGGCATAGTAACCTGCTTTTGACTATGCCTTTAACCTATAATACTCCCTTTTTTCGCTTCTACTTACAAGGAAGCAATTAATAAGACTATCTCTGCTAAATTTTCCTGATTAGCATGAAGTTAATAGAAGTATAAGCTTTTTAAGAATAATTTGTTGCATAGATGTAGAGAAAGTCATGTGAATGGTACACATCATATTTTTAACAGTGCTTTTATTTTGACACATACACACACGCGGATCTTTTTCTAAATTTTTTTTTTCATGTATTTCAGGTGTAATCTCGTTATCACATTTTAGGTGCAATACAATACTTTCTCTATAAACCTCATACATAGTAATTATAGAAAAAGCAAAAGCAATATATAATATAATTCGTTTTATATGTTCCTATTACTGTAGTTACAAAAAATAATAAAAGGGAGAGAAGTTATCATAATTAGGGCGGAAACTTTATTAACTTCTCCCTCTGTTCCTACATTACATTGAAATGAAATCCATGTCCTCTATGCGCCACTGCAAATCGAATTTTTGGCCTATGTTATCGTTCTCGCATGACCTCTGAGCTGGTCCGACGAGACGCGAGGGGGTGAAGGGACCCAACGTAAAGCCAACACGATGGCGACGCTGAAATTTCGTCCCGATTAAAAAGAAAAGTAAAACGCCGAAGCTGTACCAGGCTCCCCTGTAACAAGACGTCTGATAAACTAATTAAAATTCCCTGCATTATTCAGTCGTGGAAAATTTCTAATTAGCGCGTCGTCTGGTTGGGTGTACCGCACTTTGCCAACTTCAGCCTGCCAAGCCCCGACAAAGCAAAGACCTGACATCCTATCGCCCTGAAGAATGAGGATTCCTTTGCTGTGTAGCGCCAACTGATAGATGCTAGCATTTTCAGCATCGCTTTACTGCTTATGAAACACAAAATCAGTTCTACGTCACCAGGCATGAATACTCCCATGCATACAACGACCAGTAAAACTTTCAACAGTTTAACTACATCATTTTTTTATTTTCTCTATAGGCACTACGCACATAGTGTATAGAGAATGTATTCCACTCCACCAAAAAATTCGATACCGAGATTTCACCGGAAATATATGTTTTAAGGTCCCCTGTATCCAAAAAAAGTATTTTCAGAAAAAGGTCCGCGTGTGTGTGTTCGTGTGTCAGTGTGTCCGTGTGTCTGTGAACACGATAACTCAAAAACGAAAAGTCGGTAAAATACCAAACTTGGTATTTAAGTTTAGAATCTACCAGGGATGCGACACGACGATTTTGAGTAAAATCCCCCCACCCCAAACTACCCTTTACATGGAAAATTTTTCGAAAATTTCGATTTCTCTAACGATTTTGATTCAAATATCATATATTAAAGACATTTACCTGACAAATAAAATGTATATCTTGAATTTTCTGGGAATAGTCTCTGAAGAGTAGTTTATTATGGATTAATTTTACGGAATTTTGAATAACTGCTAAACCATAAGAGACGGACAAAAGTTCACTTCACAAAAACTGTAGAGCACGTTAAAACACACAATTCATGTTATATACATTTTTTTCGTGGAGTTCATCGTTTTGGAGACATTTCTTATTTTTGGTTTCTGCTATGAAAAATTTACTTTTCTCATGCAGGAATTTGTCAACTGCTGTTCATACAAACAAAGGAACATCAGTGACATAGCAACCAGCTTTTGACTTTCACTTTAATCTATGGTACTCCCTTATTTCGCTTCTACTTACAAGGAAGCAAGTAATAAGACTATTTCTGCTATTTTTTTTCTGATTAGAATGAAGTAAATAGATGTTTAGGCCTCTTAATAATAATATTGCACAGATGTAGAGAAAGTCATGTGAATGGCACACCTTTTTGGGACTCTGGTGCTGCATTCTCCCCCCTCTTTTCTCCATTTTACTTTTTCTACACGTACTATGTACATAGTGTATAAAGAAGGTACTGCATTCCACCCAAAAACTCCATACCGAGGTTTCACCGGAAATAGACATTTTAGGATCTCCTGTATCCCAAAAAAAAATCTAATATATTCCATTCTCATCGCTGTAACAAATTATTGTTAAAAATATTTTCTTCTATCTACTTCATGATAATCGAGAAAAGCATTAGCAGAAATGCTTTCTTGTAAGTAGAAGGGAAATAATGGAAGACGCTAGACTAAAACGTTGGTCAAATGTTTTAAAAGGTGGTTGCCATGTGCAGAAACCCGTTTCTTTGCATTGCCAGCAGTTGACAAATTCCCGGAGGTGATACGTATTTTAAAATTGAAACCAATAACAGGGAACATCACAAAAATAGTTAGCTCCACGAAAAAAAAAATGATGTGTACCATTCACATGACTTTCTCTATATCCCCGCAACAAATTATTCTTAAAAAGCTTATACATATATTTACTTTATGCTAATCAGAAAAATTAGCAGAAATAGTCTTATTACTTGCTTCCTTGTAAGTAGAAGCGAAATAAGGGAGTACTATAGGTTAAAGTGATAGTCAAAAGCTGGTTGCTATGTGACTGAAGTTCCTTTGTTTATATGGATTGGAGTTGACAATTCCTGTAGGAGAAAAATAAGGAATGAGCCATTTTTGAGAGAATCAAAATTTTCGAAAAAAGTTTCGTGTAAAGAGTAGTTGGGGGTGGGGGGATTTTTCTCAAAATCTTCGTGTCGCATCCCTGGAAGATACTAAACTGAAATACCAACCGACTTTTCGTTTTTGAGTTATTGTTTTCACAGACACACGGACACACACACGGACCTTTTTCTGAAAATGCCTTTTTGGATATTGGGGACCCTAAAAGATATATTTTCGGTGAAATCTCGGTATCGAATTTTTGGGTGGAGTACAATACCCTCTCTATACACTATGTACATAGTACGTATAGAGAAAGTAAAAATGTAAGTGATTTACATTGTGTGTTTCAACGAGATCTACAATGTTTAACAATATTTTGTCACAGAGATGTAGAGAAAGTCATGTGAATGGAACACATCAGATTTTTACTTTCTCTACATTAGCGTTGTTTTTCATATTTATTTATCGTTTTCTTTGTACATTCAAATACTCGTTCTACTTGCCTGACGAAAGAATGCAGTTATTTGGGGAAGTCGCTGGTGTAGCGTGGCACGGTTTAGAGCGGTACTGGAGTATAGTGCAGTACTGTAACTTTGTAAATAAAGTTTTGTGTTGATAACTTTCGATATTATTTAGTTATGCCAAATCGTCTATCACTTTCTGGATGACCCTCGTACTTAAATCAAGTGTATCATTCTCATTGTGGCAACAAGCTGCCTTCCACGTAAATTTGTTCCACATTTTCTTTTTCCAAGATGCGTCGTTTAACTTTCTCGCTAAACTGTTAGCTTTATTTTGTTTTGCCTTATATACTTCCTTAGCTTCCTCGGTATTTGCTTTAAGTATCCGTGATAAGGCCTCCGTTTTTTCCCCTTAACTGCCTTTGCAATTTCTTCACTCCACATTCTTACTCCATTTCTTATTATTTTTTTAATTTTTCTGCGCGCACTATGTGCATAGTGTATGACTCATTGGCACAGCTCACTATGAATAAGTGTATTTATTGACGTAACAATATTAAACATTGAACTTCAACAATCGCACGGGTCCACAGACCGTACCTGCTTTTGTAATACACACTAAAAAGAGAACCTTGGCGTCCACCATCTCGGGTCCAACATTGGGGGGGGGGGGAGACGTGGTCAGCTCTTCTATCTCCCCCGGCCGGTTAATGCGGTCTTCACGACCTGGAGCCGCTACCTCTCCATTAAGTAGCGCCTCAATTGGCCTCCTAGGGAGTTCACGAGGCTGAGTGCACCCCGGTCCAGGTCTCCCAGCGGGGTAAAAATTCCCACGCCGGTACTGGGAACCGAACCCAGGTCTCCCGCTTAGCAAGCACCAACGCTACCACCGCGCTAAGACACGACCTGCATAGAGTATAGAGAATATATTGTATTTCATCAAAATATTCGATATCGAAGTTTTACCGGGAATACATGTTTTGAGACCTCCTTAATACAAAAAAACATTTCTATATAAATGTCCTTGTATATGTGTGTCTGTGGGCAGCATAGCTCAAAAACGAAAAGTCCGTTAAATATAAAACTTAATATTAAGTTTGTCATCTTTCAAGGATGTGACACGAAGATTTTCAGAAAGTCCCCCCCTCCCAAACTACCCTTTACATGGACATTTTTTAGAAAGTTTTGATTTTCTCAAAAATGGCTTTAACGATTTTGATTAAAATAATGTATATTAATGTATATTAAAAATGTTTATATGGCCTCTAGAGACCTCTTTATTCTGAATTAATTTTGCTGAATTTTGCGTAACTGCTAAATCGTAAGAGATAAACAAAAACTTACCCACCAAAAAATTTAGATCACGTTAAAACGCACAATTTATGTCATATAAGTTTGTTTTTTTCGTGGAATTGACCATTTCTGAGATATTTTTTGTTATTTTTTTTTCTGATTTTTTTCCTCACAAGGAAAGTTGAAAACTCCTAGCTCTGCATAGAAATGGATGTCAACCAATGGCAACCAGCTTTTAAGAGATTTGAATATCGGTTTACTCTAGTATACTTCCTTATTTCCCTTCTAATTACACGGAAGCAGGCAATTAAGACAAATGCTGAACACATCAGATTTTTACTCAATATTGTCCTCTTTTATCCTTCCATTATTTAATACCTAACTACAAGACAGTAGCATTGAAGATGTCTTCGCCTCTTCAATCATTAAGATCATAGATCTTCTGCCATTAGAGCCGTTTGACATCTTAAGAGGTTTTCGGACTCCAATGGAAAACGCTAATTTGTAGGTTAAATTTCTTTCTAGTATTGAGAAAATCAAAATATCTAAGACCAACCGGCAGTATAAGTACAACCTTCTTACAGTATGCAGTAGATATACTTAAGCGCATACACGTCAGCAGCTTTGCCAACACAAAAATACTTTTTCCGTTAAACTGAAGTATAAATTCCGCTAAAATCCGCTAATTCTTTATTATTGTTCTTTGCCGTCTTAAAAGTTAAATTTCAATCTGAATAATAATAATAATAATAATAATAATAATAATAATAATAATAATAATAAATATTATTATTATTACTTTCTCTACACGTACTATGTACATGTGAATAGAGAAGGTATTGTATTCCACCCAAAAATTCACTACCGAAATACATGTTTTGAGTCCCCCTGAATCCAAAAAAAGCATTTTTGGAAAAAGGTCAGTATGTGTGCGTGTGTGTGTGTGTCTGTGGACAGCATAGCTCAAAAACGAAAAGACCGTTAAGTACCAAACTTGGTATTTAAGTTTGATACCTTCCAAGGATGCCACACTAGATTTTCAAGAAAATCCCCCCACCCCTAACCACCCTTTACATGCAACTTTTTTCGAAAAATTGTAATTTCTCAAAAAATAGCCGTAACGATTTTGACCAAAATATCGTATATTAAAGACATTTACCTGAAAAATTAAATGCATATCTTGAATATCCTGAGAATAGCCTCTGAGGACTACTTTATTATGGATCAATTTTGCTGTATTTTGCATAAACTTATACTTTTCTCATTGAGGAATTTGTCAACTTGTGTCCATAAAACAAAGGAACATCAGTCACAGAATTCAGCTTTTTACTGTCACTTTAACCTATTTATTTCGCTTCTACTTACAAGGAAGCATGTAATAAGACTACTTCTGGTAATGTTTCTCAATTAACATGAAGTAAATAGAAGCATAAGCTTTTTAACAATAATTTGTTGCACTGATGTAGCGAAAGGCATGCAAATGGAACACATCATAATTTTTTTATTATTATTATCATCGTTACCGTTAGACTTACCGCTATCATCAATACCAAACAGAGAGGGGATCGTGAATCACATTCTCGTACTTAGTCATAAGCTAATCGGAGAATGAAAACTGAAGCATTGAACGGTAATCTGCATTTGGCATTTATTGTTTTCTGGTCTTACAGACAGGAAAGGAAGTTACAGTAATAGTAACTTAGAATATATGCAGCAAGGTTAGGCATAAGCGATTAAACCGCAAAGCAATAACGTCTAGTCAGAAATATGGGCGACTTATATTGAGTTAATCACATGCATTACATATAAACGCATTTCTCGCAGGATAAGTAGCTATACAGGTCATGTTTCATATGGTATTGTACAATATTCACGTTTCTTGACTGAAATGGGAAGAGGGCGATTTAATATGCAGTCCCATAAGATTTATTTTTAGTAAATCTGGTTTCTAATTGTATAAATGAAACGCTAAATTACACTAAATATTATTGTGGACAACAGTCCATAATTCCGTTAAAAATCCGTTGACCGCTAAATACGAAATATCGGTATATAAAATCCTCCAATTTAGCGGAAATTCCACTAACCCTGCACATCATGATTCAGCTAAAGTCGGGGAGATCCATAGTGATCCATGACAGCCAGCGTAGTGTTTCAGCTGGTGTGTCTGTCCCTCTGCCAATATATTCATGCTACGTAAGCAATGATGTTATCCTTGTTTCAACATGTAACAAATATTCCTCAATGCAGTTTCAGTTGGCGCGAGTATCCGCTTGTACTCCACTGTTATACTTTGCTATAGACTTTTTTAGTTTCTCTACACGTACCATGTACATAGTGTATAGAGAAGGTATTGCACTCCACCCAAACATTCGATACCGAGATTTCACCGGAAATATATGTTTTAGGGTCCCCTGTATCCAAAACAAAAAAAGAATTTTCATAAAGAAGTCCGTATGTGTGTCCGTGAGACTGTAAACACGATAATTCAAAAACGAAAGGTCCGTAAAATACCAAACTTGGTACTTAAGTTTAGTATCTTTCAGGGATGCAACACGAAGATTTTGAGAAAAATCCCCCCACCCCAAATTACCCTTTACATGGAAAGTTTTGATTTTCTCAAAGACGGCTCTAATAATTTTGAATAAAATATGATGTATTAAAGATATTTACTTGACAAATAAAATGCATATCTTGAATTTTCTGGGAAGAGCTTCTGAAGACTACTTTATTCTGGATGAATTTTACGGAATTTTGCATAACTGCTAAACCGTAAGAGGTGGACAAAAAATTATCGCACAAAAAATCTAGAGCAGGTTAAAACACACAATTTATGTAATATACATTTTTTTTTTTCGTGGAGTTGGTCATTTTTGAGAAATTCCTTGTTATTGGTTTCAGTTTTAAAAAACATACTTTCTCATACAGGACTTTGTCAACTCGTGTCCATACAAAGAAAGGAACTTCAGTCACATAGCAACCAGCTTTTGACTATCTCTTTAACTTCTGGTACTCCCTTATTTCCCTTCTGCTTACAAGGAAGCAAATAAGGTAAATAGAATCATGAGCTTTTTAACAATAATTTTTTGCTGGTTTGTAGAGAACGTTTTGTGAATGGAACACATCAGATTTTTTTACGTGTTGTAATGTACCGTTTTGCTGTGGCTAGTGTTTTAGTTTGTTTGAAAATGACTTATTGTCCTGCTGCAGCCGTGGTCGGGTCGAAGTGGATGTGACGCAGCGACTGCGAGGTAAGGTAACCAACAGGGATTATTATGCATATCTCCGACTTTAACCCTTTGTGCCTGTCAGTGCCTATAAGTTCCGCTGTTTTAAGCGTAACTATACAAATAGGGTTGTACTCTAGGTTTAATTTCATTTTATGCTACAGCCATAAACGACAAGTGATTAAGACTGTTTTATATTGTAAAATGAACACAATTTTTGCCCTAGAATTGCAGTGATATTTTTAAATAAATAAAAGAGAAAACCCACATAACTACAGATACATATAACCCCATTAATTTCCAAGCATCACACCGATTATTTTACTTGGGCTCTCCCCATCCTTTACCACAATCACTGGGATTTGAACCTGCAACATTGGGCTTTGAATGGATGACCAGTCCATTACCTATCTTCTAACACTCATGGTCATTTGAACCACTTTTTGGTAGTGCCTTTGTCAGGATTATGAAAACTGGTTTATCAGAATTTAAACGTTTAATTTGGAAGAATAAGATTAATAAAGGATCTATATATATTCTCATTTATATTATTTTTTCTATTATATAATAATTCTATAGGTTTATTCCCATATAGTTTTACTATAACTTCACTTTTAAACTTGATTATTAAAGGAAAAACTGTTTATGCAGTATGCTAATTTTTGCAACTAAATGTTAAAAGAATAGATTTTTTTGCGGTGTAAAAGCTCTTAGCACGGTTTCCTTCGGAAGGGAAATAAAGCTGGTGGTCCGGCATTAAAGCTGAAGCGACTTGAATAGCAGTGTTCGTTAGTGCGATACGAAGTGGAACGTCACGAGTTCCAGCGACTGCAGTCAAATGGTAAAGGATGGGGTGGGCCCAAGTAAAATAACCGGTGTGATGGCACGTTTGGATGCTGACAGGGTTACATTTGACTGCAGTCAACTGTGCTTGTGGTAAAGGATGGGGTGGGCCCAAGTAAAATAACCGGTGTGATGGCACGCTTGGATGCTGACAGGGTTACATTTGACTTCAGTTGCATGTATATTGCAAAAATATTAATATTTTACTATATAAGACAGCTATAACTGGACTAATTTTAGAAAAAGAGTCAATTGAAAATACTAAAAACTTTGATTAATCATGTTTGTTGCATATGTGCAACACCATGCAATTAAGAGTTTAATGTGAATTTCCGTGTCGAAAATTAGGTGCAAAAGTCAGCTTTATTAATGAGTAGGTCAAGTTAGATCATGACCGCAGGGAGTTATCTTAGACCCATAAGTTAGTAAAGCTACTTTTGTACCAAGTTGAATACAATACTTTATCTACATTTAAATGTAGGAAATAATTATAATATGACATTAAATCTTATAGCAGTGAAGACTTTTAATTCTACTATTATTCATGTTGTGAATTTAATTATTGTTATGGTAATCATTGTAGACAGTTGAACTCAATAAATCGCCATTTTCGATAATGGATATTAACATAATGGCTGTTTTTATCAAATTATGTAGTCTGTTTTTGGTGGTCCTTTTGAATGCCATACTATTGATACGCGTAACCAGATTTATGAAGAAGTTGGTGTTAGCTGTGTAACAAATGAGTTGGTCGAGAAAAAAAATGTCAGTTCGTGTGATAATATGGTTCCTCAAGTCAATGTTTAACATTGTGCAAATTATCAGATTATTACAAATGTCCATTAGAATTTTTTTGTGTGATTTGTGGTTAAATTAAAATTATAATTTGTTTTCATATATGATTAATTAGCAATAAACAGTAGAAAAATGTCTTCTTTTATTCAAGGTCTTTATTGCACTCGAGGGAAACAATATACCTACAAAACATTTGAAAAGCGAAATGTTTATTTCTTAAGAATCATGACGTAATTTATAAAGTGCTTTGTAACACGTTGCTATGTGTTATTTACTTTATACAAAAATAAACCTAAGCTTTTTTAATAGAAAGGTATTAATTAATGGCCTGCTTGTGAAACGGAAATATATTTATATTATAATATTTGAGATAGGAAAAAATAACAAATAAAGAAAGCAAATAGTATGTTTTGTGGAATATACAAAAAGATTAAGAATAGGTAATACTATAGCTACATAACTGCTAGATGAATTCAAAGTATGGGGCGGTACTGGGTTCTTATCCCGAGCGCAGGCTATGGTTAATGGAATGGTATGGAATTATAGTTAGCTTTTCTCAGGGTTTTTATTAGCTTAGAGACTCTTTGAGGTTGTGGTGTCACAAGTGATTTATTGAGTCCAGTCTTTTTCCGCCGTAGAACACACGGGTATACTTCTCAATTTTCTACTGTGACGTTGCACTTAACCCGAACGTAACTATTACTATTTATTCGTTTGCTGCAGTGATATGTCTCGTACTATGATCGGTCTTAAAATCACTTACTTCCGTCACAACTAAGGGTCACACCACGCGCTCAAATATCACATCAAGTGCCTCACAATTAAAAGGTAGCCTATTCGGCTCCATCACGAATTCTAAATTTCACATCTTGGTTGTTCGGAGGTCCTTCACCAAGTGCCTGAGTAAGCGTCCCCTTGACCAGCGGAGAGCATTGTCTTGCTGTGTCCCGTTAGTTGCCCTTGGATAGGGCATTTTCGCCCCTTTCCCTCGGGTCAATGTACGGCAGGTAACGGATCTTGTACCCCGATCTCGTGACTTATATCTATCCTTCCCATTTTCACTCTACATTTATATTTTATCTTCGTGATATAATTTATATTCTTGGCTATGATTTATATTTCTCTTCTTAATGATTCTTTCCCCCGGGACAAGTAGTAGCAGAGGTTGGAGTGAATGTATTACAAATCGTTATGATGAGCATAAGCACACAAACTAAGTAATAAAGAGGTTGCAAATGAAAGATAAATGGCAAGAATAGAAGTTCTGCTAGCAAAAGGCTTATATGAGAAAGAATTTTTAGATGTGATTAGACAAGATTGGCCAGAAGATATAATGGATGTTTCAAAACGACACCAAACGAAACTGTGGACCTTGTTGGTCATACCGTAAGTGATACGTGAAAATAATTTTCAGCTCTAAATTCGCCACATGAAAAAACTGACATAAAATCACCATGGACTAGGCAGTCATACATAACCAGATGCCACGTGCCTGACCCACTCCAAGAGATATGCCGGTTGGTAGCGAAGGTCCCTCTCACGTGGTGTAGTCGCGGCACACATCACCTTAGTAATGGAAAACGTAGCATGTGGGTGTGGCATATGACAACCATTTTTCCTTCGCTGCCTAATCCCAAATGTGCGTGATTTTTAAACACACATAAAACTTTAAATAGAAGAATTTGAAAGTTATGACATCAAGTTTCAGAAAAGTCAAAGTGTAAGCTTCTATCTTCATTTGGTGTCGTTTTGAAACGGCCTATATATAAAATCTGATATGTTCCATTGATATGACTTTCTCTACATCTCTGCCACAAATTATTGTTAAAAAGCTTATGCTTCTATTTACTTCATGCTAATCGAGAAAAAATTAGCAGCATGAGTCTTATTACTTGCTTCCTTGTAAGTAGAAGCAAATAAGAGAGTACCATAGGTTAAAGTGATAGTAAAAAACTGGTTGCTATGTCACTGAACTCCCTTGTTTGTATGAGAATAGTGTAACTTTTTTGAGCTGAAATCGGAAACAAGGAATATATCAACAGCGATCAACTCCACAAAAGAAAAAGAATATATATGTATAATATAAATTGTGTTTAATTGTGCTTTAAATTTTTTGTGTGAAAAGTTTTAGCCTTCTCTTACAGTTTAGCCATTATGCAAAATTCCGAAAGATTGATCCCAAATAAAGCAGTCTTCAGAGGCTATTCCCAGAAAATTCAAGATATACATATTTTTGTCAGGTAATATCTTTAATGTACAATATTTTAATCAAAATCGTTCGAGCCATGTTAGAAAATCAACATTTTCGAAAAAAGTTCCGTGAAAAGGGTAGTTTGGGGTGGGGATTTTTTTTTGAAAATCTTCGTGTCGCATCCTTGAAAAATACCAAACTTAAATACCAAGTTTGATACTTAACGGTCTTTTGTTTTTGAGCTATGCTATCCACAGACACACACACATACACACAGTAATATTCACACGGATTTTTTTGTAATTTTTTTTTTTTTTTTGGTTCAGGGGGTCTCAAAATGTATTTGAACTCCCGGTATTGACTTTTTGGGTACAATACAATACCTTCTCTATACACTATGTACATAACACGCGTAGAGAAAGTAAAAAAGTCACAAACAATGAGGATTTATAAAATCTGTGTTATACCGAGAGCTACGGCTTATTGCTAATTTCGTTCCACTTCGACTTGACGAATAATATGTTCATTTTTACTGGTTCTGCATAAAACACTAATAGTTATTTATGGTACAAGAGTTAAGAGCTATTTTGCGAGAAGGAAAGTTTGCATAACGAGTGAGGCCGAGTTTAGCAATCCTGCGAGCAACATAAAAACACTATTAACTTGAGTGTCATACACTACTGGGTTATTCAAAAAGAAAGAACACTTTTCAAACTTCTATTGTTTCCAAACTACAAAAGATAGAAGCACGATTCCAACGTTCATGGAGAGAGATAAGTTTACAATTGAAATAGCGCGGTGGGTAGAAGTTCCAATCACGGCCGCATTGGCACTGTTGTTTGTTGTGGTATGTCTGTACTGAAATGGCGGCGACACCTCAAGAGAAATCATTTTGTATGCTGCAATTAGCAAAGCTAGAGTTCATTGTTGCAGTTTAACGAAAGAATCCCAAAGAAATCCACATCACGAGCAAGCAACCAACGGTATGGCGAGTTCTAAAACATCGTCTGCACCTGAAGACATACAAACTGCATTGAATCCTGACGACCACAACAAACGGTACGAATTGTACATTGGCATGTTAGAAGATGTGGAAGAAGACAATTTTACTTAACGATTAAAATTTTCCAATGAATTTTTTTTCATGCAAGATGGTGCCTCGCCTCATTTCCCTTACCACGTCCGACGTCACTTGAATAACACGTTTGCAGGACGTTGGATTGCGAGAGGAGGAGCAGATCAACTTTATCGCCGGTGGCCTCCCAGGTCTCCAGATCTCACTCCTTGTGATTTTTATCTATGGGGTTATGTAAAAGACCGTGTTTTTATCCCTCCTATGCCTGGCACTCTTGAAGATCTACGACATCGAATTGTTGAAGCTGTAAATTCGATAACTGGAGACCAGCTGCTTCGTGAGAGCCACCGTTTTGACATAAGTCGTGTAACACACGGTGTTCATATTGAATGTATATTATAAAAATGTACACTTTTCTATCTCCATGAACGTTTGAATCATGTTTCTATCTTTTGTAGTTTGGAAGCAATAAATATTTGAAGTCTGTTCTTTCTTTTTGAAAAACCCTGTATTTTTTAGACAGCACAATAGTTCTAGATTTATCAATAAATTTATAATATATGGTTCAACATTCCTTTTGTTCAAGGAATAGTACGTTTACCTATCGCTTGGAGGCGTGTGTGTGTATGTAGGAATTCATCTATCGATATAGATTGGTAATCGATGTAGTAATGTCAGTTCTTTACTCTTTACCGTAAATCTTATAAGCTAACAATTCCATTCCATTCCTTCTATTATTAAATGATAAACTAGAGTATGTTACAACCAAATACCTAGCAAACAGGTTTTATATGTTTTACGATGACAATCGAAGAAAATTGTTATCTAGTTGAGCATGTTTAGACACGAGAACGGACTAGTAATAAAGGCGGTGGTACTATTATTGGACCTAACCTTTACTCTTTACCGTAAATCTTATAAGCTAACAATTCCATTCCATTCCTTCTATTATTAAATGATAAACTAGAGTATGTTACAACCAAATACCTAGCAAACAGGTTTTATATGTTTTACGATGACAATCGAAGAAAATTGTTATCTAGTTGAGCATGTTTAGACACGAGAACGGACTAGTAATAAAGGCGGTGGTACTATTATTGGACCTAACCTCACTTTTGGCAACAACTCCTAATTAACGCTGTCTCCTGCCGCCAAAATTTTAGCGGGTTCTTCAAACTTATCAAAATCCATATTTGTAATAGCCGCCATGATACAATATTTGTAAAAACAGCGAAAGGTAGGAAGGAACGTTTTCGCTTCTGCGCATGAACATTAAAAAAAATCTGATATGCTCCACTCACATGACTTTCTCTATATCACTGCAACAAATTATTCTATTTACTTCATCTAATGGAGCAAAAGTTACAGAAATAGTCTTATTACTTGCTTCCTTGTTAGTAGAAGCGAAATAAGGGGGTACCATTAGTTGCTGTTGCTCTGCGACTGAAGTTTCTTTGTTTGTATGATACGAGCGCACAAAGAGCTGTATGAGAGAAGTATAAGTTTTTATAGCTGAAACCAAAACCAAGAAATATCTCAAAAACAATCAACTTCACGAAAAAATGTAAATAACATAAATTATGTGTTTTAAGGTGGTAAGTTTTTGTCTATCCCTTACAGTTTAGCAGCTAGGCAAAATTCCGTAAAATTGACCCAAAATAAAGTAGATTTCAGAGGCTATTTCCAGAAGATTCAAAATATACATTTTATTTGTCAGGTAAATATCTTTAATATACGACATTTTAATCAAAATCGTTAGAGCCATTTTTTATAAAATCAAAATTTTCGAAAATAGTTCCATGTAAAGTGCAGTTGGGGGTGGGGGATTTTTCTCAAAATCTTCGTGTCGCATCACTGGAAGATACTAAACTTAAATACCAAGTTTGGTATTTTCCCGACTTTTCGTTTTTGAGTTATCGTGTTCACAGACACACGGACACACTTAAGTTGGTAGCATTGGAGTGTTATAGATATTTTATAAATCTAAGGTTATAAAGAAAAAAATTTAGTTCCAGTGTTTTGTGTTAAAAATGTTACTTTTAACAATATCTGTTCTAAAACCCTATTTATGAGCTTCATACACTGTACTATAAATACAGACAGGAATTTACATGCTTTGTTTAGCTGAGTGTTCGTTGGTTATAAATTTAATTTTGTTTACGAAGTATTGTCCGCCAAGTGTATATGTGCAGTTGTGCTGCAAACAGAAGTCTTACTAAGCTTTTCAAATAAAATTGGATTTAACTTAAATAAATTAAGCACCTGCTTAAATACAGTCTATTTACACCATACAAGATGTAGTAACGTTAAAGTAATAAGTCATTCTTCCTTTTAGTGGTATCAGTAAAATAAAATTAACACTTATAATTCATTCAAATTGAATTTGATGATTTTACGTAAATTAGTTAATCACAATTTAGAAACTCTTTCAAATATTAGGAATTAAAACATTTGAAATAGTCTTATTGCTTTTAAAACTGTATATACGAGACCAAACAATAAATACAAAATAAAAGGACGTAAAACAATTGTCATAAAACACTGAAAAACATGTGAAAGTGGAAACTGGATTTCTATGGAAAATAATAATAATAATAAGAAGAAGAAGCAGAAGATGGAAAGAAGGAGATTGTTACAAAGGTATTACCTATATTCAATGGAACAGCGTTTGCTACACGCTTTTTATGAATAACATTGACACATAGATATAAGGTGATACAAGAACTAATATCTTGATAAATTAAAATTATTGTATGAAGAAATTATGAGAAAATGAAGGAATAATAGCAATAAATAATGTCATAAATTAAAACCAACGCATAATGTAAACAAATACAGTGATAGTTCTATTAGCTGAGAGTAATTATAAAAGGCCGTGACGTGGGGCATAGTAATTACAGAAGAAAATGCATACTATTGAGGGCCAAAATTCTCAGTAAGCAAGAAATCTCTTAGTTCAAGATTTACTTCATGAAAATTAGGACATTCGGAAATCTAAATGCCCATGAAAATGCACGCAAATCATCTCTGGGAGCTATAAAAGAAACAAAATATTTAAAATATTAACAAGGCAAAAAATGCAAAGCTTTCAGAAATGAATGAGAGGTTAAGAATTGACATAATAGAATGTAGAAGCTTTTGTGGGGTAGTTATTATGTAGGTGGGACTTAGGTTAGTAAACTAGGGTGTATTACGCACATTTAGTGCTGCTGCTTCTTTCCCTTACATTTGTCACAGTTGCAGTATATTGTGGAAGTCGGTACTGGTTAGGTATGGCGCTAGTTTATTGATCATTTTGTTGTAATCGCTAAAGCAATTTAGCGTATTATAGCTATCTAATTTTTTATCTGAGAACAAATATATCCTATGTCTTAAGGTTCACCACGAAGGTTACCTGATATTAAATCAAACTGCTAGAATTTCTCGTGATTAAATTCAGTAGTACAGGAATAGTTTAATGATTCATTGTAAAACCAATAGGTAATTCATCTCAAACACATAATTATTACACTGCATTAAGTGTTTTCAGTAAATTTAACACGTGTTGTCCATTCTCGCACCCACACTTACTCTCTTAGAGAACTCTCAACGCTCTCCACTGGGGAAATCGGCAGAGAGAGAGAGAGAGAGGGAGAGAGAGAGAAGAATCGACTAAAACGAAAATAGTTCGAAGAATTAACACTAGGAGATATAACCCTGAAGAGCTATAACTTTAGTGCATAATCTTTACTTTGTAAACTAACATGTACTGATATACATGATACTTTCCAACCACTTTAACTGAATATTTATTACTTCTTTTCCTTTCACTTCCCGTCTTGGGTTGGTCCTTTTTTATAGGGCAGAGGAAGTCCGTGTAATTTGGACACTTAACTTCAAGTGCTAATATCTGGACAGAAAACCTTCGTCAAATCCACAACTTACTTTAACGTGTTAAAGAGATGAACTTTACCATTAGGAGAGTTTTCAAGGTTTAGTCCCAGCTACTTAATTTGAAAATTATAGCTACAGTTTTTTTTCTAATGCATGTATTTTGGACCAGAGGCGTGTAATTTGGTCTGAGAGGGTCTGTAAATTGGGCCACTATATAATACATTTTCTAATGCATGTATTTTGGACCAGAGCCGTGTAATTTGGTCTGAGAGGGTGTGTAAATTGGGCCACTATATAATACATTTATAATCGATTGATATTCACTTTAAATGATTGAAATTTACATTAACACTTAATTTAGATCTGGAATAATCACTATGTGTATTATTATTACAAATATCGGAGTGGAGCAAATTGCCTTTTACAAAACTAATATCACCTTATATCAATTTCACCGAAAGGGTTGTGGACACTGTTAATATTTTCACGTTTTTGTTCCAAATTAAAGAGGGATTTCACTGTTCACTCTGAAATGTTCCATTCACATGACTTTCTCTGCAACTCTGCAATGAATTATTGTTAAAAAGCTTATGCTTCTATTTACTTCCTGCTAATCGAGAAAAATTACCAGAAATAGTCTTATTACTTGCTTCCTTGAAAGTAGAAGCGAAATAAGGGAGTACCTTAGGTTAAAGTGATGGTCAAAAGCTGGTTGCTATTGACTGAAGTTCGTTTGTTTGTATGGACACGAGTTCACAAAGTCCTGTATGAGAAAAGTATGTTTTTATAGCTGAAACCAAAAACAAAGAATATCTCAAAAACAATCAACTCCATGACAAGTATGTGCATAACATAAATTGTGTATTTTAAAGTGATCTACATTTGTTGTGTGGTAAGCTTTTGTCCATCTCTTACGGTTTAGCAGTTATGCAAAATTCCGTAAAATTGACCCAGTATAAGGTAGTCTTCAGAGGCTATTCCTAGAAAATTCAATAAACCCATTTTGTTTGTCAGATAAATATCTTCAATATACGATATTTTAATCAAAATCGTTGTAGCCATTTTTTAGAAAATCAAAATTTTCTATGTAAAGGGTAGTTGGGGGTGGGGGGATTTTTCTCAAAATCTTCGTGTCGCATCCCTGGAAGATATTAAACTTAAATACCAAGTTTGGTATTTTACCGACTTTTCGATTTTGAGTTATCGTGTTCACAGACTTACGGACACAAATACACGGACTTTTTTGTGAAAATACTTTTTTTGGATACAGGGGCCCCTAAAACATGTATTTCCGGTGAAATCTCGGTATCTAATTTTTGGTGGAGTGCAATACCTTCACTATACTCTATGTACATAGTGCGTATAGAGAAAGTAATAAATTGAATCATTTATGTCAGTCCATCTTCTTGAGCCCATCCTTTGCATTTATTGCACTGTATCCTCCTGAGATTTCCCATACAACACAAAAAGTCTCTGCTGAGTTTTTATTTTCATCTTTACCAAAATTGATTTTCGTTTTACTCTTGACTCTAGAGGCTATCATTAACATTTCTTTATGAGGTGTTCCTGTCAAGACCACACCTGAAGCTGAAGTTATTTTTCTTCTTCTCTTCGAAGACTCTGCTGATGTGGATATTTATTATCCCACATTTGTTATATAGGTGTTATAATGTTAATACTACAACATACCCATAGAACATTCTCTCTAAGTGCGGAAGGTGGTGCGCAAGTTCATCCTCGACTTCTCTTGGCAGATCGGTAGGCCTTCCAATGCTTTCAATAGGTGCTGGTGTCTTGGCTTTATTGCATCTCTTTATTTTACTTTGAAGTATGTTAAACATTCATTAATGTACATGCTAATATTTGTGAAAGCACTATCATAAAGTAGATACACCAACACATTTATCTGCTCAATCGTTCCACTGAACTTAATAAAATGTTAAGATATTGGCAAGAATAGGTAATATCTGAAATATTAAAGTAAAAGAGAATAAGATAAACAAATATAAGAGAATACACTACTCTAAAGCAATAATCGTCTTTTTTAAGAATTGTGAGATGCATTGATACTACTCTCTAGTTCTTTGATCATGAGAGAGAAAAATGAACAAAGATTTTCCGTCTCAGAAATGTATCGCAATCTAAAATAAAAAAATCTGATGTTTTCCATTCACATGATTTTCTCTACATCTCTGCAAGAAATCCTTATTAAAAAGCTTATGCTTCTATTTATTTCATGCTAATGGACAAAAAATTAGCAGAAATAGCCTCATTACTTGCTTCCGTATAAGCAGAAGAGAAATAAGGGAGTACCATAGGATAAAGTGATAGTCAAAAGCTGGTTGCTATGTGACTGAACTTCCTTTGTTTGTATGGACAGGAGTTGATACATTTCTGTATGAGAAAAGATAAGCTTTTCAAAGCTGAAACCAAAAACAAGGAATATCTAAAAAACGATCAACTCCACGAAAAAAAAATGCATGTATCATAAATTGTGTGTTTTAAAGTGCTTTACATATTTTTGAGGTAAGTTTTTCTCCAGTTTTTACGGTTCAGCAGTTGTGCAAAATTCTGTAAAATTCATGCAGAATAAAGTAGTCTTCAGAGGTTATTCCTAGAAACTGCAATATATCCATTTTATTTGTCAGATAAATATCTTTAATCTATGATATTTTATTCAAAATCGTTAGAGATATTTATGAGAAAATCAAAATTTTCGAAAAAAGTATCATGTAAAAGGTAGTTTGAGGTAGGGGGATTTTTATCAAAATCTTCGTGTCGCATCCCAGGAAGATACCAAACTTAAATACCAAGTTTGGTATTTTACCGACTTTTCGTTTTTGAGTTATCGCGTTCACAGACACACGGACACACTGACACACGGACACGGACACACATATGGACCTCTTCCTGAAAATGCTTTTTTTTTCTTTGGATCGAGGGGACCGTAAACATATATTTCTGGTGAAATCTCGGTATCGAATTTTTGGGTGGAGTGCAATACCCTCTCTATGCACTATGTATATAGTAGGTATAGAGAAAGTAAAAAAGAACAAGGAGTATCTCGGCAGCAGTTAACTCTGTAGAAAATTGTATTTGACACAAATTTGTGTTGTTACATTTTTTTTTTTTTTTTTTTTTTTGGGTAGTAAGATAATCTCTATCTCTTATGGTTTACCAACTATTTAAAAGTCATCCAAAATGAACAAGACTTCAATGAATATTTCCAAAAAGTCCAAAGAAAATGCCGCAAAAATTAAATAGGTGTGTGGTTAAACGAGATCTAGAGTTTTTGTGTAGTAAAATTTCGTCTATCTCATCCAGTTTTCCAGTTATGTAAGTAATTCAGGTTGAAAAGAACTTCAAAGATATTTACCGAAAAAATCAGTATACAGGTGTTTCAAAATGTTACCGAATCAAGATGTAGATGTTGTTGCTCAACTCCGGTGATAGGACAAAATGGTGTTTTATATTGTGAGTAGGAAGCTTGCGAAATGAGTTTGTTACCTTGCTTAGCATCAGTGCTGACAACATGATGATTTACTCGTACAGAACGAAAACATTCTATACGACGGAGGCAGTCTAGCAGTTGTAATTTTGACCTTTCCGCTGCTTGCATAATTTTGCCTCGTTCAACAGGTTCCATGTTTATGACAGTGAAATCAACCGCCATTTTATGGACCTATATGAACTTTCAAAGTCATAGCCTACTTGATTGAGGCGAGGACGCATAAACCAAAGTTGGCTACATTGGAGTGTTGTAATTTTATAACTCTGAGTGACTGAATTTTCTACTCTTAGCATTACTGACATGGGTAAAAAACCTACTTTTAACATCAACTGGCTAAAAAATACACTTTTCGATATCAACAGACGTACGTGAGCAAAATGCCTGATAATCAGTACAGATTCGCCAGTTAACCAGGGACACAGCCGCAAATTTAACCCCACTACTGGAAGTAACACATAGCTTGGGAAGCTCCGCATCATTTGCTTCCACTATTTGTAAGGAAACAGCTACAGAATGGTTAGCTCACATTATTTTCTTGTCTTACGAAACACGCTAAAGAACCCGTTCCTTTAGTTATTTGTTTAGTCTTTCAACATAACAGACAATGAACTAAAGGAAATTAGTGGGAAAATAAGCTGGAATAATGCCACTCTGATACTAAGTTTAACAAGCATTTAATGATTATGCACATAGAAATGATTTTCCGAAAATCCACATTTTTTTATGGATTGTTTTGAAAATTTCACAGAGATTGCATTGCTCTAAGTTAATATGTATGCCAAATTCCTTCATATTGAATATAGCCGTATATGCGTAGGATTATAATTTATTTTATTAAGCTTATTACATAAATATGTTCTATAACCAAAATTTCCCACGCGTGTTATTATTTGAAATAAAAAATTGGTTGAAACTTTTGCAATTGGAGTTTTGCATTAAAAGAATAAATAGAATGAAAGCATATTTTAAATATTTTGATTTAATTTACGAATTATAAAATTCGTTATACTTATAAGAAAATTTAATCCTTAAAATTAAACTACTTTTCAAAGAAAAATTATTATTCAAATATGATGAATTTTATCCTGCAGAATGTTAACTATGGATGTTGAGCATTTTCATGGAAATTGTAATGTAATTTAAACAAAAACTGAGCGCATGGAAAATTTTGAAAGTGTGAAAGTGTGTTTTCAGAAAATCACAGCTTTATAAAATAGTATGCTAGTATTGTATGATTTATAGAGCCAAAGGTGATAAGTTTTTCTCCATCCCTTACGTTTAGCAGCTATGCAAAATTCCGTAAAATTCATCCAGAATAAAGTAGTCTTCAGAGGTTATTTCCAGAAAATTCAAGATATACATTTTATTTGTCAGGTAACTATCCTTAATATCTGATATGTTAATTAAAATCGTACAAGTCATTTTTGAGAAAATCAAAATTTTCTAAAAAAGTTCCATGTAAAGTGTAGTTTGGGGTGGGAGGATTTTTCTCAAAAATCTCTATGTCGCATCCCTGGAAGATACTAAACTTAAATATCAAGTTTAGTATTTTACCGACTTTTTGTTTTTTAGTTATAGTGGTCACAGACACACTGACGCACGGACACACACAAACACATACATACATGGACCTTTTTATGAAAATGTTTTTTTTTTTTTTTACAGAGGATTCTAAAACATATATTTCCGGTGAAATCTCAGTATCGAAGTTTTGGGTGCAGTGCAATACCTTCTCTATGCACACACTACGTGTAGAGCAAATAAAAAGAACGTTATCTTCAGGTGTAGTCTTAATAGGAACACCTCATAAAGAAATGTTAGTGAGAGTCTCTAATACTTCTAGAGCCAAGTGTAAAACGAAAATCAATTTTGATAAAGATGGAAATAAAAACTGAGAAGAGACCTTTTGTGTTGTATGTGGGAAATCTCACGAGGATACAGTACAACAAATGCTCATGAAGACTGTGCTGATATAAATGATTCATTTTATTACTTTTGTGATAGCTACATTGTGGAGTGAAATCCCTCTCTAATTTGGAACAAAAACGTGAAAATATTAACAGTGTCCACAAACCTTTGGGTGAAATTGATATAAGGTGATATTAGTTTTGTAAAAGGCAATCTGCTCCACTCCGATATTTGTAAGAATAATATACATAGTGATTATTCCAGATCTAAATTAAGTGTTAATATAAATTTCAATCATTTAAAGTGAATATAAAGGTATATCAATAATATAAATGTATTATATAGTGGCCCAATTTACAGACCCTCTCAGACCAAATTACATGCCTCTGATCCAAAATATATGCATTAGAAAACAAACTGTTACTATAATTTGCAAATTAAGTAGCTGGAACTAAACCTTGAAAACTCTCATAATGGTAAAGTTCATTTCATTAACACGTTAAAGTAAGTTGTGGATTTGACGAAGGTTTTCTGTCCAGATATTAGCACTTAGGTGTCCAAATTACACGGACTTCCTCTGCCCTATAAAAAAGGACCAACCCAAGAAGAGCAGTGAAAGGAAAAGAAGTAATAAAAACTCAGTTAAAGTGTTTGGAAAGTAACATTTTGTAAACCCTACTCTCTATATCAGTTCATGTTAGTTTACAAAGTAAAGAAAATCTGATGCGTTCCATTCACATAACTTTCTCTACTTCTGTGTAACAAATTATTGTTAATAAGCTTATTCTTCTATCTATTTCAAGCTAATCAAGAAAAAATTAGAAGAAATTGTCTTATTACTTGCTTCCATGTAAATAGAAGAAAATATGGGAGTATCTTAGGTTAAAGTGAAGTCAGAAGCTGATTACTAGGTGAATGAAGCTCCTTTGTTTGCATACGAATTGATAGACTCCTGTATGAAAAAATTACAAGTTATTCAAAGCTGAAACCAAAAACAAGGAATATCTCAAAAACGATCAAATCCTCGAAAAAAATCATACAACATAAATTGTGTGTTTTCATGTGCTCTACATTTGTTGTGTGGTAAGTTTTTGTCCATTTCTTACGGTTTACCAGTTATCAAAATTCCTCCAGAATAAAGTAGTCTTCAGAGGCTATTCCCAGAAAAGTCAAGATATACATATTATTTGTCAGGTAAATATCTTTAACATACGATATTTTAATCAAAATCGTTAGAGGCATTTTTGAGAAAATCAAAATTTTCGAAAAAACTTCCACATAAAGGGCAGTTGGGGGTGGGGGGATTTTCTTGCAAATCTTCGTGTCGCATCCTTGGAAGATACCAAACTTAAATACTAAATTTGGTATTTAACGGTCTTTTCGTTTTTGAGCTATGCTGTCCACAAACACACATACACGCACATACACGGACCTTTTTCCAAAAATGTTTTTTTTGGATTCAGGGGGACCAAAACGTGTATTTCCGGTGGAATCTCGGTATCGAATTTTTGGGT
Source organism: Hymenopus coronatus (assembly GCA_030762935.1). Taxonomy (NCBI): domain Eukaryota; kingdom Metazoa; phylum Arthropoda; class Insecta; order Mantodea; family Hymenopodidae; genus Hymenopus; species Hymenopus coronatus. Next base: position 76,785,452 of record CM060883.1, read on the forward strand.
GGAATACAATACCTTTCCTATACACTATGTACATAGTACGTGTAGAGAAAGTAATTATGCACTAAAGTTATAGCTCTGCAGGTTTATATCTCCTAGTGTTAATCCTTCAAACTATTCTCTTTTAGTAGATTCTTCTCTCTCTCTCTCTTTTTCTCTCTCCCTCTCTCTCCCTTTCTCTCTCTCTCTCTCTCTTTCTCTGCTGACTGCCTCAGCGGTGAGCGTTGAGAGTTCTCTAAGAGAGTATGCGTGGTTGCGAAAATGGACAATGTATTTATTTACATTATGCGTTGGTTTAATTTATGACATTCTTTATTGCTATTATTCCTTCATTTTCTCATAATTTTTTCATACAAAGATTTTAATTTAATAAGATATTAGTTCTTGTATCACCTTATATCTATGTGTCAATGTTATTCATAAAAATCTCATGAGTTCCATTCACTAGACTTTCTCTACATCTCTGCAACAAATTATTGTTGAAAAGCTTATGCCTCCATTTACTTCACGCTAATCGAGAAAAAAATAGCCGAAACAGTCTTATTACTTGTTTCCTTGTAAGTAAAAGCGAAGTAAGGGAGGACCATCGGTTAAAGTGATAGTCAAAAACTGGTGGCTATGTGTTCCTTTTGTATTTTCTTTGTTTGTATGGACAGAAGTTGACAGATTACAGTATGATTTTCAAAGCTGAAACTAAAAAGAAGAAATATCTTAAAAACGACCAACTCCACGAAAAAATGTATATTACATAAATTGTGTGTTTTAACGTGCTCTACATTTTTGTGTGGTAAGTTTTTGTCTTACGGTTGTTTAGTTATGCAAAATTCCGTAAAGTTGATCCAGAATAAAGTGATCGTAAGAGGCTGTTCCCAGAAAATTCAAGATAATTTATTTCTCAAGTAAATATCTTTAATATACGATATTTTAATCAAAATCGTTAGAACCATTTTTAAGAAAATCAAAATTTTCAAAACAATGCCATGTAAAGGGTAGTTTGGGGTAGGGGGATTTTTCTCAAAATCTTCGTGTGCATCCCTGAAAGATACTAATCTTAAATACCAAGTTTGGTATTTTACCGACTTTTCGTTTCTGAGTTACCGTGTTCACAGACACACGGACACACACTCGGGCCCTTTAGTGAAAATGCTCTTTTTGGATATAAGGGACCCTGAAACATATATTTCCGGTGAAATCTCGGTATCGAATTTTGGGTGGAGTGCAATACCTTATCAATACAGTATGCACATAGTGTGTGTAGACAAAGTAAAAATTATATAGCATAAATTGTGTGTTTTAATGTGCTCTACATTTTTTGTTTGGTAGGTTTTTGTCCATCTCTTACGGTTTAGCAGTTATGCAACTTTTCGTAAAATTCATCCAGAATAAAGTAGTCTTCAGAGGCTATTCCCAGAAAAATCAAGATATACATATTATTTGTCAGGTAAATATCTTTAATATATGATATTTTAATCGAAATCTTTAGAGTCATTTTTCAGAAAATCAAAATTTTCGAAAAAAGTCCCTTATAAAGGGTAGTTGGGGGTGGTGGGATTTATCAAAATCTTCGTGTGGTATCCCTGGAAGATACTAAAGTTTGGTATTTTACCGACTTTTCGTTTTTGAGTTATCGTGTTCACAGACACACACACGCGCGCGCGCGTGCGCGCGGACCTTTTCCTGAAAATATTTGTTTGGATACAGGGGACCCTAAAACGTATATTTCTGGTGAAATCTCGGGATCGAATTTTTGGGCGGAGCGCAATACCTTCTCTATACACTATGTACATAGTACGTGTAGAGAAAGTAAAAACCAATGTCAGAGCCGAGATTTGAACCACGGATCTCCCTCTCTAGCTGGCTGCTCTACCACTGAGCTACCATAGCAACATGCCGCCACGATACTAAATTTCTCAACTTACCGGCATGTTTCTCGGGAAATCACAAGGTAGTCGAACTCTTGTCCTACCCATGGCTTGTGTGAAAAAACAATTAATCAATTTCAATTAACCATATTATTTAGCTATACTATGAATTCTGGGACTTAAAGTGCTTACAACATTGTAAGTTTCCATTGGGTTATGATATCTCAAAATAATTTGAGATCACATTGTGTTATGCCGACATGTTGCCATGGTAGCTCAGTGGTTGAGCAACCTGCTAGATACCGGTATATCGGTGGTTTAGATCCCGGCTATGGCATTTAGTCTGACTCTATCTATCCAACTCCTTGTGTGGAAAAACTATTAAATCAAATAGATAAATTGTTCTTTACGGGACATCAGACCATGTCTTCCAGTATCACAAGCAGCGCTGTAGTATACCACTGTGCTGCGAAATATAAATTGGTGTAGGCTACACTATATCACCGGTCTCTGCCTTTTTCAGGTTAAAACAGAACACGAGCGCTCACCGTGTCCGAAGATATCCCGTGCGATGCAAAGCGAGCAGACGGGGATGCGCATGTGCGACACGTAATCCGCTTTCCAGTCCATGTGCGGCCCCAGAGCTTTTAGTCCACCTTCGAGATACATCCTGGGATTTTGAAGTGATATGCGGCCCAAAAATACCGTATTACTTACACAATATGTCCTCATTTTGGAAATTAGTTTTGCCTGTAGAGATGTGTAAACATTTTATCATTGATTAATACCAGTGAAGAACTTCTATCAGGTATGCTAAAATAGCGTTGTAAAGATATAGCCATGTTGGAACTTCATCTAACATGGTGAAAGGTGTGCCCTTGAGCTTTATAAAGACAGAAACTTAAATGAAATTGCATTTACGAACTCTAATCTAGTCATGAAGTTCTGTTACAGTATCATTTTCATTCTGACGAAATCATTTTTTTTTTCTGACCTAGTTGATGGTGTCTGCTTTTCAGTGAAAAGGCAGTTACACCAAAACAACGCTACAAATGCGCTCATCATTAGAGAATCTTCCAGAGCGTCGAAAAAGGATGCAAATTAAACTAACCAACGCTCCAAATCAGACAGCAATAATCAGTGGACACGGAAAAACAAAAGCCTACCTTCACAGATTTAAGATTCTAGATAAACCAAGCTGTCCATGCAACATAGAAGAAAAAACTATATATCACCCAATTTATGTGTGTCCGGTGTTAAAACTGTTTAATAGAGCTCATAATAATTGGCCATTGAATAAAAGTGCATTGCTCAATTATTATTTCACACACTTCAAATCGTTTGTTAATTTCATTGATTTTAAAAAATCTCTGAAAGACTAATAATTGCGATATTAAATACCAATCTGTTAAAAAAAATTGTACCATTATATACTGACAACCAATTATGTAACGGTTTTGTGCATAGTATATAGATTTACTACGCTAATGGAGCATGCTTTATTAATGAAGTAATAAATGTTTTGCAGGTTGAATGTTCTTTATATCATAAAAAACTGATATGCTCACACGATTTTCTCTACATCTCACGGCCGCGCCGTGGCCGAGTGGGTAGTTAAAGCAGGCGTTAAGCACTACCGAAAAAAAATCTATATCTCTGTGACAAATTATTGTTAATAAGCTTATTCTTCTATCCACTTCATGCTAATTGAGATAAATATTAGCATAAATAGTTTTATTACTTAGTTAGGTAGAAGGGAAATACGGGGATACACTAGGCTAAGCTGACAGTTAAAGCTTTAAAATGTGGTTGCTATCGTATAGAAATCCGATTCTTTACGTGGCCAGGTGTTGACAAGTTCCTGTATGAGAAAAGTATAAGTACTTTAAAACTGAAACCAATAACAAGAAATATCTTAAAACGATGAACTCCAGAGAAAAAATGCATGAAACATAAATTGTGTGTTTTAACGAGCTCTATATTTTCTGTGTAGTGAGTTTTTGTTTATCTCTTGCTGTTTACTAGTTTTGCAAAATTCCGCAAAATTCATTCAGAATAAAGTTGTCTTCAGAGGATATTCCCAGAAAATTCAGGATATACATTTTATTTTCCATGTAAACATGTTTAATATACGATATTTTTATCAAAACCGTTTTAGTTATTTTTGAGAAAATCAACATTTTCGAAATTGTGTCCATGTAAAGGGTAATTTGGGTGGAGGGATTTTCTTGAAAATTTTCATGTCGCATCCTTGGAAGATACTGAACTTAAATACCAACACACACGGAACATTTTCTGGAAATGCTTATTTTGGATTCAGGGGATCCCAAAACATATATTTCCTGTGAAATCTCGGTATCGAATTTTTTGGTGCAATGCAATACCTTCTCTATACACTATGTGCATAGTACGTGTAGAGAAAGTAATAAAATGTTACGATGATGTATGTAAAACAGCCGAGTTAGTCGTCAATAAAATGACTTGCAAACATCTTTCAGTTGTCAGCATATGGAAACGTTGCGTTCTTCCTAGAAGTTAGGGCGAAATTTTGCATCATCCACGACATAGTTTTGAAATATGTAATGAATAAACTGAAGGACTCTGTCGTCTTTAGTTTGTCGTCCAATTCTGCCGGAAGCAAAAATGGCATACCAACACAGATGTTTCCCCCTTTGAGTCTCAAGACTTTCCATAGTATGTACGTAGTTCACGACGACCATCAAAAACTGAACATTCGCGACAGTAGGTGTGTTCTGTAAGATTCTATCGTATGACCACGTGACATGTATGTTTGGCAAAGAGTGATGTCACATTTGCGTAAATTCAAGTATCTAAACCCAGTAGCACATGGACGAAGAAATCTCGAGCCACTTTTGGACGTGTTTCGTTCGTCGCATCTCAACGATATCCCATGCAGAAAAGAGATCGGAAAAGATGTGCCCTGAATTCGGATTAGATTCCTCATTTGCTGTCCATTATACCTTGCTTCCATTCTTCATACTTCTCCTGTCTTACCTTTTAAGGTAAGAATTTTCCAGCTCTTTAAATTTTAATGCAATTTACTTGAAAATTGGCACACGCATTATGTCTAGCAAATAAATAACACTCCAAAAGCTGAACGCCTAGTTAAATGTTTCTCAGATAGCATAAATAACGTACAAGTTTCCTGAAGCTGTTTGCGCCTTCACATTTGTCAGAGAACTCTGCTGGCGAAATGTTTTTATACCTTAGTGTAGTGAAAGTAAACGTAAGGATTTGATTTAAGTTGAAGTTGTTAGTTGTTTCAATATAAATAAGTCCCTTTTCAGCAAGGAATAAAGCAATCATAAAATGTGTACTTAAATCACTATGAAGATATCTATGCAAATCCATACAAAACTGTAACGCAAGGAATAAATGTCATACCAAAAATATGAAACTAAAAAGAAAACCACATACAGAATGAGTAGGGCTAAAAGATAGCGCTTAAGTGATTTAAACATGTTGGGCTTTTAAAAATGGTGAATCGTGAAAAATATTAGCGAAATGATTCACAAGTGTATATAGAATATTTATATGATATAATTAAAAAAAACTGATGTGTTTCATTCACATGACTTTCTCTACATCTCTGCAACAAATAAGTTTTAAAAAGCTTATGCTTCTATTTACTTTATGCTAATCGACAAAAAATTAGCAGAAATAGTCTTATTACTAAGGGAAGGGAAATAAGGGAGTAGCATAGGTTAAAGTGATAATGAAAAACTGGTTGCTATGTGACTGAAGTATTTGTTTGCATGGATAGGAATTGGCAAATTCCTGTATGAGAAAAGTTAAGTTTTTCGAACCTGAAGACAAAAATAAGGAACATCTAAAAAACTATCGACTACACGGAAGCAATGTATACAACATAAATCGTGGTTTTAATGTGTTCTACATTTTTTGTGTGGTAAGTTTTTGTCTATCTCTTACGGTTTAGCAGTTATTCAAAATTCCGTAAAATTCACTTAGAATAAAGCAGTCTTCAGATGATATTCCCAGAAAATTCAAAATATACATATTATTTGTTAGGTAAATATTTTTAATATACGATATTTTAATCAAAATCGTTATAGTCATTTTTAGAAAATAAAAATTTTCGAAAAAAGTTCTAAGTAAAGGGTAGTTTGGGGTGGAGGATTTTTCTCAAAATCTTCGTGTCGCATCCCTGGTAGATACTAAACTTAAATGCCAAGTTTGGTATTTTACCGACTTTTCGTTTTTGAGTTATCGTGTTCACAGACACGCAGACACACGGACACACACACGGATCTTTTTCTGAAAATACTTTTTTTGGATACAGGGGACCCTAAAACATATATTTCCGGTGAAATCTCGGTGTCGATTTTTTTGGTGGAGTGCCATATCTTCTCTATACACTATGTACATAGTACGTGTAGAGAAAGTAAAAATCGAAGATGATGTTTTTTCAATTGAAAACTCAGTCCTGGTGTAGAAGTAGTGTTGCTATCAAGCTGCTCAACAAAAGTGCGCCCTAAAGGAACTCCAGGATACAGTATATCAGGATATTAGACCAAGTCATCCAGAAAGTGACAGACGATTTGGCATAACCAAGCAATAACGAAAGTTATCAACAAAAAACGTTATTAACAAAGTTTCAGTAACTTACTCTTTTTTCAACGTACTCTTCATTGCTATCGAGGTATTTATTATCACGTGGTACCGGTTTTTCAACTCAGATGTCCTCTTTCACCGCTAAACATCTGAACTTAGATGTCCCACTTTGAGGTCTTCATCGGTTGGGAAATCTTTTCCATCCAAAAAGGCATGTACGATATCCAAAGAGAAACACCAATTTTTCTGGATTCTTTTTATCAACATTTGCTTTCAACTCTCCTGCATAACTGTTTTTGAACTTCCACTCCCGTCTTTATCGCACACACTGGTTCATCCTTGTTTACTCGTAAATTATGCGCTATTTCCTCATGAAGACGGGTTCATTGCATTATCGCTATACACTTGCGCGATTTGCCTATAACATTCGATTGGCCGAACATTTTGTGCATTCCAAAAAACGAGAAAGATTGGTGGTAGAAAAGTGTAACATCGGCATTGAAAAACTGATACCACGTGACAGTAAATGTCTTGACAGAATGGAGATTACGTTGAGAAATAGAGTAAGGTATTGTAACTTTGTAAATAAAGTTTTGTGTTGATAACTTTAGTTATTATTTAGTTATGCCAAATCGTTCGTTACTTTCTGGATGTCCCACGAACTACGTTTGAAACTTTTGAGTTTAGTCATTCAAATGTATTATAAATCGCACTACATGAACAGAATATTTCAGATACATACAGTTGAGTTATGTTACTAAAGTGAATTTTGGGGTCCTAGGGAGGGTGTCAGTCCTGAAATTATGTGGAGGGTAAGCCGAGTACGAAACGAAACATACTTCTAAATTTTAAATTATACGACTTTGAGCTATTTATTTATTCAAATGTAATATCACCAGATGAAAATGTATTTCATGTTGATTATCGTAAAGTATACTTTCTTTCGACTGAATAGGTAATGATGGTTTGGGGTTACAAATATAAAAGAGGTCCAACATAGGCAACTCCCCTATGTTGCTCCTAGACTATGGGGCACGACCTGCTGATTTAGACAATGGATTTGGTTCTTCCCAGTAGCTCTCAACAGAGCTATACCCCCGTCGCTGAATCCTTGCACTTGACAGTTTGGAGTTAATTTGGTACATCCACAGAAAACAGATAAAAAGCTTTACCCGTTTGACTTCCTGAACCAATCACAAAGCAGCATTCCGGTCGGTTGGTCAGATAACGGAAACTCATCTAGATGCCGCACCGTTGCAATATCTGGCTATTTCCAACCACGTGCTCAGTCTGTGAACTCCTTGAGCTGTTTTGTACAAGATACGCATTATTCGTTGTTATTGTTGATAGTGTTTTGATGTTTGTTTGTACTTGAGGGAACATAACAAGACTTTCGCAATTATACAGGTGGATAAACTTTTGCGGGAAGGTGTGGCGAGAGTGGACGCGGCTACATGGAAGAAGAACGTGAACCATGTGCACAAAATAATACGAAAAACACAGGAATTACACGGAATCATCAGTGAATGTGAACCACTAATGATATGTCTTGGTGACGATGTTGATGATGACAATGATGATGATCCTTCCAGAATGATGACGACGGAGACTTGGATGGAATTGTGTCATTAAAATTCTAAACTGGTGAAAATCATTTTGTTATACCTTCCTCTCATTGTAACGGGCTATTTTGCATTAATCTGGTCAATGTATGCTACATGCGTTACAGTATCACTGTTATTTTCAATTAACATCAATAATAACGAATTAGTTTCAGTATTCGTGGCATTCATTTACTATGTAGAGTGATTATATTCGTCGTTACACACTATAGAGACAGTTGTTGTTGTTGTTTACTAGTTACTCTGACAACGCCGCATAGCCAACCTTACGCGAAACCACGAGAACTGGATTCAGCGGCGGGGGTTGCATGTATCTGAAGCGAAGTATATGTATGTTTACATCGTTTCTCTGCGCCAAAAGACAGGGTTTCAACAAGTCAAATGGCGCATTACTATTACTCGTTTAGGAGTTGTTGAACAGGTATTATACCACCTCTAGGTTGCCCTCAACGGATGCAACCCTGCACGCATATTTGTGTGTTACTGTAGTTTCCTACAGCATAGTAAGCACAAAGAAAAAATAAATTATGTTGGACAACACAGGAGCGGAAAGAGTTTGAATACCGAGCCTTACAACATGCTATAATTGGGTAGTGCAGGAAATGCTGGTCGGTGTAAGGAGCAGCATCGGGAAGCCTTGTACACGGAATCTCGTTAGAGCGTACCAACATTGGTATGTTATACACGGCAGCATACATCAGTGCGGCGTTACAAGTTAATGCGTCACATAAGTCGCGCGCATACACTTTGAAGAATGCAAGAAACATGTGACAACAAAGGGCAAAAAAATAAAACACAATGTAGCAGCGACTTTCTATCTGGCCTGACTAATCCTGGATTTGGTCCATGCTCGCTCGTCTATCTGCCTGGAGCGCAGGCCTCGAGCCGCCTACACTGGCAGAAAAGAGAGTAGCACTGTTAGATTATTACAGCATTCATTAGAGTTCGCTAATTACTCCTTGCTTTAATGAATAAGCTCTAATGAACCACTTTCTGTTAATTAAAGGGAGCGCCGGGACAGCTTTTCCCCCCACCCTCTCTCCACCCTTAACAGAACCAAGCGGAAAAGTAGGGGGGAGTTTGCGGGAGTTTCAAGAGTGAGAGAGAAAATGATGGAGGGCAGGAGGATGAGTGGAGATGAGAGGACACGTCGAAGAGAGAAAAAGAGAGATGGGGAAAGAGCCCGAGAGGGAAAGAGACACATAGACCTGGATTACAGGGAAAATGGATGGAACATGAAACACAAAATGCATCTCGGAAGAATTGGGATGAGAAGGAGGTGGGCAAAAATGGAACCTAGGCGTTCTAGAAACCAAATGATGTTCTTATAAGATAAAGTGATAACAAGATATTGGATGTTTCGTGTGTCAGTTGTTTGGTCTTAAGACTTTGATATACCTTCTCATATCGAGCATTAATTCATTGCCCCCCACTCAAATGTCACAACGATTTTCAACTTGCGTTTGTCATAAGTACTATTTACAGAAAAGTTGTAGCTCAAGTTGTATTTAACAAAACTATTTCGCGAATAAAACAACAATAATTAGTCAATATGGACACGATTAATAATATTCCTAAAATACCATTTGTCTTGACGTATATTTGCACCGAAATCACTGCAACTTGATGTCCATATCATAAATCATGGCCTCGTTGCTTACAGAATTCCTTGAACTGGTTCTACACACTTTCTCTGTTGTTTTTACTATTCTGTGGCTTTGAGCTTCCGCCATTATGTACGGGAATATCACTGCACACTGATACTATTATTATGAGGCGAACATTAGGTCAGAGAGAAAACAAATACTCGTGGGTGTGATCAAAATAATCTGTGTTCCATTCACATGACTTTCTCTACATCTCTGCAAGAAAGTATTGTTAAAAAGCATATGCTTCTATTTACTTCATGCTAATCGAGAAACAATTAGCAGAACTGGTCTTATTACTTGTTTCCTTGTAAGTAGAAGCGAAATAAGGGAGTACCATAGGTTAAAGTGATAATCAAAAGCTAGTTCCTAAGTCACTGAAGTTCCTTTGTTTGTATAGACAGCAGTTCACAAATTCCTGTGCGAGAAAAGTATGTTTTTTAAAAGTGAAATCTCAAAAACGATCAACTCCAAGAGAAAAATGTATATCACATAAATTGGCGTTTTAAAGTGCTCTACATTTTTTGTGTGGTAGTTTTTTGTCCACCTCTTACGGTTTAGCAGTGATGCAAAATTCCTTAAAATTCATTAAGAATAAAGTAGTTTTCAGTTTTTTGGGGTTTTCCCTTGTCGTGAAAAGACGAGTGTCGAGTAACTTTAAGCTCCATGGATCCCGAAATCATTTGAGCATCGTTTCACTAATTTTACCGATATGACCAACTAAGTTAAAAGACGTTAAGCCATTAAAAAAAAAAGTCAAAATCTTTAGAGCCAATTTTGAGCAGTTTAAAATGTTCGAAGAATGTTTCAGGTAAAGGGTAGTTAAATACCAAGTTTGATATTTAACAACCTTTTCGTGTTTGAGTTATGCTGCCCTCACACACAAACATACACACATACACATGGATACTAACACATGTATATGGACATTTTTCTAAAAATTCTTTTGTTCAGGGGTTCTCAGAACAAGTATTTCCGGTAAATTTTTGGTATATAATCTTTGGTATTCTGGTGTCCTCAAAATATGTATTATCGGAATCAATAGGGAACTTTTGGGTTGAATGCATTTCTTGCATACCTACTATGCGCATGGCACGACAGTCCACAAGAGATCTTGGCATACCGCCTGGCCGCTGCACTCCCCATTTCGGTCGTCATGAATAGAGTGCAGTGCTGTAGGATGAGATATGATAAGCACATTGAGTCCCCTCGGCCGATTTATGCGGTCTTCTCGATTTGGAGCCGATACTTCTCAATCAAGTAGCTCCTCAATTGGCGCCCCAGGGACCTCACGAGGCTGAGTGCACCCCGGAATAGGTCTCCCAGCCGTACCGGGAATCGAACCCAGGTCTTCCGCTTGACAAGCAGCCGTGCTAAGGAGACTGCCATAGTAGAAACATAATAAAAGAAAGAAAACATACTTACGACACTGTAAGTCGCTATTAGGGTATGTCATCTCAAAATAATTTGAGATTACCTTGTGGTTTAACGAGAAGCATGAGAAATTTAATTTCGTGCCGGCATGTACCCATGTTAGCTCAGAGGTTGAGTAACCGGCTAGAGACCCGGCTATGGCATTGGATTTTTCGGTCTGTCTCTAACTAACCAACTCATGTCCTACACACTTTTTGTTTGAAAAAACAATTAAATCAACAATTTCAGCTTCAATAAATTAACAAAGTAAAGCTGTAGTGAGTATTCTGTTTATATGCCACTTGACGTGATATTTGTCGACGCGATGAAGCATCTGATAGAAGGCTTGTTATGAAGTTCTACGAATTCCATGAAAAGTGACCACTATGTGATCAAAGACCAATAACCAATAACGTAACCACTGCCCATGAATTCAATCGCATTTGGTGAATGGCTAAGAACATGCGGCACTGTTTTAAATAAATCATGCAAGATAACATGTTCATCGTAGTCCGCAAATAGAAAAAAATCTGATGTGTCCCTTTCACGTGAATTTCTCTACATCTCTGAAATAAATTATTGTTAAAGAGCGTATGCTACTATTTACTTCACGCTAATCCAGAAACAATTATTTGCTTCTCTGTAAGCAGAAGCGAAATAAGGGAGTGCCATAGGTTAAAATGATAGTCAAAAGCTGGTTGCTCTGTGACTGAAGTTCCTTTGTTTGTATGGACAAGAGTTGAGAATTCCTGCATGAGAAAAGTGTAAGTTTTTCAAAGCTGAAACCAAAAACAAGGAATGCCTCAAAAAGGATCAACACCACGAAAAAAATATATATAATATAAATTGTGTGTTTTAATATGCTCTACATTTTTTGTATGGTAAGTTTTTATCCATATCTTACGGTTTAGCAGTTATACAAAATTTCGAAAAAGTCATCCAGAGTAAAGTTGACTTCGGAGGCTATTCCCAGAAAATGAAGATATACATTTTATTTCGCAAATAAATATCTTAAATATTAGAGAATTTAATCAAAATTATTAGAGCCATTTTTAAGAAAATCAAAATTTTCGAAACCTTTTCCATATAAAGGATAGTTTGGGGTGGGGGAATTTTGTTGAAAATCTTCGTGTCGCATCCTTGGAAGATACCAAACTTAAATACCAAGTATAGTTTTTAACGCTCTTTTCGTTTTTGAACTATATTGCTCATAGACACACACACATACACACATGGACATATTTCTAAAAAAATTCAGGCCTTTTTTGGATTCAGGGGGTCTCGAAACACATATTTCCGGTGAAATCTCAGTATCGAATTTTTGGGTGCAATACAATACCCTCTCTATACGCTAAGTACATAGTACGTATAGAGAAAGTAGAAAAGTCCATTGCTTTATGACTCAGTAAATTCAAACTAAGCATTAGATTACAAGTTTTCCAATAGTTATCTATGTTTTGAGTGGTATCGCACCTTGGTGTGATTACAGTTTTTTACTTTCTCTAGCCCCATATGTACGATGTACTTAGGGATAGAGAAGGTATTGTAATGCACCCAAAAAATTCGATACCGAGATTTCACCGGAAATATATATTTTAGGGTCCCCTGAGTCCGAAAAAAGCATTTTTAAAAAAATGTCTGTGTGTGTGCGTGAGAGCCTGTGGACAGCATAGCCCCAAAACAAAAAGACCATTAAATACCAAACTTGGTATTTAGGTTTAGTATCTTCCAAGGATGCGACACGAAGATTTTGAAAAAAAATCCCCCCCCCACAAACAACCCTTTACATGGAAAAAATTTCGTAAATTTTTATTTTCCTAAAAATGGCTCTAACAATTTTGATTAAAATCCCGTATATTAAAGCTATTTATGTCCGAAACAAAATGTGTATCTCGAATTTTTTGGGAATAGCCTCTGAAGACTTCTTTATTCTGGATGAATTTTGCTTAACTGCTAAACCGTAAGAGATAGAAAAAAGCATACTCCACAAAAAATGTATCTCAGGACAAAACACACGATTTTTGTCCTCTACATTTTTGTTGTAGAGGTAACCGTTTTCGAGATATTCCTTGTTATTGGTTTCAATTGTGAAGTACTTAAACTTTTCTCAGACAGAAATTGTCTGTTTTTCTTTTGTTCTACTCCTGGCCAAGCAAAGAAGTGATTTGCAATGACAATCGCATAACGATAAATTTTAAAACATTTGACAATTACTTTAGCATAGTGCATTCCCTTATTCCCTTCTACTTATATGGAACTAAGTAATATTCTGCTAACATTTATCTTGATTAGCATTGTGCACAAAGAAGAATAATCCTTTGTAGGAGTTTCGTAGGGCAGCTAGAGAAAATCATTTGAGTGTAACACATCAGATTTTTAAAATCAGCATTGGTGGTACTCTTTCAGAATTATTCAGTTCTTTAATAAGCCTAATTATAATTCAGCTTGAATAGTTGCCAAATGTTGCTTCTTTTATACTTGAGGAGCTATTAGCTGAAGAAGTAAAAGTGAATCTATAGTACGGTGATGCATGTTCTTCTAACAAACAATATTTTAATAAAATAAAATTAGAACACATAATAAAGTCCGGTAGACTGTACCGATCATATAACACCTGATAGGCTAAGTTTGTTGCAATATAAATATATTAAGTATATATATTTAATATAGGTATTTATTTTACTTATATTAAGATCTTATCAAACAAGATTTAACGTCATTCACGTTATAAATTAACATATTTATTTATATAAAGATAATAACCTACAGGTGGCGTCATGGACCACTCGCTTCCTATCTAGGCGACCCGGGTTCAATCCCAAGCGCCCGCTTGTGGGAATTCTGGTGGACGAAGCGGTGTCTGGGTGGGTTTCCTTCGGTTTCCTCCACCACTCATTCCACCAATTGCTCCATCATCACCATCATCTTCAATTTCGCTTCCATATCAGACCATCCAGTTCCAATGTTCATGTCTGGTTATGGGTCGGCCCCTCGTAGCTGGTTCACCATTCTGTGGTTTCGTGTCGTTGGCTCCCCGACAGGCTTCTGACCCCTAGGAATATGCTAGAGGATGTCGGTCCTACAAATACGGGAAGGGCGAGCCGATTATGAAACGAAACGAAAGTAACCTACACAAGAGCATAAATTATTTTCTCTACACGTACTATGTACATATTGTATCGAGAAGGTATTGTAATGCACCCAAAAATTCCACAGGTACCTAGATTTAACCAGAAATACATATTTTGAGACCCCTGAATCCAACAAAAGCATTTTTAGAAAAATGTTCGTGTGTGTGTGTATGACTGAAAGCAGCATAGCTCAAAAACGAAAATTCCGTCGGTTTTTAGGTTTGGTATCTTCCAAGGATGCGGCACGAAGATTTACAAGAAAATCCTCACGCCCCCAACTACCTTTTTCATTGAACTATTTTGATTAAAATATCGGGTATTAAAGATCTTGAATTTTCTGGGAATCGCCTCTGAAGACTTCTTTTTACTTTCTCTACACATACTATGTACATACTGTATAGAGAAGGTATTGTATTGCACCCAAAAATTCGATACCGAGATTTCTCCGGAAATACATGTCCTCCTAAATAAAAAAAAAAAAAAAAAGCATTTTTTGGAAAAAGGTCCGTGTGCGTCGTGTGTCTTTGGACAGCATAGCTCAAAAACGAAAAGACCGTTAAATACCAAACTTGCTATTTACGTTTGATATTTTCCAAGGATGCGACACGAAGATTTTCAAGAAAATCCTCACGCCCCCAACTACCCTTTACATGGAACTTTTTTGGAAAATGTTGATGCTTTCAAAAATGACTCTAACAATTTTGATTAAAATATCGTATATTAAAGATATTTACCTGCCGAATAATATCTACTGAATTATCTGGTATTATCCTCTGTAGACTACTTTATTCTGGATGAATTTTGCATAACTGGTAAACCGTAAGAGATGGACAAATACTTAACACAGAAAAAATGTAGAGCACATTAAAACACACAATTTATGTGATATAAATATTTTTCGAGGAGTTTATCGTTTTTGAGATATTCCTTGTTTTTAGTTTCAGCTTTGAAAAACTTGTATTTTTCTCATACCGGAATTTTCCAACTCGTGTCCATACAAACAAAGGAACTTCAGTCCATAGCAACCAGCTTTTGACTTCACTTTAACCTATGATACTATCATATGTCGCTTCCACTTACAAGGAAGTTAGTAATAAGACTATTTGTGCTAATTTTTTCTCGATTAGCATGAAGTAAATAGAAGAATAAGCTTATTAACAATTATTTGTTACACAGAAGTAGAGAAAGTCATGTGAATGTAAAACATCAGATTTTTTATAGCTTGTATAGCTTAATATCTTTAACCTAAATCGTCAACTCAGACGATGAACTAAATCGATGAAATGATGCTCAAATGGTTTTGGGGTCCATAAAGATTAAAGTTACTTGTCATTCGTCTTCTCAAGATACGAGGAAACACCGAAAAACATCTGATGTATTACACTCACATGCCTTTCTCTAGCTCTTCTACAAACTTCTTACATAAGATTATTGTTCTTTCTGTACCTTGCTAATCGAGATAATCATTAGCAGAATGTTCTTAACTACTTAGTTCCTTATAAGTAGGAAGAAAATAATAGAATACACTAGTCTAAACTGACAGTCAAATGTTTTAAAAGCTGTCGTTATTCGATTGTCATTGCAAATCGCTTCTTTGCTTGGCCAGGAATAGAACAAGAGAAAATTAAAAGTCTCCTGTCTGAGAAAATTATAAATACTCACAGCTGAAACCAAAAATAAGGAATATCTCGGAAACGGTAGCCTCCACAACAAAAATGTAAAGGGCATATATTGTGTGTTTTGATCTGATCAACATTTTCTGTGTTGTAAGTTTTTGTCTATCTCATACGGTTTAGCAGTTACGCAAAGTTTAGCAAAATTCATACTGAATTAAGAGCTCTTCAGAGGCAATTCCCAGAAAATTCAAGATATACATTTTATTTGGTTTGTAAATATCTTTAATATACGGGATTTTAATCAAAATCGTTAGAGCCACTTTTTAGAAAATCAAAATTTTCGAAAATTTTGCATGTAAAGGGTAGATGGGGGGCGAATTTTCTTGAAAATATTCGTGTCGCATCCTTGAACGATACTAAACCTAAATTTTAGTATTTGACGTCTTTTCGTTTTTGAGCTATGCTACCCACAGACACACACACATACCTTTTTCTGAAAATGCTTTTTTTGGATTCAGGGGGTCCTAAAACATATATTTCCGGTAAAATCTCGGTATCGAATTTTTGGGTGGAATACAATACTTCCTCTATACACTATGTACATAGTACGTATAGAGAAAGTAAAAACTTATCCTATTCATCCTAAGCGAGATTCGAACTAGCGACCTGTTGAATTTGAATCAGACACGCTACACTAACAAGGTGGACCTAAAATATTTTGTTAATATTGTGAATACAAAAGCATCACAGGATTCACTGAGGATGTAAATTTTCATATTCATCAAAAGTCAAGATTCTAAAAATGTTAAGGGCAGATGAGGAAAACAAAAAAAACTTGATGTGTTCCATTCAAAAGACCTTCTCTGTAACAAATTACTGTTAAAAAGCTTATTCTTCTATTTACATCATGCTAATTAGAGATATACATTAGTAGAAATTGTTTTTATTACTTTGCCCCTTATAAGTACGTGGGCTGATCAACAAAAACTGAGACTGAATTTTTCCTGCAGTTTCCGTGATAGTTTTGTATCTGTAACATAAATATTTGAAAAGAGCGGGTTTTTATGTATAATGTCGGTAGGCGGCAGCACTCTCGTATCGATAAGTTGGTAGTAATGCTCTATTTTGTAGACGTGCATTTCGCATACCAGACAGTGGAAGTGACGCGAGAGGAGCATCACAGCCAATCAAATTCTGTTTTCGTTTAAACCATACAGCCACCGAAATTTAAAACCTGAAGCAAGCATACAGTGAAGATGCACTACCTCGTGCAACAGTGTTTATGTGGCTCAAGGACTTCAAAGAAGGCCGACTTGTCAGTGTTAATCAAGGTGGGCCTGGTGTTTCGGCTTCTGCTGTGACTGAAGTCAACATCAACACAGCTGCTGTGATTGTCCGGGAGGATCGGCGTATAACACTACATAACCTCAGTGAAGTGTTAAAAATGTCATATGGCAGTGTGTTTACATATATGACCCGAGTTTGTGCTCGTTGGGTGCCACGTCTGTTGCCTCCCGAACAAAAGGCTGTGGAGACAAGCCGTGAGGTGCTGCGTCTTTTTACTGATGGAGGGGATGCATTTTTTAAATCGATTATCACCGGTGATGAGTCATGGCTGCATCATTATGATCCTGAAGGAAAACAAGCCAGCACAGTGTGGAAATCGCCAGGTTGTCCAACACCAAAAAAGGCCAAAGTTGTTCCATCTGCAGGGAAAGTGATGGTGATCACATTTTTTTACTTCAATGGAACGATTTACCAGCATGCAGTTCCCCCTCACACTACTGTAGCATACTACACGTCAGTATTGGCTACACTGAGGAAGCACATTGCAAAGAAACGACTGGGTGGCGACTTCATCATGACAATGCACGGCCTCACGTCACAAATGTAGTTTCTGGCTCGATTCAACATTACCTGTGTACCACATCCACCTTATAGCCCCAATCTTGCACCCTGTGACTTTTTTTTTTATTCCCATCACTAAAGGCAAAGCTTAGGGGTATTCGATTTGAGAACTCTGAAGCAGTGCTCAAGAAAAGTGAGGCGATTCTCAAGGACCTGACAAAGAATGGTCTGCAGCTCATGTTCAAGGACTGGCGGAGATGCTATAAACAGTGCATTGAAGTAGGATGGGACTACTTTGAAAAAGATCATGTAAATATTGAATTGGAGTAATAAACATCTGTGAAAAAAAATCAGTCTCAGTCTTTGTTGATCAGCCCTCGTAGAAGGGAAAAGCATCTAATATGTTCCATTCATATGATGTCCTCTAGTTGTTCGGCAAACAAACCTTTTAATCAATTTCTTAATTTTATTATACTAATCAAAATAAACAGAATTAATCTTATTACAAGCTTCCTTGTAAGTAGAAGAGAAATAAGAAAATGCAAAGGCTGAAGCCATGCCTGCAAAAACCGGTCGTTATGTGAAACAATCTTCGCTTTCCAGGAGTAAACAAACGAGAAAAAAGATGTCTGCCCGTTTGACAGAAGTTTAATTCGCTTAAAATTGAAACCAATAATCCATAATATCTCGAAAACGGCTATTGTGAGTTTATTGAGATCTATTTTTTATGTAGTAAGTTTTTTTATATCTCTTACGGTTGGTTAGTTATATCAAAGTCATCCAGAAGTAAGAGGTCTTCAAAGGAATATTCTTATAAAATTTAAAATATACATTTCGTTTGTCTTAAAAATATGTTAAATTTATTTTAATCATATTCGTCTGACCAATTTTTGAAAAAATCAAACATTTCGAAAAATGTTCCATGTAAAGAGTAGTTGGAGGTGAGGATTTTCTGGAAAATCTTGGTGTTGCATCCTTTGAAGACACTGAACTTCAATACTAAACCTGGTATTTAACCAATTTTTGAGCTTTGCTGCCCACAGAGACACACACACAGATAGACAGACAGACAGACACACACGGACATTTTTTTAAAAATGCGTTTTTTGTGCTCAGGGGTTCCTAAAAAGATGTATTTTCTCTGAAATTTCCGTATCGAATATTTGGATACGATACAATACCTTCTCTATACACTATGTAGGTACATAGTACGTGTAGAGAGAGTAAATTAGGTGTTATAACTTAAATGCACCTCGTACATTGCAGTATCTATAGTCAATACAGGTCAATGATAAAATCTATATAGATTAGGGTGCTTGGTGGTGGCGTTTCTTACAATTGCCCTTCAGCAGCTCATATCTGTGTCTGGAAATTCATGGCGCCGCTTGAACAGAACCCGGCTGTAAACACACAACTTCCTGGTACCGACGACCGCATTTTAATATTTTCTCTTTGTCAGAAGATTGCAGTTGATGCAAAGGAGCATCACCGTGTATAATGTGCATACTTGTTTGTTTTATAACCCGTTTACATAAGCTATAGAAACATCGTTTTACTGCGACAGTCTATGCCAAAATTTCTCCAAAGTCAGCAATCCATTTTAACTTTTTCTGCACGTGCTATGTGCATAGTGTATAGAGAAGGTATTGCAATGAACCTAAAAATTCGATATTGAGATTTCACCGGAAATACATGTTTTAGGACCTCCTGAATAAAAAAAAAGCTCTTTTAGAAAAATCTCCGTGGGTGTGTGTATGTGTGTGGGCAGCATAGCTCAAAAACGAAGAGACCGTTAAGTACCAAACTTGGTATCTTACAAGTACGTGTCGCCCTCCGTGGCGTAATGATTACCATGCTGACTTCATATACCCAAGGTCGCGGGTTCAAACCCGGCGGAGGACAATGGATTTTTTCGGGTGTAAAAATCCTTAGCATGGCTTCCTTCGGAATGGAAGTAAAGCCGTAGGTCCCGTGTCGTAGATTTTACGGCACGTAAAAGAACCTCAAGTCTGATAGAGAGGCCTCTGAGCAAAATTAAGCAGTCTTTCACACCCAATTTAGAATGGGACGCTGAGAACCACAGCAGTTAAAGAGCGTCCATAAATAACACGCCATTTACATTTTCTTCCAAGGATGTGACAAGAAAATATTCAAGAAAACTCCCACCCACAACTTTACATGGAATGAATTATGTCGCCCTCCGTAGTCTAGTGGTTACCATGCTAGCCTCATATACCCAAGATTGCGGGTTCAAACCCGGCGGAGGACGATGGATTTTTAGGGCGTAAAAATCCTTATCATGGCTTTCTTCGGAAGGGAAGCAAAATCCGTGTCGTTGATTTACGACACGTAAAAGAACCTCAAACGTGAAAAAGATCTCTGAGAAAAATTAAGCGGTTTTTAATAGAATGGGATGCTAAGAACCACAGCAGTTAAAGAGTGTCCATAAATAAAGCTCAATTTAATGGAAAAATTTTGATTTTCTCAAAAATGTCTGTAACGATTTTTGATTAAAATATCTTATACCTAAGATATTTACATGCCAAATAAAATGTATATCTTGAATTTTCTTGGCATAGCCTCTAAAGGGCCGCGCCGTGGCCGAGTGGTTAGACCACTCGACTCTCACCTAGACGGCCGGGGTTCGATCCCAAGCGACCGCATGTGAGATTTGTGGTGGACAAAACGGCGCTGGGGCGGGTTTTCTCCGAGTACTCCGGTTTCCCCCGCCATCGCATTCCACCGGTGCTCCATCATCATTCATGTATCATCAGTGTCACCGCCTGCGGTGCCATTAGTAGTTAAAGCGGGCGTTAAACACTACCAAAAAAAAAAAAAATAGCCTCTAAAGACCTCTTTATTCCCAATGCTTTTTATTAAATTTTGCATAACTGGTAAACCGTAAGAGATAGATAGAAACTTACCACATATAAAATGTAGAACACGATTTATGTTATATATATATTTTTTTCGTGGAGCTGATCGTTTTTTAGATATTTCTTGATTTTGGTTTCAGCTTTGAAAAACTTAAACATTTCTCATACAGGAACTTGTCAACTCTTGGCCATACAAGCAAAGCAACTTCAATTACATAGCAACCAGCTTTTGACTATCACTTTAACCTATGGTACTCCCTTATTTCCCTTCTACTCACAGGGCAGCAAGTAATAAGACCATTTCTGCTAATTTGTCTCGATTAGCATGATGTAAATAGAAGCATTAGCTTTTTTAACAATAATTAGTTGCAGAGATGTAGAGTAAGTCATGCGAATGGAGCACATCAGATATTTTACTATATATATAGTAAGTAGGTGAAATAATGTATGCCTTATAAAAATTGGGTACCAAGATTCACATGACTTTCTCTATACCCCTGTAATAAATTATTGCTAAAAAGCTTATTCTCTTTCTACTAATCGAGGCACTCTTCCAGATCGTTACACTTTTCCCAGTGTTTTCCTAAGCCTTCCAAAAGTTGCATTTCGGATGGTCCTCAAAATAGACATCTGATTTGGATTTTACGTCTTCGTTAAATGTGAATCATTTTTTTAAGTTTGGAAATAAAAAAAATGTCAACGGGGAGCCAAATGTGGTAAATATGGTTGATGCTGTAGTGATTCGAACCTTAATTGCACAATCTTCGCCAACGAAACTGCGCAGGTGTGCACTCTGGCATTCTCTTTATGGAAGAGAATATTTTTCTTGGCGACGAGGGCGTTTTTTCTTTAATCCTGTGTTCAATCGGTGCAAAAACGGTGCATAATATTCTCCATCTACTGTTCTTCCTTTCTACAAGTAATCAATGGTTCCACGTGCATCCCAAAAAACCGAGACCAACTCCTTGTCTGCAGATTTCAACACCTGTGCCTTCTTCGGAGCCGGTTCACCTTTAAAACCAATTGTTTCCTCTGTACTTCTCTCTCTGGAGTGTAGTAGTGTTTTATCCACAGTTTATGTATCGATGCAGAAACTCATCAGAATTGCGACGGAAAAGTGCTAAACCAGCTTTCGATTCGAACATACGATTGCGTTTATTCTCCACTGAGAGCAAACGCAGCACCCATCTTGCCCAGACCTTTGTCAGACCTAATGTTTGGTACTCATTTGAGAACAGCGTACCTTGTGATATGCCTGTAGCTCTATTACTCTGATTCGTCGTCTATTCAAAACCATATCCTGGAGTTTGTCAATCATTTCGGAGGAAGTCACTACTACTGGACGTCCGGAACGATGTTTATCATTTGTAGATGTACGGCCACGTTTAAATTCATTTATTCAATTGTAAATTGTTACAAACACAGGAGCAGATGTGCCATGAACTTCGTGCAACTATGCTTTTATATCTTTCGGTGTTTAATCACTGCACGAAAATCCATCATTCTAAATAAGTACAAGATTGTTGATTAAATCACCATTAAATGAACTGTTTGTAGATGACAAGACTTAGAAGAGCAATGTCAAGTTAAAGTACAGTGTGATTTATGTAGAATTGACATTATTCTTTCTTTAATTATTCCGTTGGAAATGCATTCAGTGACCCAATTTTAGCACCAAACTAAGCAGAATGTTCTGGAGTTTCGATTCCTTGTCACTAGATGCGCAGATATTTGTTTTATTCCTAATTGCATTGTTGACAGCTGTTTCGACATGTTGTCCTTGTAGTCAACGTGAAAATGCAGTACGATGTAGAGCTGAGTCAAGGATATTTTCAGCAAGATGGCGCTACATGTCATACTTCAATTTTCAGAAACCTGTGGCCACCGAGATCTCCGGATTTGACATCGCCGGACTTCTTTCTATGGGGTTACTTAAAAGACGGGTTTACGCCACACGTCCCCAGACATTGGACGATCTAAAGCACATCAGCACAAAGGAGATTCAAGCTATTGACAACAGAGTGTTCCAACGAATGGGCAGTAACATGGAACGACGTGATGAGTTGTGCCCTATGTAAGATGGAGGACATTTTCAACATTCCTCTACAATTTGGGTATAATAAGTTGTCGCTAGCATAACACGTTTTGAAACAATTAATGAAAGAAGCTCTATATAAATCACCCTGTAGAATTCAGCTTTGCTTATCTCAAAAACGAGGCTGAACAACACGGTGACAAGAATCTAGATGTACCCCCGCGAATTGTAATCAAAATAATTTCAACTTTATTATGTTGTTACCGAGTTGTTAATTACGATGAGGGTATATGTAATTCATATATGATGAGCAAGTGTAAATTCTGTATGTGGAGTTCTCATTTAAATTCTATTAGTATGGAAACATAATTTCTCCTGGCAACTAAATTGTACGGAACTGGAGCGTTCTATTAGGACCAGGGTTTTCAATTTCTACGCTAACTTATAGATACGATTTTGTAAATAATTCACACCCTGATGTACAACTTTTAGTTGTACCGATTATCCTTGTGCGGATTTTTTGGATTGCAGACTATCCGTGCACTCCCCCAAAAATTTTTTCACCACAAATCCCACATAAGGACGCCTGGGGTCGTACCCAGGCCGCCTTGGTCAGAGGCGAGAGATCTAAGTACCCTGTCACGGCGCGATCTGACACCGAACGAGTGGAAATTCTTAAAAATTACTATGTTAATTATTTTCCCAGCAGTCCACTATATTTTAGAACAGTAAACCGTAAAGGTTTTCAGTTTTCCTCAAAATGCTAATATTATGGATATACTATATGAAAATTCTATTAGAATATGTATTTTATAATGTTAGAAATAATAATTTAATAAAACTGAACCTCTCTGGGAATTTACTAACGTAGTTTGAGGTTGTGCACAAACCGGTTTTGTTAAACAAAGTCGTTCATGAAAATTGGAATTAAATTTAGTTCTGTAATGCAAATAACACTTGATATTGATTATTTTCGTACCTTTGGGAACACGACGGAAATGATAATTATGCCCTATTTCAAAGTAGCACGTATATTCTAAAAATAAATTCAACAAATAAATCCGAGGGACATCCAGAAACTTACAGACGATTTGGGCTAACTAAACAGTAACGTAAGTTATGAACACAAAACTTTATTGTCATTGCTATTAAGGTATTTATGTCACGTGGTACCACTTTCCACGCGGTCTTCCACCGCTAAAGATATAACACTTTGAAGTGTTCATCGGTTTGGAAACCTTCTCCATCCAAAAATGTATGTACGGTGTTCAAAGTGAAACACCGGTTTTTCTGAATTCTTTTATAAATATTTGCTTTCACACGGACACACATACACACATATATTTCCGGTGTAATTTCGATATCGAATTTTTTGGTAGAGTGCAATACCTTCTCTATACACTATGTACATAGTACGTGTAGCAAAAGTAAAAATGTAACCTAACTTTGCAACACAAGTATGCAGTATTTGGAAACTATCACGTGAAACAAATAAGAGGGTATGCCAATGCTACGAATTGCTAAAGTAATAAAAAACAAATCTTCTCTAACACTAATATTTACAATTCTATATGTTTTACCAAGCGAGTGTAACCCAATATACTAAACAACTTCTACGTAGTATTATCTTAAATAATATTTTAAAATTATTTACCATTAGCATACCTTTATGAAAGTTATACTAAACTGAGTGGGAGGTTAGAAATACTTATATGAAATTAAAAGATGAAAATGGGGGTCAAAATGAAAATCCTAAGAATAACATTAACGTTTCAATTTTTAAAAGGTTAAATTACCCAAACATAACCTTTTCTAGTACCAAATTTAGAAGCCGTAGAGTAAAATTGAAACATCTAATCATCCTGGGCTAAACATTCAACACCTTTTGATATCGTCACTAACATCGCTCCATCTTCATGTAACAAATTAAAACTTTAGTGCAACAGAGTCTTCAAATTTATTCGTTTGTTCAAGCATGACGTCAATACTAGGTAGCGAGTTTCTCACGCAAATCCTCTAGAAGAAGACTATCGAAAGACGAGTATGAAGGTCACCTAGTGAAATGGGTCTTGTATCTCACCTTTTTAGTATTTAGTCATTTGGAACACACGGATCTGCAGCTGATTTTTTTACTTTCTCTATACGTGCTATGTACAAGGTGTATAGAGAAGGTATTGAATTCCACCCAACAATTCGATACCGAGATATTTTGGTCCCCCTGAATCCAAAAAAGGCATTTTTACAAAAGGTCCGTGTGTGTGTGTGTGTGTGTGCTTGTGTGTGTCTGCGTGTTTGTGTGTCTTTGGACAGCATAACTCAAAAACGAAAAGACCGTTAAATACCAAGCTTGGTATTTAAGTTTTGTATCTTCCAAGAATGCGACACGAAGATTTTGAAAAAAAATCCCCCCATCCCAAACTACACTTTACATGGAAAACATTTCAAACATTTTGATTTTCTTAAAAATGGCTTTAACGATTTCGATTAAAATATTGTACAGGTATTTAATGTAGAATACTGATTTCTTAGGCATAAGAAACATTTCAATATAGTAAATAAAATAAAACTAATAAGCAAATGAATATAAAAGAACGGGGGGAAAGAGATTGCAGTAACAAATAAATAAATGATTAAAGATATTAAAAGGAAATACATTAGAATAAGCAATAAATGTTAAACAATTGTAAAGAGTATTTATTCTGTATACGAAAGGAAGTTACTGCTGAAAGGAAAAACCAGACATTTAGGAATATTAGCTGCAAGGTTTATTTGGTAATGTGGGTCAGAAAGAAAGTCACTAGCAGAACGTATATACAATAGAATTGTGGAAATTTTGTGTTACAAAGAAGAAACATTAAACAATAATGACCAAGGGTACTTTGGACCTGAAGGGAGCAAACTGTAGTCTAATGTTTTTGCTGTGGTGCCAAACTTATTTGGTGAGAGGAGACCGATTTGGAAAAACCATTGACTGAAAATACTGACCAATAGAAATTAAGAAATGTTTAACTTCGGATCAATTCGTGTCCGATCATAGAAAATAGGAGGGACCATAAGAAATTTGTCTAGGCCCGAAGAGAGGTTACGGTCACGAATGGGAGACGGGAAGAAGTTACTCATAAACTATCAATGGTGCTGAGCAGACGTGTTGCATATATGAACTTCAGTGCTGCGATATAAAGTATGTGTCTTTATTTTAGGAAAGTGAGTGGTGGACAAGGAGTCATTCCTCCGAGTTCACATGGGAATTAGAGCAGGGAATAGTTGGGAAAATAATCTGGATAAATTTGTAAAAGCTTCATTGTAAGGAACTTATTCAGTGTGGGGGAATAACATTGTAAATGAGAAAACGGAAGTCAGAGGGGACAAATAATTTATTGTGTGTGGAATGCATAAACTGGGGTAATCCGAAAGAATAAAGTGTTATTTTTTTTCTTCACACATGCCCTGAGAAAATCCCTAAAAGAGATCCTACTTTTAAGCCCTTCTTATCCTTCCAAATCCTAAAGTAATAAACCATAAAATTCCCGCCACATATTAAAGCCATATCTATTACAAATAAAATGTATATCTCGAATTTTCGGGGAATAGCCTCTGAAGACTACTTTATTCTGGATGGATTTTACGGAATTTTGCATAACTGCTAAACCGTAAGAAATGGACGAAACTTAAAACACAAAAAATGTAGAGCACGTTAAAGCACACAATTTGTGTTATATAAATTGTTTTCGTGGAGTTGATCGTTTTTGAGATATTCCTTGTTTTTGGTTTCAGCTTTGAAAAACATATTTTTCTCATAAAAGAATTTGTCAGCTCCTGTCCATACAAATAAAGGAACATCAGTCACATAGCAATCAATTTTTGACTATAAATTTAACCTATGGTACTCCCTTATTTCGGTTCCACTTACAGGGAAGCAAGTAATAAGACTATTACAGCTAATTTTTTCTCTATTAGATGAAGTAAATAGAATACTTTGTTGCAGAGATGTAGAGAAAGTCATGTGAATGGAACACATAACTTTGTTATTATTTCTTTACTTTCTCTACACGTATTATGTACATAGCGCACAGAGAAGGTATTGCATTCCACCCAAAAATTCGATACCCAGATTTCATCGGAAATACATGTTTTTGGTCCCCCTGAGTCCAAAAAAAAAGCATATTTGCAAAAGGTCCTATGTGTGTCCGTGAACACAATAACTCAAAAACGAAAAGTCGGTAAAATACCAAACTTGGTATTTAAGTTTAGTAGCTTCCAGGGATGCGACACGAACATTTTGTGAAAAATCCCCCCACACCCAACTACCCTTTACATGGAAATGTTTTCGAAAATTTGGATTTTCTCAAAAATGTCTATAACGATTTTGATTAAAATCTCTTATATTTCAGATATTTACATGCCAAACAAAATGTATATCTTGAATTTTCTGGGAATTGCCTCTGAAGATTACTTTATTCTGGATGGATTTTACGGAACTTTGCATAACTGCTAAACATAAGAGATGGACTTAGCATACAAAATATGTAGAACACGTTAAAACATAGATTTATATACATTTTTTCGTGGAGTTGATCTTTTTGAGACATTCCTTCGTTTTGGTATCAGATTTGAAAAACCTATACTTTTCTCATACGAAATTTGTTAACTACTGTTCATACAAACAAAGGAACTTGAGTCACTTAGCAACCAGCTTTTGACTATCACCTATAGTACTCCCTTATTTCCCCCTTTTTATTCAGGTGTCCATAAAACATGTATTTCCAAAGAAATGTGGGTATCTCATTTTTGGGTGGAGAGCAATATATTCTCATTTTATTGTATATTTTGTAAATATAAGGTGGAGAAAATAGCAATGCTATTCTTAATGAATCCACACATGGCAGGTTATTTATTTGAGCTTTATTTAAAAGTTTCATCAGTCTTTTTGAGGAAAAAATGCTAGAATCAAACTCTAACCAACAAAACATATTACCATTAACGCAAGAATAAGGCAAAACTGCAAGTAAATGTTCAGCAGCATTTTGAAGTCGTGTGCAAAAGGAATAATAAATAGTTTTTGTTAGTTTCAACACAGCATAACATGAATATGCAATGTCATTTGCTGCTAGTTCCTGTATTTGCAATTAGCACTTGTGTGTGTTCCTTGTTGTTGGTACTGTTGGAATTCCGTAAATAGTATTACTGAAACCCCTAATTATCAGTATTTTTACTTTATCTACACGTACTATGCATATAGTGTACAGAGAAGGTATTGTACTCCACCCAAAAATTCCAGAAATATATGATTTAGAGTGCTCACAAAAAGCATTTTCAGAAAAAGGTCCGTGTGTCTGTGAACAAGATAACTCTAAAACGAAAAATCTGCAAAATACCAAACTTGGTATTTGATTTTAGTATGTTCCAAGAATGAGACACGAAGAGTTTGAAGAGGGAAAACAAAACACCCAAACTGCTCTTTACATGGAAAAAGTTTCGAAAATTTATTTTCTCAAAAATGGCTCAAACGATTTTGACTAAAATGCCCTATATAAAAGAAATTTACATTACAAATAAAATGTCTATTTTTAATTTTGTGGTAATAGTCTCTGAAGACATGTTTATTCTTAGTGAATTTTGCTGAATATTGCATAACTGTTAAACCGTAAGAGATAGACAAAAACTTTACAAAAAATTTAGATCTCGTTAAAACACAAAATTATGTCATATACGTTTTTTCATGAAGCTGATCATTTTTTTGATATTTCTTGTTATTTGTTTCAGATTTAAAATACTATAACGTTTCTCACACTAAAATTTGTACACTCCTGGTCATGCATAAGAACGGAATTCAACCACATGGCAACCAGCTTTTAAAAGATTTGGTTACCATGTTAGCCTAATGTATTCCCTCATTACAGTGATGTAGAGAAGGTCATGTGAAAGTAACACATAGATTTTTACCTTTTCTATACGTACTATGTACAGAGAGCATAGCTAAGGAACTGCATTGCACCCAAAAATTCGATAGCGAAATTTTACCGGAAATACACGTTAAGGGTCCCCTGTATCCAAAAAAACATTTTTGGAAAAAGGTTCATGTTTGTGTCTGCTCGTGTGCCCGTGTGTCTATGAACATGTTAACTTAAAAAAGAAAAAGTGGCTAAAATACCAAACTTTGTATTTAAGATTAGTATATTTCAGGGATGCGATATGAGGATTTTGAGAAAAATCCCCTCACCCCAAACTACCTTTTACATGGAAAGAATTTAGACAATTTTGAATTTCTCGAAAATGACTAACGATTCTGATTAAAGTGTGGCATATTACATATTTACATGGCAAATATATATATATATATATATATATATATATATATATATATATATATATATATATATATATAACTTGAATTTTCCGGGACGTGTTTTGCGTAACTGGTAAACCGTAAGAGATAGACAAAATCTTACTACAAAAAATATGTAGATATCGTTGAAACACACAAATTATTTCATTTATTTTTTTCGTGGAGTTGACCATTTCTGAGATGTTCCTTGATATTTGCTTCAGACTTTTCTGGCACAGAAAACCTGACCCTGCATAGAAACGTATTTCACCTACATGCCAGCCAGCTTTTTAGAAGATTTGTCTATCGTTTTAGCCTACTGTATTCCCATATTTCCCTTCTACTTACAAGAAAGTAAGTAATTAGGACAATGTCTGCTAATGTTTATCTCGATTATCATAAAGTAGTTAGAAGAATATGCTTTTTAACAATAATATTTTACAGCGATGTAGAGATAGTCATGTGAATGGAACATATTAGATTTTTAGAAAAAGCTCTGTGGTGTGTCTATGAACACGATAACTTAAGAACGAAAAGTCGGTAAACCACCAAATTTTATATTGAAGTTTAGTATTTAGAATCTCAGAAAATCCCCAAACTACGATTTACATGGAAAAAGTGCGAAGATTTTGATTTTCTGTAACGATTCTAATTAAAGTATGGTATGTTAAAATATTTACAAGCCAAACAAAATATGTAACTTGAATTTTCCGGGAATATTGTCTAAAGGCCTCTTTATTCTGTATGAATTGTACCAGTTTTGCGTAACTGGTAAACCGTAAGAGATATTATATACATTTTTTCCATGATTTTTATAGTGTTTAACGTCCGCTTTTACTACTTGTGGCACCGCAGGCGATGATACTGGTGACACATGGAATGAAGATGGAATGCGATCGCAGGGTAAACCGGAAAAAACATCCCTGCGCCGCTTTGTCCACCACAAATCTCACATGCGGTCGCTTGGGATCAAAGTCGATTTTTTCGTGAAGTTCACCATTTCTGAGATATTCCTTGTTAATTGTTTCAGATTTAAAATATCCTGTCAATGCAAAGAAACGGATTAAAAGATTTTATTATACTTTAACCTTATTTACCTTCTGTTTACATTGAAGTAATTGAGACAAATTCTACTAATGTTGCTCTCGATTATTATAAAGTAGATAAAACAATAAACTTTTAAACAATAAGTTGGTACAGCGATTTAGAGAAAGTCATGTGAATGGAACACATCAGATTTTTATTGAAAAAGTGAAGTAAGGAATAGTAGTAGAACTCTCATCAGGCATGTAAAGGAGGAACGGACACTGGCGCTAGTGAGGTAGGTGGGAAGAAGGAACAATATAGAAAGAGATGTCAGATATGGAATATAATAACAGTGGAGGCTTCGCTCGGTGCCCTGGTATGGCTTCATCAGCTCTGGCAAGCGCAAAGAGAAGGAACTTGGGCAAAACCTCATCACTGACCGACCCATTCTGCATTTCTCGTTAATAGCAGCCCGATATAGTGCAATATCGACAATGATGTTCTGTAGATCGATTCTTCCCTTTTCCTCTTCCTCTTTCCACCTCTTGTTGGCATTGTTAACTAGGGAAGAAGGTGAGGGGTCAGACATGAGCAGTAACGAAGGTCAGACAATAAAGTGAAAGATTAATTTGTTACAGCTGCTGTTGTTAATGATGGCACAACAGAAGACACCAGTCTGCAAAGTTTAATCCTTTAGGTCTGAGGCAATATTTATATCCTAACCACAAAATCTGCCGACATTTTGTGAATATTTGATGTTCAAATGTTTTTGTTCTGTTGTATTCCGAAGTTGAAATCGCTGGGTGTAATGTTTATTATTCCTTGTGCTTCGTCGTGCATAAGGGTTTTGATTTTATCTGTGCGATATTGTTTTTTATAAACAAGTATCATAGCTACGTGTTGATTTTCTTGGTTGTGGAGCTAGTTGTAAAAATCTCATGTGTTCCGTTCCATAACTTTCTCTACATCTCAGTAACAAATTATTGTTAAAAAGCATATTCTTCTATCTACTTTATGATAGTCGTAATAAAGATTAGCTGAAAGTTTCTTAATTACTTGCTTCCTTGTAAGAAGAAGGAAAATAAGGGAATACATAGGTTAAAATGAATGTAAAATCTCTTAAAAGCTGGTTGCCATGTGGTTGAAATCCGTTTCTATCCAGAGCCAGGAGTTTAAAACTTTCCGTGTAAGAAAATTGTAAGTATTTTAAATCTGAAACAACTTGAAATATCCCAGAAATAGTCAATTCCATGAAAATGAAATGACGCGTTATTTATGGACGCTCTTTAACTACTAAGGTTCTCAGCATCCTATTCTAAATTGGGCGTGAAAGACCGCTTAATTTTGCTCAGAGGTCTCCCTATCAGGCTTGAGGTTCTTTTACTTGTCGTAAATCTACGACATGGGACCAACGGCTTTACTTCCCTTCCGAAGGAAGCCATGCTAAGGATTTTTACACCCGAAAAAAAAGCCATCGTCCTCCGCCGGGTTTGAACCCGCGACCTTGGGTATATGAAGTTAGCATGATAACCATTACACCACGGAGGCCGACAATTCCACGAAAAAAGTCATATATGACATAATTGTGTGTTTTAACGAGACCTACATTATTTATGCAGTAATTTTTGTCTATCAGTTACGGTTTACCAATTATGCAAAATTCATTCAGAATAAAAAGGTCTTTAGAGGCTATTCCCAGAAAATTCAAGATGTACATTTTGTCATGTAAATATATGAACCACTGTCGCACTGTTGTCTTGACTTGGTCGTCGCAAGTGAATCGCTGTCCTGCCAGCAACTTCTTCAGCGGACTGAAAAGGTGGGAATCAATAGGTGTAAGATCCGGGCTGCATGGTGAATGCTCTAGGAACTGCCAGTGAAATTTCTTAGCTTGCCCACGGTCTTGTTTGCCACATGTGGTCTCGCATTGTCGTGGAGGATGATCACATTGTCAACATCGAGAATCCCGGAGCGCTTCTTTCTGATCGCAGAAGTGACAGCGTGGAACAATATGTGTCGGCATTGATGATGCCACCTTGTGGCATGAAGTCAGGTACGAGTGGTCCACGGCAATTCCAGAATGTCGTTAACATCACTTTGTGAACAGGCTTTAACGGCAATTTTCGAACTCAGAACACCACCATCTCACACTTCTCAAAGCAAGACACCTTTTCCCATATGTTGGCTGCATTTTCCTGTGGATCTCGATGGATTTTCGTCCATTATTCCATAGAAAACGGACCACACTTCGTTGCTCATAAGCCATGGACGTCGCCGGCAGCAGCTGGAAACTCTATGAGTGCCGGCCACTACTTCATGTATATATGTTGGTTTTTATTGTACATTCGCATTCGGTCGAAAAAAATAGGGGCAAAGACTTTTTGATTTGCCTTCGCACTAAACACAATCTTACATTCATACTTCCAGATTCTATGGGGGAAGAAAGATTCCCCGCTCCAGCTGGGAATAGAACTCGGGACTTCCGGGAAAATCACCATTATTGTGTGTATAAATGTCATTAAGATAGCTTAATTATTGTGGATTTTCCAAATTTCACACATGAATCACCTAATGCTCTGGTAGTTTGGTCTTGGCCACTAGAAGTACTGGAAGTGCCCGCTGACTAGCACTGTCACGGTAAATTCTAGGTAAATTTGATCACTAGGTATTATCTGCATATTACTTTGTTATGCCTGTCATAATATTAAAGCCTACCCTCATCATGGAAGCCGTAGACCTGAAACATAATATCCCTTCCGCGTTCGCTTGCGGTTAGTCTGAAATAGAAATCGACTCTTATCTCAGGGCGTTTTAATAGCATTGTTTGGGTTTTACAGATCCAGAATACTTAACAATATCGTAATCATTCCATCACCAGGATTTTCTTTGTGGAATTGTAGTTTATTCACGATCATCTTGTGTGACTCTTGTACGAAACTGGAATCGCTCGATGCAATTATGTGCTTTGATCGAACACGAATATTCCTTCCCTCGCGACTATAACTTATTTTGCAAGTTCCGACAGGAAAGAAAATCTGATTCCTCGGAATAATATGTTTCCCTCCTTAATACAAATGAGTGGAAATTACTTAACGATCCCGCTGCAAATATTTCTGCGTATATAATTCGACGCGAATACTTTAATGTACCCATTTTCTAGCTAATGGCCTACAAGTGGCCTTTTACATGCTTCTGAAAAACTTCTTTTTACATTCTCTACTCGTACTATATACATGAGAAGGCATTGCATTCCAACCAAGAATCCGATACCGAGATTTAACCGGAAATATACGTTTTAGGGTCTCCTGTATCCAAAAAAGCATGTCTGTGAACACGGTAACTCAAAAACGAAAAATCGGTAAGTTACCAAACTTGGTATTTAAATGTAGTATCTTCTAGGGTTGCAACACGAAGCTTTTCAGAAAAATATCCCCAACCCAAACCACCCTTTACATGGAAAAAAATAAGAAAATTTTGATTTTCTCAAAAATGATTTTGATTAAAATACTATACATTAAATATATTTACATTACAAATAAAATGTATATGTTGAATTTTCTGCGAATAACTTCTGAAGACCACTTTATCCTGAATAACTTTTACACAACTGATAAACATTAAGAGATAGATAAAACTTACAGCACAAAAAAATGTAGATCTGTTTAACTCACAGTTTATATCATATACATTTTAACGTGGATTTGACAGCTTCCGACATATTCCTTGTTATTGGTTTCAGTGTTAAACTGCATATTTGAAATTTACTCAAGCGGATGTCAACTTTGGTCCCTTCTCTTTTGATTTAGTCTCGGGAACGCAAAAGAGAAACGAATTTCAATTGCTTCTCATAGTGATAGCTTTTAAAAATTTGATTATCGCTTTAGCCTGGAATATTCCCCTATTTTCTTTCTAGTTATAAAGAAGTAATAAGACAATACTGCTAATGTTTATCTCGATAAGCATGGTATGGATAAAAGAAACATATTTTGTAAGAAGGGGTTGTTTGTTTGTTGAACAGCTGGAGAAAGTATTTGAATGGAACACATTTTAATTTACTTTTTACTTTCTCGACACGTACTATGTACACACTGTATAGAGAAGGTATTGTATTGCACCAAAAAATTATATACCGTGATTTCACCGGAAATATAATGTGTTTTCAGACCCCCTGAGTCCAAAAAAGGGATTTTTAGAAAAATGATGATGTATGTGTTTGTGTGTGTATGTGTGTGTGACTGTGTGTATTTGTTTGTGTGTCTGTGGGCAGCATAGCTCGAAAACGAAAAGACTATTAATTACCAAACTTGCTATTTAAGTTCGTATCTTCCAAGAATGCGACACAAAGATTTTAAAGAAGATTCCTCGACTACTAACTACCCTTTACATGGAAAAAAATTCGAAAATCTTAATTTTCTCAAAAATGGCTCTAACAATTTTGCTTCAAATCTGTTATGTTTATGATATTTACGTGAAAAATAATATGTATACCTACTTGAACTTTCTGGGAATAGCCTCCGAAGACTAGTTTATTCTGGATGAATTTAAAGGAATATTGCATAACTGCTAAACCGTAACAGACAGACAAAACCTTACCTAACAACAAATACAGATCTCGGTAAAACACACAATTTATGTTGTATACATTTTTCGTGGAGTTAACCATTTTTTAGATATTCTTTGTTATTAGTTTCAGCTTTAAAATACATACACCTTTCTCATACGTGAATTTGTCAACTCCTTTCCATACTAACAAAGGTACTTCAATCACATAGCAACCGGTTTTTATAAGATTTGATTAATGATTTAGCCTATGGTGCTCCTTTATTACTTTCTCTATACGCACTATGTACATAGTGTATAGAGAGTGTATTGCACTCCACCAAAAAATTCGATACCAAGATTTCACCCGAAATATATGTTTTAGGGTCCCCTGTATCCAAAAAAAGTTATTTTCAGAGAAAGGTCCGTGTGTCAGTGTGTCCGTGTGCCTGTGAACACGATAACTCAAAAACGAAATGTCGGTAAAATACCAAACTTGGTATTTAGGTTTAGTATCTTCCGGGGATGCGACAAGAAGATTTTGGGAAAAATCCCCCCACCCCCAACTACCCTTTACATGGAAGTTTTTTCGAAATGTTTTATTTTCTCAAAAATGGCTCTAACGATTTTGATTAAAATTTGGTATACTAGAGATATTTACCTGACAAATAAAATGTATATCTTGAATTTTCCTCGGAATAGCCTCTGAAGAATAGTTTATTCTGGGTGAATTTTACTGAATCTTGAATAACTACTAAACCGTAAGGGATGGACAAAAACTTACTACACAAAAAATGTAGAGCACGTTAAAACACACAATTTATGTTATATACATTTTTTTCGTGGAGTTCGTCGTTTTTAGACACTCCTTATTTTTGCTTTCTGCTATGAAAAACTATACTTTTCTCATACAGGAACTTGTCAACTCCTATCCATATAAACAAAGGAACTTCATTCACATAGCAACCAGCTTTTTACTATCACTTTAACCTATGGTAGTCCCTTATTTCGCTTCTACTTACAAGGAACCAAGTAATAAGACCCTTTCTACTAATTTTTTCTCGATTAGAATTAAGTAAACAGAAAAATAAATTTTTAACAATAATTTATTATTGAATTGTAGACAAAGTCATGTGAATGGAAGACATCAGATTTTTCTTGTATTGTGAAGTTTTTCATGGTTGTCTCTCTTACCTTTCGTGTGTCAGAGAATATTCCAAAAGGTTGATAATTTTGATAACTAATGAACATATTGACGATTTTGGAGTCCCAGGATCTTAACTGTCTTAATACACTGTAAACCCTTTCGCATAACATGATATGTGATGAACCTGTAGAAGAGTGAACTGCGTTGACTATTACTTTCTTTTTACTTTCTCACGTATTATGTACATAGTGTATGGAGTAAGTATTGAATTCCACCCAAAAATTCGATGTCGAGATTTCACCGGAAATACATGTTTTAGGATACCCTGAATCCAAAAAAAAAAAAAAAGCATTTTCAGAAAAAGGTCAGTGTGTATGTGTGTGTCTGTGGACAGCATAGCTCAAAAACTAAAAGACCGTTAAATACTAAACTTGGTAAATAGATTTGGTATCTTCCAAGGATGCGACACGAAGATTTTCAAGAAAATCCCCCCACCCCCAACTACTCTTTACCTGGAAAAATGTTCGAAAATATTGGTTTTCTAAAAAATGGCTCTAACGATTTTGATTAAAATCCCATATATTAAAGATATTTACATACCAAATAAAATGTATATCTTGAATTTTCAGGGATTAGCCTCTGAAGAGCTCTTTATTCTGGATGAATTTTGATAAATTTTGCTTTACTGCTAAACGGTAAGAGATAGACAAAGACTTACTACACAGAAAATGTTCATCTGATCAAAACACACAATTTATGTCCTTTACATTTTTGTTGTGGAGGTAACCGATTCCGAGATATTCATTGTTTTTGGTTTCAGTTGTGAGTACTTATACTTTTCTCAGACAGAAATTGTTCGTTTTTCTTTTGTTCCACTCTTGGCCAAGCAAGGAACTGATTTGCAATGAAAATCGAATAACGACAGCTTTTAAAACATTAGTTTATCGGTTTAGCCTAGTGTATTACTTATTTTTATCTACTTATGAGGAACTAAGTAGTAAGAACATTCTGCTAATGTTTATCTCGATTAGTACTGTGTAGAAAGAAGAATAATGTTATGTAAGAAGTTTGTAGAAGAGCTAGAGAAAGTCATGTGAGTGTAACACATCAGATTTTTTTCATAAACATGTTTAGAGAATTATGAGGGCAAACATTGGTAAAAACTCTTAGAACTCTTCGAACGAATCTTCGTCCCTCATAATCTGGATATCGATGGGCTTACGAAAGGCGAAGAGAATAAATGGGATCCGCCAAAAGTTTGGCGTAAAACTCATAGGTTAGTTGCGCATTGGGTGAACGTTAGAAAGAGGTTAGGAAACCTAACATACTACGGACGAAACGATTATTTATATAAAATTAAGGGTAGAAGGTACAGAACCGATGTAGGAAAATGTTCTTTTGTTAATAGGACCATTGAAGAATGGAATGAATTGTCTGTAGGAGCCTTTTAGGGCTGCCCTCTGACCTTAAAGGAGTTTAGGGATAATTGAAAGAGAATACATGTTAGTATTAATTAAAGTAAATAATGTGAAGTAATTAAGGATGCAAAAACTCTATTAATGTTTATTATTATTGCTATTATTATTAATGTGTATAATATTGATAATGTTGAGGCTTCATAATAACTGTTTATAAACTAGCTGCTAATTGACATACTGAATAATAAATTAGGTGTTTAAAAATGCATATATAATATGTTAGTTGTATTACTATTCTTAAATTAATTGTAAGATTATTATTTTAAGTGAATTTTATATATTTAACTCTGCCAACAGGTAGTGCCCAATTTTTAGAGAACAAATGACAGGATAATATAAGGAAATTAAATTTCCTTCGCAAACAAAATTATCTAATGGTAACATATGAATACCCATGAATATTTGGATAAGAGAAACTTTTTTATTATTGAACTACGGCTCAATAATTCATTTGTCTGTATTTATACAGACTACCGCTGAAAACGCGCATAAGGAAAACAAAATCTGACGTGCTCCATTCACGTGACTTTCTCTACATCTCTGTAACAAATGATTGTTAATAAGCTTATTGTTCTATCTACTTCATGCTAATCGAGAAAAAAATAGCCGAAATTTAGTTACTTATAAATAGAAGGGTAATAAAAGAGTGCACTAGGCTAAATCGACAATCAAATGTTTTAAAATATGGTTACTATGGTATAGAAATCCGTTTCTTTGCGTGGCCGTAATGTGAAAAGCATAAGTAAAACTGAAATCAATAACAAAGAATATCTAAAAAACGGTCAACTCAACGAAGAAAAGTATATAAAAGTAAAAAGTATATAAAGTAAATTGTGTGTTTTAGCGAGCACTACATTTTTTTTGCTAAGCAAGTCTCTTAGAGTTTACCATTCTGCAAAATTCCGCAACACTCATTCAGAATAAAGAGGTCTTCAGAGGCTGTTCCCAGAAAATTGAAGATAAAAATTTTATTGGTCATGTAAATATCTTTAATATACGATATTTGAATCACAATCGTTAGAGCCATTTTTGAAAATCTTACCATTAAAAGGGTAGTTAGGTGTCGAGGAATTTTCTTCAAAATCTTCGTGTCGGTTCCCTGGAAGATACTGAACTTAAATATCAAGTTTGGCAATTGACAGGCTTTGTTTTTTAGCTATGCTACCCACATATACATACATACACACACGGACATTGTTCTAAAAACTTTTTTTTTTTTTTTTTTGGATTCAGGGGTCTCAAAAGATACATTTCCGGTGAAATCCCGGTATAGAATTTCTGGGTGCATTACAATACCTTCTCTATACACTATGTATATAGTACATTTGGATAGCGGGGCAGGCAAACACACAGAGTATTTGGAGAAAAATTAAGAACCGCCTCTGTGATATTGACAGACAGCAAATAATTGCGCAATGCACCGAGAAGGTTTCATTGGAAGCACAGTCTGAGCTAAAAAAGCAATACATCAAAACAGGTACCAAACTCATTAGAGAGGGGCTTGCGTGGATTACACTAGGAGCATGGAGGAGCACAAACATTTCTGACGAGAATGGTACGAGAA
Source organism: Hymenopus coronatus (assembly GCA_030762935.1). NCBI lineage: Eukaryota > Metazoa > Arthropoda > Insecta > Mantodea > Hymenopodidae > Hymenopus > Hymenopus coronatus. The sequence continues at coordinate 76,824,170 of CM060883.1, forward strand.
TCTGTCCCATTTGCGAGGAGGAAGAGTCGTGGACCCACATCTTGACAAGATGTAGGGGTACGGAGGAATGGAGGGAAAAATATTTACCGCGATCCTTTACCACCACGAATGTAGAGCTAAAAGCATGTTGGACGCTACTGGTAGGCACGGAAGACATGGATCAATCAAAATCGTTTCAGCCATTTTTGAGAAAATCAAAGTTTTGGAAAAATTGTCCATGTAAAGGGTAGTCAGGGGAGGGGGGATTTCCTTGAAGATCTTCGTGTCGAATTTTTGGAAGATACTAAACTTAAATACCAAGTTTGGAATTCAACGTGTTTTCGTTTTTGAACTGTGCGGTCCATAGACACACAGACAAATACACCCACACAGACTTCTTTATAAAAATCTGATGTGTTCCATTCACTAGACTTTCTCTACGTCTCTGCAAAAATTATTGTTAAAAAGCTTATGCTTCTATTTACTTCAGCTAATCGAGAAAAATTTAGCAGAAATAGTTTTATTACTTGCTTCCAGCAAGTAGAAGAAAAATAAAGGAGTAGCATAGGCTGAAGTATTAGTCAAAAGCTGGTTGCTATGTACTGAAGTTCCTTTGTTTCTATGGATAGGAGTTGACAAATTCCCCTTTGAGAAAAAGTATACATTCTTTAAAGCTGAAACAAATAACAAGGAATTACTCCAAAACCATAAATGCCACGAATAAAATACATATAACAAAATGTATGCCTTTTAAAGAGCTCTGTATTTTTGTTAAGTAAGTTTTTCTCTATCTCTTACGGTTTGCCAATTATACAAAAATTCCCTAAAATTCTCCAGAATAAAGTAGACTTCAGAGGCTATTCCCAGAAAATTCAAGATATACATTTCATTTGTCATGTAAATATATTAAATATATGATATTTTAATAAAAATCGTTAGAGCCAATTTTGAGAAAATCAAAATTTTCCAAAAAAGTTCCAGTAAACGGTAGTTGGGAGAGGGGGAATATTTTTTAAAATCTTCGTGTCGCATCCTTGCAATATACCAAACTTAAATACCAAGTTTGGTATTCAACGGTATTTTTGTTTCTGATTTATTCTGTCCACAGACACACACGGACCTTTTTCTAATTCTTTTTGGATTCAAAACATGTATTTCCGGTACACTAGCACTACTACTGTATATTGTACTACTGTACATTGATCTAAGACTCTCATCCAAAAATCCTTACTTATGGAGCTTTATGTATTACTGAAATATTATGCAAAACCACAAAATAATTCACTGCTTTGTTTTAATTCCATAAAATAATTTAAAAATTCTTGAATATAAAATAGCCGTAATTTTAAGTGCCTTAAATACTGGAGCTACAGCAAAGCATTAGAGGTGAAATTGTACTGGACTCGGCAAGAAAAACTTCAGTTCGACGAGATCCCATTCGCATCATGCACAGTAAAAAGGAAATTGTGCCAAAAAAAGCTGCAATGTAAGAAGAAAAAGAGAGAAAAGGCTGCAGCAGAGGAAAGGAAAAGAAAGCTGAGGGTCCAACCTACCAAACTATGAATTTTAATGTAAGCCATGCATTCCAATCTTTCCTTGTATTCTCGCTATTGATATTTTCGACATTTTTCTTCCTTGCGGAGCAATTTTCCCGTTGTATAAATACATTTTTCTGAACATATTCACAGAGATAGATTGAATAAGAATTGCCCTAGGTTTTACTGTCAGATGTATTTAATCATATGTTTTTAATTTTTAGACGTAAAAATTATATTTTATGACAAAAAAGCTCATTCATATCTTTAAAACATTTTGGAACCTAAACCAAAAGAGACACAGAGTAACCTAGGGCGATTTCAAAAATTAGATGTATTGTAAAACTTGGGTTACTATATTAGACCATACTTTTATTTATTTATTTTTTACTTTCTTTACACCTACTATGCACATAGTATACAGAGGAAGTATTGTATTCAACCCAACCCAAAAATTCGATACTGAGATTCACCAAAAATACTTGTTTTAGGACCCCCTAGATTCAAAAAAATATTTTCAGAAAAAGGTCCGTGTGTGTGTGTTTGTGTCTTGGTGTATGTATGTCTTTGGACAGCATAGTTCAAAAACGAAAATACCGTTAAATATCAAACTTGGTATTGGGGTTTGGTATCTTCCAAGGATACGACACAAGGTGTTTCAAGAAAATTCTCCCACCCCAAACTAACCTTTGCATGGAAACATTTTCGAACATTTTGATTTTCTCAAAAATGGCTCTACGATTTTGATTAAAATCCCGTGTATTAAAGATATTTACATACCAAATAAAAGGTATATATTGAATTTTCTGGGAATAGCCTCGGAATACTTCTTTATTTTGGATTAATTTTGCCGAATGTTGCTTAATTGCTAAACCGTAAGAGATAGTAAAAAACTTACACCACAGAAAATTTAGATCTCGTCAAAACACACAATTAATGTCCTTTACATTTTTGTTGTGGAGGTAACCCTTGCCGAGATATTCCTTGTTATTGATTTCAGTTGTGAAATACTTATATTTTTCTCAGATTGTAAGTGTCCGTCTTTCTTTTGTTCTACTCCTGGCCAAGAAAGAAGCGATCTTCAATGACAATCGCATAACGACAGCTTTTAAAACATTTGACTATCGATTTAGCCTAGTATATTCCCTTATATTCTTCATACTTATATGGAACTAAATAATAAGAACATTCTGCTAATGATTATCTCGATTAGCACGGTGCAAAAAGAATAACAATCTAACGTAAGAAGTTTGTAGAAAAGCTAGAGAGAGAGTCATGTGAGTGTAAAGCATATTTTTTTTTACTTTCTCTACAGGTACTATGTACATGGTGTATAGAGAAGGTGTTGTATTCCACCCAAAATTCAATACCGTAATTTTTCTGGAAATACATGAAACCAAAAAAGTAATTTTTGAAAACAGATCCCTTTGTGTGTACGTGTGTGTATCTGTGGAGAGCATAGCTCAAAAACGAAAACACCATTAAATACCACACCTGGTATTTAAGTTTGGTATCTTCCAGGGATGCGACACGAAGATTTTGAAGAAAATCCCCCATCCCCATCCACCCTTTACATGGAATTTTTTTCATAAGTTTTGATTTTCTCAAAAATGGCGCTAATGATTTTGATTAAAATATCATATATTAATGACATTTACCTGACAAATAAATTGTAGATCTTGAATTTTCTGGGAATAGTCTCTGAACACTCTTCTGGATGAATTTTACGGAATTTTGCATAACTGCAAAAGAGATGGACAAAAACTCATCACACCAAAAATGTAGAGCGTTTTGAAACACACAATTTATGTCATTTACATTTTTTCGCGGAGTTGATCGTTTTTGAGATATCCTTTGTTAGTGGTTTAAGCTTTGAAAAACTTATACTTTTCTCATACAGGAATTTGTCAACTCCTGTCCACACAAACAAAGGAACTTCAGTCACATAGCAACCAGCTTTTGACTTCACTTTAAGTTATGGTACTTCTTATTTCGCTTCTACTTACAAGGAAGCAAGTGATAAGATCATTTCTGCTAATTTTTTCTGGGCTGGCATGAAGTAAATAGAAGCACAAGCTTTTAACAAATATTTGTTTTAGTGACGTGACAAAAACAAACATACTTGACCATAACCTCCAAACCATTCTAGCAAAATAAATGAAATTTGCACTATTACTTATTTGCATTATATTACATTTCTGGTATATATTTCAAAAAGCTGGCATTATAGTTTGGAATTTGAAACCTTCAGTCTTACATGTGTTTAAAAGTGTTATTTCCTCTGATTCAGATCTGCTGCTACTGCTGCTAGTGACAAAGGCGTTAGGGGCGAAGCGATAAATGCTTTATAGTTGCAGCGACAAACGTTTATTAAATTGATGCTCATTAATTATAACTAACACCACTCTAACTAAAATTTCTATTTAAAAAAAAAACAGATGTGCTGCATTCACATAAATTCCTCCGCATCTCTGAAAAAAATAATTGTTAAAAAACTTATATTTCTATTTACGTAATGCTGATCGAGAAAAAATTAACAGAAATAGTCTAACTAGCTTATAATTGGAAAGGAAATAAAAGAGTATATTAGGCTAAATCGACAGTAAAATATTTTAAAATCCGGTTGCTACGTGATTGAACTACCTTTGTTTGTATGGACAGCAGTTTACAAAATCTGTATAAGAGTAGTATATGTACTTTAAAAGCTGAAACTAATAGCAAGGAATACCTAAAAAACGGTCAACACCACAAAATTTATCCAGAATAAACATGTCTTCAGAGGCTATTCCTTGAACATTGATGATATACGTTTTATTTGACACATCTTCAATATAAGAGATTTTCATTAAAATCTTTAGAGCCATTTTTGAGAAAATCAAAACTTTCGAAATTCTCCGAGGATATTAAATATAGACACCAAGTTTGGTTAATGTAGAACTATTCGTTTTTGACTTAAGCTGTTCACACCCACATTCACTGATATTTTTCTAAACATCTGATGCATTCCATTTTATGATTTACTCTACATACCGGTAAAAATTATTGTTAAAAACTAATTGTTCTTTCTACTTCATGCTAATCGAGATGAACATTAGCATAATTGGTCTTATTGCTTGCTTTGTGATGCATCCCTTGCAGGTACCTTCAATGGAAGTTTGGCAACCAATATGATTACTACTACCACTACCACCACTACTACTACAATCACTACTACTACTACCACTATTACAACTACTACTACCACTACTACAACTACTACTATCTCTACCACTACCATTACCACCACTACTACAACCACAACTATTACTACCACTACTACAACTACTACTATTTCTACCACTACTACTACCACTACTACCACCACTACTACCACAAATATTACTACCACTACTATAACTACTCCTATCTCTACTACTACTGCCACTACCGACACTACTACTACCACTACCACCACTACTACTACCACAACTATTACTACCACTACTACAACTACTATCTATACCACTACTACTACCACTACTACTACCACTACCGCCACTACTACTACCACTACCACCTCTACTACTACCACAACTATTACTACCACTACTACAACTACTACTATTTCTACCACTACTACTACTACCACCACTACCACCACCACTACCGCCACTACTACTACCACTACCACCACTACTACCACAACTATTACTACCACTAGTGCAACTACCACTATCTCTACCACTACTACTACCACTACTACCACTACCACCACTACTACCACTACTACAACTACTACTATTTCTACCACTACCACCACTACTACTACCACAACTATTACTACCACTACTACTACTATCTCTACCACTACTACTACCACTACTATCCACTACTACTACCACAACTATTACTACAACTACTACAACTACTACCATCTCTACCACTACTACTACCACTACTACCACTACCACCACCACTAACACTACCACTACCGCCACTACTACTACCACTACCACCACTACTACTACCACAACTATTACTACCACTACTACAAATACTACTATATCTGCCACTAGCACTACCACTACTAGAACTACCACCACTACTACTACCAAAATTATTACTACCCCTCCCACCAATACTACTATCACAATTATTACTACCACTATCGCCACCACTACTACCACCATTACCACTACCACTAACGCCACTACTACTACCACTACTACTACCACAACTATTACTACCACTACTACAACTACTACTATCTCTGCCACTAGCACTACCACTACCACCACTACTACTACCACAACTAATACTACTACTACCACCACTAACACTACCACCACTACCACCACTACCACTACCACCACTACCACTACCGCCACTACTACTACCACTACCATCACACTACTACCACAACTATTACTACCACTACTACAACTACTACTATCTCTACCACTATACTACCACTACCACAACAACTACTACCACTACCACCACTACTACCAAAACTATTACTACCACTACTACAACTACTACTATCTCTACCACTATACTACCACTACCACAACAACTACTACCACTACCACCACTACCACTACCACAACAACTACTACCACTACCACCACTACTACCACAACTATTACTACCACTACTACAACTACTACAACTACTACTATCTCTACCACTACTACTACCACCACCACCACTACTAACACAACTATCACTACTACCACAACTATTACTAACACTACTACAACTACTACAACTACTAATATCTCTACCATTACCACTACCACTACCGCCACTACAACTACCACTACCACCACTACTACCACAACTATTACTACTACCGCAACTATTACTACCACTACAACAACTACTACAACTATTACTATCTCTATCACTACTACTACCACTACCACCACTACTAACACAACTATTACTACCACTACTACAACTACTACTACCACTACCACAACTATTACTACCACTACTACAACTACTACTACCACCACTACTACTACCACAACTAATACTACCACTACCACTACTACAACTACTACTATTTCTACCACTACTATTACTACCACCACTACCAGCACTACTACTACCACAACTATTACTACCACAATTATTACCACCACTACTACCACTACCACTACTACAACTACTACTATCTCTACCACTACTACCAGTACCACCACTACTACTACCACAACTATTACTACCACTACTACAACTACTACTACCACTACTACTACCACAACTATTACTACCTCTACTACAACTACTACTACCACCACTACTACTATCACAACTATTACTACCACTACCACTACTACAACTACTACTACAACTACCACCACTACTACTACCACAACTATTACTACCACAACTATTTCCACCACTACCACTACTACCACTACCATTACTACAACTACTACCTCTACCAGTACTGCTACCACTACCAGCACTACTACTACCACAACTATTACTACCACTACTACAACAATTACTATCTTTACCACTACCACTACCACCACTACTACTACCATAACTATTACTACCACTACTACAACTACTATCTCTACCACTACTACTACCACTACCACCACTACTACTACCACAATGATTACTACTCCTACCACTACCACTACTACTACCACTACCACTACTACCACTACCACTACTACAACTACTACTATCTCTACTACTACTAACACTACCACCACTACTACAACTACTACTATCTCTACCACTACTACTACCACTACCACTACTACCACTACCACTACTACAACTACTACTATCTCTACTACTACTACCACTACCACCACTACTACTACCACAACTATTACTACCACAACTATTACTACCACTACTACAACTACTACCATCTCTACCACTACTACTACCACTACTACCACTACTACTACCAAAACTACTACTACCACTACTACCACTACCACCACTACTACCACAACTATTACCACCACTACTACGACTACTACTACCAACAGTACTACTACCACAACTATTATTACCACTACCACTACTAAACTACTACTATTTCTACTACTACCACTACCACCACTACTACTACCACAACTATTACTACCACTACTACAATTACTACTATCTCTACCACTACTACTACCACTACTACCACTACTACTACCACAACTACTACTACCGCAACTATTACTACCACTACTACAACTACTGCTATATCTACCACTACCACTACTACCACTACCACCACCACTACTACCACAACTATTACTACCACTACTACAACTACTACTATTTCTACCACTACTACTACCACTACTACCACCACTACTACCACAACTATTACTACCACTACTATAACTACTCCTATCTCTACTACTACTGCCACTACCGACACTACTACTACCACTACCACCACTACTACTACCACAACTATTACTACCACTACTACAACTACTATCTATACCACTACTACTACCACTACCGCCACTACTACTACCACTACCACCACTACTACTACCACAACTATTACTACCACTACTACAACTACTACTATTTCTACCTCTACTACTACTACCACTACCACCACCACTACCGCCACTACTACTACCACTACCACCACTACTACCACAACTATTACTACCACTAGTACAACTACCACTATCTCTACCACTACTACTACCACTACTACCACTACCACCACTACTACCACTACTACAACTTCTACTATTTCTACCACTACCACCACTACTACTACCACAACTATTACTACCACTACTACTACTACTATCTCTACCACTACTACTACCACTACTATCCACTACTACTACCACAACTATTACTACCACTACTACAACTACTACTATCTCTACCACTACTACCACTACCACCACCACTACTACTACCACAACTATTACTACCACTACTACAACTACTACAATCTCTACCAATACTACTACCACTACTACCACTACCACCACCACTAACACTACCACTACTACTACCACTACCACCACTACTACTACCACCACTACTACTACCACAACTATTACTACCACTACTACAAATACTACTATCTCTGCCACTAGCACTACCACTACTACCACTACTAGAACTACCACCACTACTACTACCAAAATTATTACTACCCCTACCACCAATTCTACTATCACAATTATTACTACCACTATCGCCACCACTACTACCACCATTACCACTACCACTAACGCCACTACTACTACCACTACCACCACTACTACTACCACAACTATTACTACCCCTACTACAACTACTACTATCTCTGCCACTAGCACTACCACTACCACCACCACTACTACCACAACTAATACTACTACTACCACCACTAACACTACCACCACTACCACTACCACCACTACCACTACCGCCACTATGACTACCACTACCATCACACTACTACCACAACTATTACTACCACTACTACAACTACTACTATCTCTACCACTACTACTACCACTACCACAACAACTACTACCACTACCACCACTACTACCACAACTATTACTACCACTACTACAACTACTACAACTACTACTATCTCTACCACTACTACTACCACTACCACCACTACTAACGCAACTATCACTACTACCACAACTATTACTACCACTACTACAACTACTACAACTACTAATATCTCTACCATTACCACTACCACTACCGCCACTACAACTACCACTACCACCACTACTACCACAACTATTACTACCACTACTACAACTACTACAACTACTACTATCTCTACCACTACTACTACCACTACCACCACTACTAACACAACTATCACTACTACCACAACTATTACTACCACTACTACAACTACTACAACTACTAATATCTCTACCATTACCACTACCACTACCGCCACTACAACTACCACTACCACCACTACTACCACAACTATTACTACCACTACTACAACTACTACAACTACTACTATCTCTACCACTACTACAACCACTACCACCACTACTAACACAACTATCACTACTACCACAACTATTACTACCACTACTACAACTACTACAACTACTAATATCTCTACCATTACCACTACCACTACCGCCACTACAACTACCACTACCACCACTACTACCACAACTATTACTACTACCGCAACTATTACTACCACTACAACAACTACTACAACTACTACTATCTCTACCACTACTACTACCACTACCACCACTACTAACACAACTATTACTACCACTACTACAACTACTACTACTACCACAACTAATACTACCACTACCACTACTACAACTACTACTATTTCTACCACTACTATTACTACCACCACTACCACCACTACTACTACCACCACAACTATTACTACTACAATTAATACCACCACTACTACCACTACCACTACTACAACTACTACTATCTCTACCACTACTACCAGTACCACCACTACTACTACCACAACTATTACTACCTCTACTACAACTACTACTACCACCACTACTACTATCACAACTATTACTACCACTACCACTACTACCATTACTACTACTACAACTACCACCACTACTACTACCACAACTATTACTACCACAACTATTTCCACCACTACCACTACTACCACTACCATTACTACAACTACTATCTCTACCACTACTACTACCACTACCAGCACTATAACTACCACAACTATTACTACCACTACTACAACTATTACTATCTTTACCACTACTACTACCACTACCACCACTACTACTACCATAACTGTTACTACCACTACTACAACTACTATCTCTACCACTACTACTACCACTACCACCACTACTACTACCACAATGATTACTACCACTACCACTACCACTACTACTACCACTACCACTACTACCACTACCACTACTACAACTACTACTATCTCTACTACTACTAACACTACCACCACTACTACTACCACAACTATGACTACCACAACTATTACTACCACAACTATTACTACCACAACTATTACTACCACTACTACAACTACTACTATCTCTACCACTACTACTACCACTACCACTACTACCACTACCACTACTACAACTACTACTATCTCTACTACTACTACCACTACCACCACTACTACTACCACAACTATTACTACCACAACTATTACTACCACTACTACAACTACTACTATCTCTACCACTACTACTACCACTACTACCACTACTACTACCAAAACTACTACTACCACTACTACCACTACCACCACTACTACCACAACTATTACCACCACTACTACGACTACTACTACCAACAGTACTACTACCACAACTATTATTACCACTACCACTACTACAACTACTACTATTTCTACTACTACCACTACCACCACTACTACCACAACTATTACTACCACTACTACAATTACTACTATCTCTACCACTACTACTACCACTACTACCACTACTACTACCACAACTACTACTACCGCAACTATTACTACCACTACTACAACTACTACTATATCTACCACTACCACTACCACTACTACCACTACCACCACCACTACTACCACAACTATTACTACCACTACTACAACTACTACTATTTCTACCACTACCACTACTACTAAAACTACTACCACTATTACTACTACCACCACTACCCCCAGGGGCTTACTTAGAGTAAGTAGGGGTCTGGCGCACCCGGGGTTCCTTAGCTGGATTCTCACTCTTCTTCATATTTTCCGAGTGAGATCCTCCTTTCCTTTTTTCTTCTTCTCCCTTTTCTTTCCTTTCTTCTACCTTCTATCTGGCCTGATGTTTTGCTGCCTGTCTTTGGCTCTTATATATACTTTATGGATTGTTTTGTCACTGATGATTTGTTACGGGACAGGGAACCCCAGAACCGTTCGTGATGGTAGTGGGCAGGCAGGCTCCACCCGACCGTCATCAAGCGACTGCCAGGATCCAAAGGTGATGCTCCAGGCCTTGGATTCCTCTACAGCTACTGGGGATGTTGCTGATAGTTTACCTACTCAGCCGGATAAGTACAATATTGGGAATCTGAAGATCGGAGCTGCTGGAAGTGTATGTAATTTTCAATGTATGTCGTCATTGGATTCCACGGGTTCTGTTGTTCCTGAGGGAGCGTCGATTATGGTGAACAAATCTCGTCGCACAGCTAAGCGACCTATTGCAGCTCTTATTGAGGATGAAGCCGCTGAAGATCTTTCTGAATTGATTGATCGGTTATCTGGCGTTGCTTCAAGTCTTATGGACCTTATAGGGAAACATGTTAACACTAAGATGGAGATTAAACTTTCTATTCAGAAGGTTAAACACATCGCTGACTTGCTAACTACACGGAGCACCTCGGAACTTTGGATGCCTTCTAAATCTAAGCCCAAGCTTGATGCTACGGTTTTGCACTTCGTTGGAGTGAAAACTGACCCGGCACTCTTAGGTATTTCCGGACTTGGCGGATAGGATTGCTGAGGAAACACGTATTGCTTCGGAAATAAGGGCAGGGTTTGCTGATATTGAGAATGCTGCTCATCTCCAAAGTTTGCTGGTTAAGTCTTGGAACGAGTGTTCTTTCCAGACTGTGGAACTTGTGACAGGAAATCCCCTCTTATCAGGTGAGGAAGGAGATTTTGCCATTGTGACGGATGATCCCAATATGAGTCATGGCATTAATCGCCTGTTCAAGGAACGATACCCAGAAATAGTGGATCTACCAAGTGTTGGTGAAGATTTTAGTGGCACGGCTTATTTTGCTTCCATTGCAAAAGTGCTTGTAGATGGCGGTTTTCGAAGCACTGAGCGTTTCATTTTTAAAATCACTGTACCTGCGCTAATAGAGAAGGAAGATGCTCTCCAACTCCTGGGTGATAGATTGTCACATCTGCGAGCCTTGGCTTACAAGCATGGGAGGCGAAAGATTCATTTGCCTTTACCTTCTGGGTGTGATGTGACCATACTCTGGAAGCTTCTTGAGTGTGTTTTTGCGGACTCTGGCAATAACGCGGGAAAATTGTCACTAGTGATGGAGGTCCTCGATTTGGAGCGGCTCTAGAGACTATTGCTCCTCGTTTGGACACCAGGGCTATTATTGTCAACCCTGGAGTACGTACTTACGCTGAATGGCTGAAGGAGGTTAAGAACACTGTGAACTTGCAGGATATTGGAGTGGAGGTACAAAATCTACGGAAGACTCGTAGAGGAGAGCTGCTTCTCACGGTTGATCGTGGGGCTGACAAAGTGGAACCGTTACGAAAAGCTATTATTCACTCCATTAAAGACGCTGTTCTCGGAGGAATGATATGCTTTTACATATTCATGACATTGATGTTATTACTTCCACAACGTAGGTGCAGAAGGCAAACTCACAGGTTTTGGAAGTGGATTCCAACACCGTTCAGGTTACCTCGATGAGACCTACAGCTACTGAGGGTCAGATTGCTACAATTGCATTAAGCGTAGACCTGGGCCGTCGACTACTGCATTTAGGCTCAGTCCGCATCGGCTGGTGTTCCTGCAGAGTTCAAGAACGGTTTTTATTCCACGATGTTTTAACTGTCAGGAGTTTGAACATCGTGCCCACTGGTGCAATGGACCTAATAGAAGACATGTTTGCCTGAACTGTGGCACAGACGGACACCTGGCTGTGCACTGTACTAGTGAATCTTATTGCCTAACGTGTAAAACTCTGGGCCATAAAATTGGGACTAGCCATTGCCCTCGTTATCGCAAACTGGTCAGTGGAGCTATAACCCAACGCCTCAATCACTCCAAATGGCAGTCTCCCATTCGAATTTGGGCCGACCGTTTGTTTTAAGCATACTTCAAAGTAATGTTGAGAGGGAGAGCCGCAATGGATCTCGTGTACCAAACGGCTATGGAAAATAAAGTTGATGTGGTTATAATGGCTGAACCTACTGTCGCTAGGGTTCACCAGGAACAGTGGCTTGTAGATCAGAACACAGATGTGGCTCTAAAAGTCATTACCGCCGATCTTCAGGTGGTTAGGACCGGAGCAGGGGCCGGGTTCGTCAGGTTCGAAACTACTATATATGGCTGCTATATATCCCCAAATGTGGATTTCTCTACCTTTGTGGACTTTTTACGCGTATTGCGCTTGTCTATGCGATGTCATGCAACTGAAGTGCTTGTGGGAGGAGATTTTAATGCTAAGTCCCAAGTTTGGGGATCTCCAGTTGAAGATGCTAGAGGAAAGCTGATAGACGAGTGGTTGGTGGAAGAGGATCTAGTGATGTAAACTTTGGAACAGCGCCGACATTTGTCCGCAAAGAAAGCGCTTCATATATCGATGTTACTTTTAGTACGGCTCCTTTATCCCCGCGGGTGGCAAACTGGCAAGTCTTGGAAGAAGAGACTCTTAGCTTTCATTGATATTTACTTTACGATTTCCTCACAGAAGATCCTCCACGACACCCTCCACTTCCGTGGGGCTGGAGCGTGTGCCCCGAGAGTCTGCCAAGGCTGTCGGCGGAGGTAGGCCGTCTTCTTCACCTCCTGGACACACCGTGTATCACCTCACAGCAGTTTTCACAGGTCCTTCGGACCGCCTGTAAATTAAAAGTGAAACGACACCCTCACAAATCGGCATATTGGTGGACCAATGCTATTGCGATAACCAGGAAACATTTATTACAATGTAGGCGGGCATTGGTGCGTGCTTGTCGGCGAGGGATTGAGGAGCAGATCAACCAGTGCCTTGAGCAGTATCGGAACAGTAGAACTCAACTTAAAATTGACATACTGAATGCTAAGCAGTCTGGTTGGCAAGCACTTCTTGAAGAAGTTGACTTTGACATGTGGGGCAAGGGTTACCAGCTTCACGCACCTTTGCGTCTCAATTTATCAGACGCAAGGCAGATGGAAATTGCTACTACTTTGTTTCTTGTCCATGTCCCGATTACATGGGCCAAGCGAAGTTTGTCTCCTGATGAGGTACGTTGCTTTACACCTGCAGAACTGCAATCCGCTTTGGCCAAAATTAAAGATAAGCGATCACCTGGCCCCGATGGTCTGCTGCCCATAATCATTAGGACGGTTATTAGCACACACTCAGAAGCCAGTCTGGCTGCGTTCAATCAGTGCCTGAAAGCAGGCGTCTTTCCAACTGAGTGGAAGACTGCTCGACTGATTCTGCTGGAAAAGCCGAAGCCCACAAACGGAGTTGTATCCTATCGTCCTATCTATTTACTTAATATCTTGGGAAAGCTCCTGGAACATTTTATATTAGGCAGATTGAAAGAGGCTATTGAACACAATGGCGGCTTGTCCATTGCCCAACATGGTTTTAGAGAAAGTCGGTCCACTTTGACTGCCCTACGGAGAGTGCAGGAACTTGCCGAAGAGGCGAAGTAGTGTTTCGTGGCAAACGACGATTGTGTATGCTAATCACTTTAGATATACAAAATGCCTTTAATTCAGCCCCTTGGGGTGGAATTCTCAGAGAACTGTTGGCTCTTAATGTTCCAGCATATATATATATATATATATACACACACACACACACACACACACACACACACACACACACAATATGCTCGCTAGTTATTAGGATGATCGTCTACTTCTTGTGGGTGCGAATGACGTACGGTGTACCACAGGGTTCAGTCCTTGGTCCCATTTTGTGGAATATCTATTATGATGGAGTATTATAACTGCCTATGCCTCCGGGTGTCCAGCTTATTGCTTAGCCATAATTGCTACAGCTGAGGATGTTTTTACATTGGAGCAGAATGCTAACCATGCGTTGACTGCAGTCAACGACTGTTTGCTACAGAAGAAGCTGAAGTTGGCCCACCACAAAACTGAGACAGTGTTGTTAGTAGGTGGCCAGAAGGTCCACATTATCCGTCTGAAAGTAGGGGCTTTATCAGTCGTCAGCAAGGAGTCCCTGAAATATTTGTGTGTTTATTTGTTGTTAGTAGGTGGCCAGAAGGTCCACACTGTCCGTCTGAAGGTAGGGACTTTATCAGTCGTCAGCCAGGAGTCCTTGAAATATTTGTGTGTTTATTTGTTGTTAGTAGGTGGCCGGAAGGTCCACACTATCCGTCTGAAGGTACGGGCTTTATTAGTTGTCAGCCAGGAGTCCCTGAAATATTTGGGTGTTTATTTGTTGTTAGTAGGTGGCCGGAAGGTCCACACTATCCGTCTGAAGGTACGGGCTTTATTAGTTGTCAGCCAGGAGTCCCTGAAATATTTGGGTGTTTATTTGTTGTTAGTAGGTGGCCGGAAGGTCCACACTATCCGTCTGAAAGTAGGGGCTTTATCAGTTGTCAGCCAGGAGTCCCTGAAATATTTGTGTGTTTATTTGTTGTTAGTAGGTGGCCGGAAGGTCCACACTATCCGTCTGAAGGTAGGGACTTTATCAGTCGTCAGCCAGGAGTCCTTGAAATATTTGTGTGTTTATTTGTTGTTAGTAGGTGGCCGGAAGGTCCACACTATCCGTCTGAAAGTAGGGGCTTTATCAGTTGTCAGCCAGGAGTCCCTGAAATATTTGTGTGTTTATTTGTTGTTAGTAGGTGGCCGGAAGGTCCACACTATCCGTCTGAAAGTAGGGGCTTTATCAGTCGTCAGCCAGGAGTCCCTGAAATATTTGGGTGTTCATTTGGATCGTAACTTATACATGGGATATCATGTACGCAAAACGGCAGAGAAGGCAGGGCAGGCTATTGCTCACATTAGTCGGTTAATGCCCAAAGTAAGCGGCCCAAGGGAGCACACAAGGCGCATTCTATTCTCCGTGGTGCAATCTATTATTTTATATGGAGTACGTATATGGAGTAAGACCTTGAGACGTAACATATATACTTCCAAGCTCCTGAGCGACCAGCGGAAGGTGGCTATTTGCATCACTAGTGCATACAGAACCACTTCACCTAAGGCTTTGCTGCTTATTGCCAGAACTCCTCCGATTGTTCTGCTCGCTGAGGAACGACTTTTGTTGGAGGCACATATCATCGGAAGAGTGGAAGCTCGCACCCTATTGCTTGCTAAGTGGCACGAACTTTGGGATGTTGATGATGGGACTGCCCATTGGACAAAGCGCTTGATTAGAGATGTCGCAATTTGGTATAACCGTAAACGTGGGAATGTAAATTTCTATCTTACTCAATTGTTGACCGGACATGGCTGCTTTACCGCCTATCTCGTACATCGTTTTGTTTTAAGTGCTACATCCTAATGTTATTATCGTGGAAAACATGACACAGCTGAGCATACCTTCTTTCACTGTGTTCGGTGGTATCATCAACGCCATCAGGCAGAGAGCCAATTGGGAGTTTTGACGCCCGACAACCTTCTGTCTAAGATGCTTGCCTGTGCACGAAATTGGAGCATTGTTTCTAGATTGGCCCGTGACATTTTGCGCAGTAAACGATTGGAGATGAATGACAGCTGAGACCAGCACACATTTTCCTAGATGATATAGACCAATAATACCACCTTGAATCGCTTTCCCCTGAAGTAATGCCGTCTTGGGCAGTTCCGAGGGGAATTTTACATTGATTCTTGTAGGGGTTTTTTTTAGTTGGTGAGAATCCAACTCACCTAAGGCGTCTTTGTAAGATTTTCTCCCCTCCTCAAAAAAAAAACTACCACTACTACCACCACTAGTGCTACAGCTACTACTACCACCATTACTACCTCCACTATTACTACCACTACTATTACCACTACAACCACAACCACCACTACTACCACTACTATTACCACTACAACCACAACCACCACTGGCACCACCACTTCTACTACCACTACTACCACTACTACTAAAACTACTACCACTACTACTAAAACTACCACTACCACTACTACTACCACCATTACCACTACCACTACTACTAAAACTATTACTACTACCACTACTACTAAAACTAATACTACTACTTAAACTACTATTACTACCACTACTATTCCATTACTAAAACTACTATTACTACAGCTACTACTAAAACTACTAATACTAAAACTACCACTACTACTAAAACTACTACTACTAAAACTACTACTACTGAAACTACCACTACTAAAATTACTACCACTACTACTAAAACTACTATTACTACTAAAACTACTACCACCACTACTAAAACTACTACCACTACCAAAACTACTACCACCACTACTAAAACTACTACCACTACTACTAAAACTACCACTACTACTAAAACTACTACTACTACTAAAACTACTATTACTACTAAAACTACTACCACCACTACTAAAACCACTGCTACTACTAAAACTACTACTACTACTACTACTAAAACTACTATTACTACTAAAATTACTACCACCACTATTAAAACTACTAATATTACTACTAAAACTACTACTACTACTAAAACTACCGATACTACTAAAACTACCACTACCACTAAAACTACCGCTACTACTAAAACTACCGATACTACTAAAACTACCACTACCACTAAAACTACCGCTACTACTAAAACTACTACTATTACTAAAACTACCACTACTACTAAAACTACCACAACTACTAATACTACCACTACTACTAAAACTACTACTACTACTAAAACTACTATTACTACTAAAATTACTACCACCACTACTAAAACTACTACTACTACTAAAACTACTACTACTACTAAAGCTATTACTACTGTGCCTGGCTCCGACCAAAACCGAAATAGTAATCCTGGGAGGGAGGAGAACTCTCAAAGAAGTGATTATACAGGATGGAGACATAGAACTTAAATCGCAAAAGTACCTAAAATATTTAGGTATCTTAATTGGACATAATATGAGTATGGTTGAACATCTGAAGTATGTATCTGCAAAGGCGGAAAAAGTGGTCGCAGCTTTGGCCAGACTGATGCCAAACGTAGGAGGTCCTAACCAACAAAAGAGGAAATTGCTAGGAAGTGTTATTAACTCCATTATACTTTATTGTGCAGCGGCTTGGAAGCAATTTATGAAGAAAATAACACATAGGAAACTTATAGAACGCGTCCAAAGAGAGATCGCTATAAGCATAGCAAGTGCATATCGCACAACATCCACAAAGGCTATACAAGTGCTTGCAGGAATAATACCGCTCCATTTATTAGCAACCGAGCACACATTTAAAAAAGAAGAACAAAATAGAGCACAAAAAGAAGAGAAAAGGAAAATTACAATGAAAAAGTGGCAGGAAGAATGGGATGACGAGCTTGAAACGGCCCAATGGACTAAACGTCTTATTCCAATAATTGAACCATGGCTAAACAGACAACACGGAGAAGTTGACTACTTTTTTACGCAATTCTTAACAGGACATGGCCGATTTGGGACCTACTTATACAAAATGAAGATAATCGAGACTGAACAATGCAGATATTGTAAAGAAATAGACACACCAGAACACACTATTTTATTATGTAAAAGATGGAACGCCATAAGAACAAAAACCTTAAACGTTATTAAAATGGAATTATCACCAGACAATATAGTAAAAATATGATACACAAGAAAGAAATATGTTCCTCATTACAGGAATGATTAAGAACATCCTACAAGCTAAGGAAAAAGATGAAGGATAAACTTGAATGCTGCACTGTGAAGAAATGCTACTAGAACTACTACTACTACTACTACTAAAACTACTACTAAAACCACTAATACTACTAAAACTACTACTACTACTACTACTAAAACTACCACTACTACTAAAACTACTACTACTAAAACTACTACTACTACTAAAACTACCACTACCACTAAACTACTGTTACTACTAAACAACTACTACCATTACTAAAACTACCACTACTACTAAATCTACCACTACTTCTTAAAACTACTACTACTAAAACTACTACCACCACCACTAAAACCAATGCAACTACTAAAACTACCACTACTACTAAAACTACTACTACTAAAACTATTACCACCACTACTAAAACTACTACTACTACTAAAACTACCACCGCTAATAAAATTACTACTACTACTAAAACTACCACTACTACTAAAACTACTATTACTACTAAAACTACTACCACCACTACTAAAAGTACTACTACTACTACTACTAAAACTACCACCACTACTAAAACTACTATGACTACTAAAACTACTACCACCACTACTAAAACTACTACTACTAAATTTATCACTACTACTAAAACTACCATTACTACTAAAACTACTACTACTACTAAAACTGCTACTTCTTAAACTACCACTACTACTTAAACTACCACTACTACTTAAACTACCACTACTACTTAAACTACCACTAATACTAAAACTACCACTACTACTAAAACTACTACTACTACTAAAACTACTACTTCTTAAACTACCACTACTACTTAAACTACCACTACTACTTAAACTACCACTAATACTAAAACTACCACTACTACTAAAACTACTACTACTAAAACTACTACTACTACTACTAAAACTACTACCATCACTACTAAAACCACTGCTACTACTAAAACTACCACCACTACTAAAACCACTGCTACTACTAAAACTACTAATAAATTAGAAGTAGAACATAGGAGAATCAAAATCTTAAGGATATACATCCTCTAATTAAACATATACAAATTGTTTGTAAAAATAGAATTAATCCTATAGATAAAGGATGATTTAGAAATAAAAATATAATTCTTAAAGTTAATATAATTCTTAATAGTATATATTTAATATCAAAGGGTACTATTAAAACTACCACCACTACTATAACTCTGCTACTACTATAACTACCACCACTACTAAAACTGCTACCACCACTACTAAAACCACTGCTACTACTAAAACTACCACTACTACTAAAACTACTACTACTAAAACGACTTCTACTACTAAAACTACCACTACTACTAAAACTACTACTAAAACTACTACCACCACTACTAAAACCACTGCTACTACTTAAACTACCACTACTACTAAAACTACTACTACTGCTACTAAAACTACTACCACCACTACTAAAACTACTGCTATTACTAAAACTACTAATACTACTACTAAAATTACTACTACTAAAACTAATACTATTACTAAAACTACCACTACTACTTAAACTACAACCACCACTACTAAAACTACTACTACTAAAACTACCACTACTACTAAAACTACTACTACTACTAAAACTACTACCACCACTACTAAAACCACTGCTACTACTAAAACTACTATTACTAATACTAAAACTACTACCACCACTACTAAAACCACTGCTACTACTAAAACTACCACTACTACTAAAACTACTACTACTACTAAAACTACTATTACTACTAAAACTACTCCCACCACTACTAAAACTACTACTACTACTAAAACTACCACTACTACTAAAACTACTACTACTAAAACTACTACTACTACTAAAACTACCACTACTACTAAAACTACTACTACTACTAAAACTACCTCTACTACTAAAACTACTACTACTACTACTAAAACTACTACTACTACTAAAACTACCACTACTACTAAAGCTACCACTACTACTAAAACTACTACTACTAAAACTACTACTACTAAAACTACCACTACTACTAAAACTACCACTACTACTAAAACTACTACTACTACTACTAAAACTACCTCTACTACTAAAACTACTACTACTAAAACTACTACTACTACTAAAACTACCTCTACTACTAAAACTACTACTACTAAAACTACTACTACTAAAACTACTACTACTACTAAAACTACCACTACTACTAAAGCTACCACTACTACTAAAACTACCTCTACTACTAAAACTACTACTACTAAAACTACTACTACTAAAACTACCACTACTACTAAAACTACCACTACTACTAAAACTACCACTACTACTACTAAAACTACCACTACTACTAAAACTACTACTACTAAAACTACTACTACTAAAACTACCACTACTACTAAAACTACTACTACTACTAAAACTACCTCTACTACTAAAACTACTACTACTACTAAAACTACTACTACTACTAAAACTACCACTACTACTAAAACTACTACTACTACTACTAAAACTACTACCACCACTACTAAAACTACCACTACTACTAAAACTATTACTACTACTAAAACTACTATTACTACTAAAACTACTACTACTACTACTAAAACTACTACCACTACTACTAAAACTACTACTACTAAAACTACTACTACTACTAAAACTACCACTACTACTAAAACTACTACTACTACTAAAACTACCTCTACTACTAAAACTACTACTACTACTACTAAAACTACTACTACTACTACTAAAACTACCACTACTACTAAAACTACCACTACTACTAAAACTACTACTACTAAAACTACTACTACTAAAACTACCACTACTACTAAAACTACCACTACTACTAAAACTACTACTACTACTACTAAAACTACCTCTACTACTAAAACTACTACTACTAAAACTACTACTACTACTAAAACTACCTCTACTACTAAAACTACTACTACTACTACTAAAACTACTACTACTACTAAAACTACCACTACTACTAAAACTACCACTACTACTAAAACTACTACTACTAAAACTACTACTACTAAAACTATTACTACTACTAAAACTACTACTACTACTAAAAATACCTCTACTACTAAAACTACTACTACTAAAACTACTACTACTAAAACTACTACTACTAAAACTACCACTACTACTAAAACTACTACTACTACTAAAACTACCTCTACTACTAAAACTACTACTACTACTACTAAAACTACTACTACTACTAAAACTACCACTACTACTAAAACTACTACCACCACTAAAACTACTACTACTACTACTAAAACTACCACTACTACTAAAACTACTACTACTACTACTAAAACTACTACTACTACCACTACTTATACCACTACTACTACGACTATTACTACTATCACTACAACTACCACTACTGCCACTACAACGACCACTATTACTATTGCGTAAAATTATAACAGTACATAATTTAGAGCAGACCATTACTGGGAGCACAAAAGCATGGAATACAGTAAAAGAGCTATGTAAAGAAATTATGGAGACAAAGGTAAAAGAGGAAAGACAGTAACTGACAATACATACAGACAGCTGCCATTTTGATGAAATGCGGCAAACAGTTCCGAAATGGTAAACGGATAAGACAGTGGTTTTTTTAGTTGGTAAAAATCCAACTAGCCAGGAGGGCGTCTTTAGAAGATTTTTTCCACTGCCGAAACAAAAAAAAAAAAAAAAAACAACACTACTACTACTACCATTACTACCACTACTACTACTACTACTACTACTACTACTACTACTACTACTACTACTACTACTACTACTACTACTACTACTACTATTACTACTACACTATATACATAGTACGCGTGGAGAAAGTAAAAACATGAAACACTGCTCAACTTTTTGTATCCATTTCCTATTGAGCTGGGGCAGCAAATACGGAAAGCTAAACAAACACGTGCTGGGATGAAAGGATGGACGATAGACGGACAGAGCTGAGCTAATCTCTGATAAAGGGTGTCGTTTTCTCTGGCTAATAAATCCAGGAATCTACGTCTCCCCTTACTTTAGGGGGAGCTCTGCAAGTTACGTGCTCCCTTTCTCTCTGTGTGTGTTACACGAGTGTGATGCGATATCGACATCAGGTAATGTGTATCTTTACAACACCAAAAGATAATAGTTATATTACAAGTGGCTTCTATTAGTCAAGCTCCATCTGTGAAGTACCTAGCAACGATACTATACTCAAAACTAAATTGGAGAAAGCATATAGAAGCTAAAGGAACAGAGTTAAATATCAAATACAAGAAACTTTACTGTCTTACTGGGAGAAATTCTGAACCTGTTATATACAATAAGCTATTAATGCATAAGCAGGTGTGAAAACCAGTCTGGACCTATGCGAAACAGATTAGAGGCTGTTCTAAATTGACCAATGCAAAGCATATACAGACTTTTCAAAATAAAGCTTTAAGAATAATAGTTAATTCACCTTGGTACGTGTGCAATGATCAGATACATAGACATCTCAAGATCGACTCTGTTACAGAAGAAATAAAAAAGACCACAATGAAACATTATTCAAGAGTGCAAAATAAAGAGACATTTGAATGTGCTAAGTGTGAAGTTAGAAGATTGAAAAAAATCAAGCCATATGACTGTATGTGTGACCTCAAGAATTAGTGCAAACTTTGGGGGCCTTCAGTGGAAGTCTCGCCTATACATTGTGAGCATATTTATGAAGGAAATATTACTTGGTAAGCTTTTGCTTAGCTGTAATTAAAAAAAATCTGATGTGGTCCATTCACATGACTTTCTCTACATCTCTGCAACAAATTGTAGTTAAAAAGCGTATACTTCTATTTACTTCATGCTAATTAGCAGAAATAGTCTTATTACTTGCTTCCTTGTAAGTAGAAGCGAAATGAGGGAGTTCCATAGGTTTAAATGATAGCCAAAAGCTGGTTGCTATGTAATTGAAGTTCCTTTGTTTGTATGGATAGGAGTTAAGAAATTCCTGTATGAGGAAAGTATGTTTTTCAAGGCTGAAACGAAAAACCAAGAGTATCTTAAAAATGATCAACTCCACGAAAAAAATGTATACGACATAAAGTGCGCATATTATTGTGAGCTACATTTTCTGTGTAGTAAGTTTTTCCCCATCTCTTACGGTTTAGCAGTTATGCATAATTCCGTAAAAGTAATAAAAAATAAAGTAGTCTTCAGGGGCTATTTCCAGAAAATTCAAGATATACATTTTATTTGCCAGGTAAATATCTTTAATACACGATACTTTTATCAAAATCGTTAGAGCCATTTTTAAGAAAATCAATATTTTCAATTTTTTTCCGTGTAAAGGGTAGTTTGGGGTGGGGGATTTCTTGAAAATCTTCGTGTCGCATCCTTGGAATATACCAAACTGAAATACCAAGTTTGGGCTTTAACTGTCTTTTAGTTTTTGAGCTATGCTGCCCACAGACACACAAACACACACACAAACACAGACACGAACATTTTTGTAAAAATGCTTTTTTTGGATTCAGGGAGTCTCGAAGCATGTATTTCCGGTGAAATCTCGGTATCGAATATTTAGGTACAATCCTTCTCTATACACTATGTACATAGTTCGTATAGAGAAAGTAATAAGTGGCTTAATAGACTATTATTTGAGAGTGGGATGTTTAGTACACGAGCGCGTAAGCAAATAATAGTCTAATTCAAGATATGCCTTTTATTTGTCCTGTAAATATCTTTAATATATGGTATTTTAATTAAAATCATTAGAGCCATTTTATGCGAAAATCAACATTTTCGAAAATTGTTCCATGTAAAGGGTAGTTTAGTGTGGAGGGGGGATTTTCTTCAAAATCTTCGTGTTGCATCCTTGGAAGATACTAAACTAATATACCAAGTTTGCTATTTAAGTGAACAAACACGAACATTTTTCTGAAAATACCTTTTTTACTTTCTCAACACGTACTATATACATAGTGTATAGAGAAGATATTGCACTCCACCCAAAAATTCGATACCGAGATTTCACCGTAAATACATGTTTTGGGTTCCCCTGAGTAAAAAAAAAGCATTTTTGGAAATATATGTCCGTGTATGTGCGCGCGCGCGCGCGCGTGTGTGTCTGTGGTGGGCATAGCTCAAAAAGGAAAAGACCGTTGAATACCAAACTTGCCACTCCCAACTAACCTTTACATGGAACTTTTTTACAAATTGTTTATTTTCTCAAAAATGTCTAATGTTTTTTATTAAAATATCATATATTAAAGATATTTACCTTACAAATAAAATGTTATCTTGCATTTCTTGGGAATAGCCTCTGAAGACTACTTTATTCTGGATCAATTTTACGAAACTTTGTATAACTGCTAAACCGTAAGAGATGGACAAAAACCTAGCACACAAAAAATGTAGAGCACGTTAAAACACACAGTTAATGTTGTATACTTTTTTTTTCGTGGAGTTGATCATTCTTGAGATATTCCTTATTACTTATTTCTCTTCTATAAAACATGTAACTAAGCTCATTTAAATATTGTACATTGTCTAGAAGTGCATGATAACAAGACAATTGCTTTTATCATGCAGTGACGTCAAAGACTTACGTCTTAGTGCATAGTGGATACAGAAGCTATTCTATTCCACCCAAAAATTCGATACCGAGGTTTCAACGGAAATATATGTTTTGTGGTCCCCTGAGCCCGTAAAGGCATTTTCAGAAAAAAGTTACGTTGTGTGTGCTTGTGTGTGTGTGTGTGTATGTGTGTGTATGTGTGTATGTGTGTATGTGTGTGTACTTGTGTGTGTGCTTGTGTGTGTGTATGTGTGTGTGCTTGTGTGTGGTATGTGTGTGTGCTTGTGTGTGTATGTGTGTGTTTGTGTGTCTGTGGGCAGCATAGCTCAAAAACGAAAAGACAGTTAAAGCCCAAACTTGGTATTTAAATTTGGTATCCTGCTTGTGTGTGTGTGTGTGCTTGTGTGTGTATGTGTGTGCTTGTGTATGTGTGTGTATGTGTGTGTGCTTGTGTGTGTGTGCTTGTGTGCTTGTGGGTGTATGTGTGTATGCTTGTGTGCTTGTGTGTGTGTGTGCTTGTGTGCTTGTGTGCTTGTGTGTGTATGTGTGTGTGCTTGTGTATGTGTGTATGTGTGTGTACTAGTGTGTGTGTGCTTGTGTGTATGTGTGTGTGCTTGTGTATGTGTGTATGTGTGTGCTTGTGTGTGTGTGCTTGTGTGTGTATGTGTGTGCTAGTGTATGTGTGTGTGCTCGTGTGTGTATGTGTGTGCTTGTGTATGTGTGTGTGCTTGTGTGTGTGCTTGTGTATGTGTGTGTGCGTGTGCTTCTGTGCTTGTGTGCTTGTGTGTATGTGTGTGCTTGTGTGCTTGTGTGTTTGTGTGTGTGTGCTTGTGTGCTTGTGTGTGTATGTGTGTGTGCTGGTGTGTGAGCTTGTGTGTGTATGTGTGTGTGCTTGTGTATGTGTGTGTATGTGTGTGTGCTAGTGTGTGTGTGCTTGTGTGTATGTGTGTGTGCTTGTGTATGTGTGTGTGCTTGTGTGTGTATGTGTGCGTGCTTGTGTATGTGTGTGCTTGTGTGTGTATGTGTGTGCTTGTGTATGTGTGTGTTCTTGTGTGTGTGCTTGTGTGTCTGCTTGTGTATGTGCTTGTGTATGTGTGTATGTGCGTGTGCTTCTGTGCTTGTGTGTGTATGTGTGTGCATGTGTGATTGTGTGTTTGTGTGTGTGCTTGTGTGCTTGTGGGCTTGTGTGCTTGTGTGTGTATGTGTGCGTGCATGTGTTAGTGTGTATGTGTGTGTGCTTGTGTGTGTTTTTGTGTGTGTGTGTGTGTGTGTGTGTGCTTGTGTGCTTGTGTATGTGTGTATTTGTGTATGTGTGGGTGCTAGTGTGCTTGTGTGCTTGTGTATGTGTGTGCTTGTGTGCTTGTGTATGTGTGTATGTGTGGGTGCTTGTGTGCTTATGTGCTTGTGTATGTGTGTATGTGTGGGTGCTTGTGTGCTTGTGTATGTGTGTATGTGTGGGTGCTTGTGTGCTTGTGTGCTTGTGTATGTGTGTGTGCTTGTGTACTTGTGTGCTTGTGTACTTGTGTATGTGTGTGGGTGCTTGTGTGCCTGTGTGCTTGTGTGCTTGTGTTTGTGTGTGTGTGTTTGTGTGTCTGTGGGCAGCATAGCTCAAAAACGAAAAGACAGTTAAAGCCCAAACTTGGTATTTAAATTTGGTATCCTGCTTGTGTGTGTGTGTGCTTGTGTGTGTATGTGTGTGCTTGTGTATGTGTGTGTATGTGTGTGTGCTTGTGTGTGTGTGCTTGTGTGCTTGTGGGTGTATGTGTGTATGCTTGTGTGCTTGTGTGTGTGTGTGCTTGTGTGCTTGTGTGCTTGTGTGTGTATGTGTGTGTGCTTGTGTATGTGTGTATGTGTGTGTACTAGTGTGTGTGTGCTTGTGTGTATGTGTGTGTGCTTGTGTATGTGTGTATGTGTGTGCTTGTGTGTGTGTGCTTGTGTGTGTATGTGTGTGCTAGTGTATGTGTGTGTGCTCGTGTGTGTATGTGTGTGCTTGTGTATGTGTGTGTGCTTGTGTGTGTGCTTGTGTATGTGTGTGTGCGTGTGCTTCTGTGCTTGTGTGCTTGTGTGTATGTGTGTGTGCTTGTGTGCTTGTGTGTTTGTGTGTGTGTGCTTGTGTGCTTGTGTGTGTATGTGTGTGTGCTGGTGTGTGAGCTTGTGTGTGTATGTGTGTGTGCTTGTGTATGTGTGTGTATGTGTGTGTGCTAGTGTGTGTGCTTGTGTGTATGTGTGTGTGCTTGTGTATGTGTGTGTGCTTGTGTGTGTATGTGTGCGTGCTTGTGTATGTGTGTGTGCTTGTGTGTGTATGTGTGTGCTTGTGTATGTGTGTGTTCTTTTGTGTGTGCTTGTGTGTCTGCTTGTGTATGTGCTTGTGTATGTGTGTATGTGCGTGTGCTTCTGTGCTTGTGTGTGTATGTGTGTGCATGTGTGATTGTGTGTTTGTGTGTGTGTGTGTGCTTGTGTGCTTGTGGGCTTGTGTGCTTGTGTGTGTATGTGTGCGTGCATGTGTTAGTGTGTATGTGTGTCTGCTTGTGTGTGTTTTTGTGTGTGTGTGTGTGTGTGTGCTTGTGTATGTGTGTATGTGTGGGTGCTAGTGTGCTTGTGTGCTTGTGTATGTGTGTGTGCTTGTGTGCTTGTGTGCTTGTGTATGTGTGTATGTGTGGGTGCTTGTGTGCTTATGTGCTTGTGTATGTGTGTATGTGTGGGTGCTTGTGTGCTTGTGTGCTTGTGTATGTGTGTATGTGTGGGTGCTTGTGTGCTTGTTTATGTGTGTGTGCTTGTGTGCTTGTGTGCTTGTGTGCTTGTGTATGTGTGTGGGTGCTTGTGTGCCTGTGTGCTTGTGTGCTTGTGTTTGTGTGTGTGTGCTTGTGTGCTTGTGTATGTGTGTATGTGTGGGTGCTTGTGTGCTTGTGTGCTTGTGTATGTGTGTATGTGTGCTTGTGTGCTTGTGTATGTGTGTATGTGTGGGTGCTTGTGTGCTTGTGTGCTTGTGTGCTTGTGTGCTTGTGTATGTGTGTGTGTCCTTGTGTGCTTGTGTGCTTGTGTATGTGTGTGTGTCCTTGTGTGCTTGTGTATGTGTGTGCTTGTGTGCTTGTGTGCTTGTGTATGTGTGTGTGCTTGTGTGCTTGTTTGTTTGTGTATGTTTGTATGTGTGGGTGCTTGTGTGCTTGTGTGCTTGTGTGCTTGTGTGCTTGTGTGCTTGTGTATGTGTGTGTGCTTGTGTGCTTGTGTGCTTGTGTATGTGTGGGTGCTTGTGTGCTTGTGTGCTTGTGTATGTGTGGGTGCTTGTGTGCTTGTGTGCTTGTGTATGTGTGGGTGCTTGTGTGCTTGTGTGCTTGTGTATGTGTGTATGTGTGGGTGCTTGTGTGCTTGTGTGCTTGTGTATGTGTGGGTGCTTCTGTGCTTGTGTGCTTGTGTATGTGAGTGTGCTTGTTTGCTTGTGTGCTTGTGTATGTGTGTGTGCTTGTGTGCTTGTGTATGTGTGGGTGCTTGTGTGCTTGTGTGCTTGTGTATGTGTGATTGCTTGTGTGCTTGGGTGCTTGTGTATGTGTGGGTGCTTGTGTGCTTGTGTGCTTGTGTATGTGTGGGTGCTTGTGTGCTTGTGTGCTTGTGTATGTGTGGGTGCTTGTGTGCTTATGTGCTTGTGTATGTGTGTATGTGTGGGTGCTTGTGTGCTTGTGTGCTTGTGTATGTGTGGGTGCTTCTGTGCTTGTGTGCTTGTGTATGTGAGTGTGCTTGTTTGCTTGTGTGCTTGTGTATGTGTGTGTGCTTGTGTGCTTGTGTGCTTGTGTATGTGTGGGTGCTTGTGTGCTTGTGTGCTTGTGTATGTGTGATTGCTTGTGTGCTTGTGTGCTTGTGTATGTGTGGGTGCTTGTGTGCTTGTGTGCTTGTGTATGTGTGGGTGCTTGTGTGCTTGTGTGCTTGTGTATGTGTGGGTGCTTGTGTGCTTGTGTGCTTGTGTATGTGTGGGTGCTTGTGTGCTTCTGTATGTGTGGGTGCTTGTGTGCTTGTGTGCTTGTGTGCTTGTGTATGTGTGGGTGCTTGTGTGCCTGTGTGCTTGTGTGCTTGTGTATGTGTGTGTGCTTGTGTGCTTGTGTGCTTGTGTATGTGTGGGTGCTTGTGTGCCTGTGTGCCTGTGTGCTTGTGTGCTTGTGTATGTGTGGGTGCTTGTGTGCTTGTGTGCTTGTGTATGTGTGGGTGCTTGTGTGCTTGTGTATGTGTGGGTGCTTGTGTGCTTGTGTGCTTGTGTGCTTGTGTGCTTGTGTATGTGTGGGTGCTTTTGTGCTT
The DNA here is from genome assembly GCA_030762935.1 of Hymenopus coronatus. Classification (NCBI taxonomy): domain Eukaryota; kingdom Metazoa; phylum Arthropoda; class Insecta; order Mantodea; family Hymenopodidae; genus Hymenopus; species Hymenopus coronatus. The sequence continues at coordinate 76,854,080 of CM060883.1, forward strand.
GTGTGTATGTGTGGGTGCTTGAGTGCTTGTGTGCTTCTGTGCTTGTGTATGTGTGGGTGCTTGTGTGCCTGTGTGCCTGTGTGCTTGTGTGCTTGTGTATGTGTGGGTGCTTGTGTGCTTGTGTGCTTGTGTATGTGTGGGTGCTTGTGTGCTTGTGTATGTGTGGGTGCTTGAGTGCTTGTGTGCTTCTGTGCTTGTGTATGTGTGGGTGCTTGTGTATTTGTGTGTATGTGTGGGTGCTTGTGTGCTTGTGTGCTTGTGTATGTGTGGGTATTTGTGTGCTTGTGTGCTTGTGTATGTGTGTGTGCTTGTGTGCTTGTGTGCTTGTGTATGTGTGTGTGCTTGTGTGCTTGTGTGCTTGTGTGCTTGTGTGCTTGTGTGCTTGTTTGCTTGTGTGCTTGTGTATGTGTGTGTGCTTGTGTGCTTGTGTATGTGTGTATGTGTGGTTGCTTGTGTGCTTGTGTGCTTGTGTATGTGTGGGTGCTTGTGTGCTTGTGTATGTGTGTATGTGTGGGTGCTTGTGTGCTTGTGTGCTTGTTTATGTGTGGGTGATTGTGTATGTGAGGGTTCTTGTGTGCTTGTGTGCTTCTGTGCTTGTGTGCTTGTGTGCTTGTGTATGTGTGTGTGCTTGTGTGCTTGTGTGCTTGTGTATGTGTGTATGTGTGGTTGCTTGTGTGCTTGTGTGCTTGTGTATGTGTGGGTGCTTGTGTGCTTGTGTATGTGTGTATGTGTGGGTGCTTGTGTGCTTGTGTGCTTGTGTATGTGTGGGTGCTTGTGTATGTGTGGGTGCTTGTGTGCTTGTGTATGTGTGTATGTGTGTGTGCTTGTGTGCTTGTGTGCTTGTGTATGTGTGGGTGCTTGTGTATGTGTGGGTGCTTGTGTGCTTGTGTATGTGAGGGTGCTTGTGTGCTTGTGTGCTTGTGTATGTGTGGGTGCTTGTGTGCTTGTGTGCTTGTGTATGTGTGGGTGCTTGTGTATGTGTGGATGCTTGTGTGCTTGTGTGCTTGTGTGCTTGTGTATGTGTGTGTGTGGACAATATAGCTCAAAAACAAAAAGTCGGTTAAATACCAAAAAGTATTTAGTTTCAGTATCTTCCAAAAATACAACACGAAGATTTTCAAGAAAGTCTTCCCATCCCCAACTACCGTTTACATGCTAAAAATTTGGTAAATATTTATTTTCTCTAAAACGGCTCTTACAATTTTGATTTTAATGCAGTATATTATAGATATTTACTCACAAATACTAAGCATATTTGTAATTTTCTGGGAATAGCCTCTGAAGGCCTCTCTATTCTTGATGAGTTTTGCAGAATTTTGCATATCAGTTAAACCGTACAAGACAGACAAAAATTACTACACAAAAATGTAGATCTCATTAAAAACCATAATTTATGTTATATAGATTTTCTTACGCAGTTGACCATGTTCGAGATTTTCATTTTAATTGGTTTCAATTTTAAACTAATTAACTTTTCTCAAACGGTGCCATGCAAAGCGAACCAAATCTGAATTGTTTCATATAACGACCAGTTTTTAATTATTTGAATATCACTTTAGCCTAATGTACTTCCTAATTTCCCTTCTACTTATAAGGAAGCAAGTAATAAGACCAATTCTGCTTATGTTTATGTAGACAAAAGAATAATATTTTGTAAGCCTTTTTTCTTTGTGGAAAGGCTATAGAAACCTGTTACTGGAGCACATCAGTTTTTATTACTTTCTCTACACGCATTATGTGCATAGTGTATGGAGAAGGTATTGCACTCCACCCAAAAATTCGATACCGAGATTTCACCGGAAACATGTTTTAGGGTCCCTTATATAAAAAAAAGCATTTTCACAAAAAGGTCCGTGTGTCCATGTCTCCGTGTGCCTGTGAACACGATAACTCAAAAACGAAAAGTCGGTAAAATACCAATTTTGTTATTTAAATTTAGTATCTTCCAGGGATGCGACACGAAATTTTTGAGAAAATTCCTCCCACCCCAAATTACCCTTTACATGGAACTTTTTTCGAAAATTTTGCATAACTGCTAAACCGTAAGACTTAGATACAAATTACTACACAAGAAATGTATAGCACGTTAAAACATACAATTTATATTATATACATTTTTGCGTGATCGTTTTTGAGATATTCATTGATTTTGGTTTCAGCTATGAAAAACTTACTTTTCTCATATAGCAATTTGTCAACTCCTGCCAATATAAAGAAAGAAACTTCAGTCACATAGTAACCAGCTTTTGACTATCACTTTAACCTATGCTACTCCCTTATTTCGCTTCTACTTACAAGGAAACAAGTAATAAGGCTATTTCTGCTGATTTGTACTCAAGTAGCAGGAAGTAAATAGAGGCTTAAGCTTTTTAACAATAACTTGAAGTAGAGAAAGTCATTTGAAAGGTACACATCAGATTTTTTTATTCTTTTTCAACACAAAAGTGACACAAATATCAAGAAGCTTTAACTTGCATTTTTAATTCTTCACTACAGTTATAATTCTATTTCGCGTCATCTGTGAAATGAAACCAAAGAATTTCTGACGTGTTCCTCTCACATGACTTTCTTTACTTATTCTTCATTAAACTATTCTTACAAAGGCTTACTCTTGCATTTACTCCATGCTAATGGAGAACATAAACGGCACTATTCTTTTTATTTCCCTGTAGGTACAAGGGGATTAAGGGATTGCACTAGGCTAAATCGATAGTCAACTCTTTTGAGTGCTGGTCGTTGTGCAATAGCTTTGAAGTTCTCTTTGCATGAAGAGTATTAAAAGAAAGTATAAGAACTTGAAATTTTAAACCAATAATTCAAAATATCTCGAAAAAGGTTAACTTACGCTTACTAACTTCTCAACTTTGAATATCGGGAGGACCTTAGGTATAACAGTAAGGCTAGTAGAATTGATAAAAAAAATCATGAAATTTTCGAGGCATGGTTAAACGTGCAATAGTATTGCTTTTTCATTTCTACACCCGATGAACTAGCCATTACAATAACCAAGACTACGAGCTTGTCAAAGTCCTTGACTCTAATACCTCAAACTGCTAATAATTACCGATTTTGTGATATCTTTTTTGTAAATATAACACATATAGACTTGATGTTGACGCTACAATTTGTTTCCCTTCTCCCTCCCAAATTCATCACTGACGTCACACACATCAAAACACTACTACTTACTTCTTCGCACTGCCAACCCTTGCATATAACACATGAAATACTCGTATTTTATAGAAGTATACTGTATAAATAATAATACTAACAATAACAATACTACTAATAAAAATAACAACAATAATAACAACACTACCACTAACCACTACCACTACCTCTAACCACTACCACTACCACTACTACCACCACTACCACTACCACTAACCACTACCACCACTAACCACTACCATTACTAACCACTACCACTACCACTACCACCACTACCACTACCACTACCACCACTACCACTACCACCACTACCACTACCACCACTACCACTACCACTAACCACTACCACATACCACTAACCACTACCACTACCACTAACCACTAACTACTACCACTACCACTACTAACCACTACCACTAACCACTACCACTACCACCACTAACCACTACCACTACCACTACTACTACCACTAACCACTACCACTACCACCACTACCACTAACCACTACCACTAACCACTACCACTACCACTACCACTAACCACTAACCACTACCACTACCACTGCCACTAACCACTACCACTACCACCACCACTAACCACTACCACTACCACTACCAATAACCACTACCACTACCACTAACCACTACCACTACCACTGACCACTACCACTACCACTACTACTAACCACTACCACTACCACTACCACTAACCACTACCACTACCACTACTACAACTACCACTACTACAACTACTACTACTACTAATAACAATAATAATAATAATAATAGTAATAATTATAATAAAGGAAAAAGAAGATAATACATAGTTCCGGGAGATTTAATTTCAGTTCCGGGAGCCTCAATTCAAGGAGACTCCGGCCATTTCCCGAGAGTTAGCAACCCTAGGTTAATTCCACAAGAAAATTGTTTAGATCATTTGTGTGTTTTAACTAGATGTACACCTATGTAGTAAGATATTGTCTCTCTCTTACGGTATAGCAGTTAAACAGAAGTTCATCCAGAATTAAGAGAACTCAGAGATTGTCGCTGAAAATATAAGATAATTATGCATTTTGTTTGCCAAGTAAATGTCTCTAATATTTGGATTTTTTATCAAAAGTGTTAGATTTATGACAAAATGTGGACACATATTTTATGTAAAGAGTAATTTGATGTAATGCCTTTTTGGATTCAGGGTGCCTCAAAATTTCCGGTATTGTATTTTTTCAGTGAAATGAAATGAAATAACTTCTATATCTTGTAAGGCATTGTACGTGTAGATAAACTAAAAATGATTCTTTTCGAATTTAGGGAAGCGTGTATTTCCGGTGAAATAGAAGTTTTGGGGTGATATGCAATACCTTCTTTTCTTATTAGTATACGTGGTAGATAAAGTAGTATATTCAGTAATAATTGGACCCAACATCCGATATAGCGACGGCATCTTTGTACTGCGAGTTATTCCCATCAGAATATACTGGATGAAACTCCAATAAAATAAACCTAACACGTTCCATTCATATGACTTTCTCTTCATCTTTGTAACACATTATTGTTAGTAAGCTTTGTTCTTCTATATACGTCACACTGATCGAGATAAACATTAGCAGAAATGACCTTATTACTTTTCACTTGTAAGTAGAAGGGAGTACACTAGGCTAATCCGACAGTCAAATCTTTTAAAAGATGATTGCCATATGAATGAAATCCGTTTCTTTGTTTGGTCAGGAATTAAAAAGTTCCCGTATGAGAAAAGTATAAAGCCGAAACAAATGACAAGGAATATTTCGAAAAATCTCCACTCCACAAAATATATATATATATATATATATATATATATATATATATATATATATATATATATATATGACAAGAACTAAATGTTTTAAGGATATCTACAGTTTTTGTAAAGCAGTTTTTGTAGGGCTATTCCCAGAATATTCAAGTTGTGCATGCTATTTGTCATGTAAATATCTTATATGTAAGAGATTTCAATCAAAATTGTTAGAGCCATATTTTAGAAAATCAAAAGTTTCGAAATTTTTTCCATGTAAAGAGTAGTTGGTGGGAGAGGAATTTTCTTGAAAATCTGCACGTCCATCCTTGGAAGTTACCAAACCTAAGTACCAATTTGGTATTTAACGAACTTTTCGTTTTTGAGCTATGGTGCCCACAAACACATACAGACTCACAGGCACAGTTTTCTAAAAATGTTTTTCTGTATTCAGGAGGTCCAAAAAATGCATTTCCGGTGAAATCTGTGTATCAAATGCATATAGTACTTGTAGAGAACGTAAAGACAGTATATTTTTTGCAAGCTTTCAATTGGAATTTGTCTCTCCATAAATGAAAGCCTTAATTAAATATTTCAGCACTGCGTATATATTGTGTGAGGACGTGCACGGAAATAATCGGCGGGTGGCGCTTTTACCTTCCTGCATTGTTGCAGGTGTGGAATAGCTGAGGTTAGGACACGTACGTGATCAGCGCTGGGGTGAAAGCATGACCCCTCTGGATTGTTGCAGATGTCTGCCACCTTAGATCAAATTAAGGCGTACAATAATCGCCAAAGAAAGAAAGAAAGACGCTTTATGTGAGGATTCCCACAGAATCCTTAACAGGGAGTTGATAGAAGTCTCCTCTGTGTAGAACATTCCGCATTTGTTGTGGAGACGTCATAAGGCGTAGCTGATAGTTCTGTTGAGACAGTCTTTGGAGGGCACAGTTGAGTGAGAGAGGTAGTTGACGGCTGAGATAGGTTCACTAAATCATCTTCACAGTTCATGTCCGTGAATTCAAATAAAACGCACCTTCTGCGACCAACATTCAACTTCATTGTTACACAAAAACTAAAATACCGAATTTCATCTGCAAACAAATGTACAACGCTCTACGAGACAGTCATAGAGATGTTATGGAAATCTTCACAGATGGATCAGCAACAAATGGACGTAGTGGTTGTGCAGTTATATATCCTACCCACACCATGCTCTACGCACTACCCAAATATTTTTGCATTTTCTCCTGTGAAGCTTTTGCAGTTAAGGAAGCATTGCAGCACATCATTCAAAATGCCAATCAGACAGAATATGTAATTTACACTGATTCACTAAGCACAATTCTTTCCACTCAGAATCTAAGTCCTACGCATCCTTTAATTAATGACATACTTCACCTGTACTCCATCACTCAGCGCTCTGGAAAACAAGTAATCCTCACTTGGGTACCGTCACATGCAAATATCGATGGAAATGAAAGCGCCGATAAAGCTACAAAGGAAGCCACCCGACATCCTGTCAGTGACCACAGAATAAATTCTACCCATCAAGACATCATTAGATACACCAAACAGCTGTTTATAGAAAACTAGAAAACGACATGGTCAACATCCCACAGCATGATGCCCGAGCCGGATCTACCAATGTCTTCGAACCCCTCCGAAAATTAGAACGTCGTGAGCAAACAATAATTACCCGCCTCAGAATTGGACACTGCAAACTGACACATTCCTTCATCATTAACAAAGACCCAGAAACAAAATGTGAGACCTGCAACACACCACTGACTGTCCTGCTGCAGTGTCCGAGATATGCCAAACAGAGACTTCAGGCCGGCTTCAGTGACTTACCAAGTGCTCTACATAACCACCAGACAATCAAAAAGACAATAATATTTATAAGACAGTGTAAACTTTTTGAATTATTCTAAAGTATAAATGTAATCATTTGGTATATTACCAATGTGAAAAAAACTATTTTATGTACAATTTGTAAGGTCGCGATATGACCATGCTGTTAAAGCTACCCAAAATAAATTATATTCCAAAAAAAAAAAAAAAAAAAAAAAAGAGACCTCTCTTCAGAGTATATACTGTTATCAACTCAGCCTGAATATCTTCTTACTTCCAGGTTTGAAGTTTACAATATTTTAATATTAAATGCTTAGATTCAAAAATAAAAGACTATACAACCAAGTTGTTCCGACAACATTCATGGAGTACTTATTACAGTGTTCAACTATCTACCCCTTAAAATTTAGCACTTCCAAAAACTGGAATAGATCCTTTTTTATTCCCTAAATGCCTCCTATGAAGTCAGTTTTACTGGATATGTTGCTAAACTTACTTGTAGAAGCACTTTTTATTTTCTATACACTACTACGCACATAACCGACATTTCATCGGATATAGACGTTTTAGGATCCTCAGCATCAAAGCAAAACAAAACAAAAAAGGCATGATAACTCCAAAACGAAAAGTCAGCGAAATACCAAACTTGGTATATAAATTTAGTATCTTCCAAGGATGCGACACAAAGGTTTTGAGAAAAATACCCCTACCCCAAACTAACATTTGTATGCAAACATTTTCGGGACTTTTGATTTACCCAAAAATGACTCCAACGATTTTGGTTCAAGTACCGCATATTAAAGATATTTACACGACAAATAAAATGTAAACCTAGAATTTTTTGGGAATAGCCTTTGAAGGCCTCTTTATTCTGGATAAATTTTGCTGGATTTTGCAAAACTAGTAAACCGTAAGAGATAGAAAAAAACTTACAACATAAAAATATATACCTCGTTGAAATACGTTTATGTTGTATCACTTTTGTCGTGGATTTGATGCTTTTTAATTATGCCTTGTGATTGTTTTCAGTTTTAAAATACTTAAACTTTTCATATACGGGAATTTGTGAACTCCTGCAATGCAAAGAAACGGATTTCATCCACATAGCAACCAACTTTTAAAGTATTTGACTGCCGTTTTGGCTAAGTATATCCCCTTATTTGCTTTCTGCTTACATGAAAGCATCTTACTATAGTTCATTTCGATTATCATGAAGTGGATACAAGAATAAGCTTTTTAACAATAATTTTTTACAGAGATGAAGAGAAAGTCATGCTAATGGAACACATTACTTGTTTACTTTCTCTAGCCTGCATGTACAATGTACTTAGCGGATAGAGAAGATATTGTATGTCATCCAAAAATTCAATGTCGAGATTTCACCTGAAATATATGTTTTGGGGTCCCCTGAGTCCGAAAAAAATCATTTACAGAAAAAGGTGTGTGTGTGTTTGTGTGGACAGCACAGCTCAAAAACGAAAATACCGTCAAATACTAAATCTGTTATTTAGATTTGTTAGGTTTCAATGTTGCGACACGCAGATTTTCAACTACCCGTTACATGGAAAAATGTCCGAAAATGTTGATTTTCTCACAAATGGCTCTAAAGATTTTGATAAAATCCTGTATATTAAAGATATTTAAATCCAAAATAAAATGTGTATCTTGAATTTTATGGGATGTGAATGGATGAATTTCTTCTGCATGAATTTTGCCAAATTTTGCTTAACAGCTAAACCGTAAGAGATAGACCAAAACTTACTCCACAAAAAATTTAGATCTCTTCAAAACACCCAATTTATATTCTCTACATTTTTGTTGTGGAGTTGATCATTTTTTGAGATATTCGTTGTTTATGGTTTCATACGCGAATTTGTCAACTCTGGTCAATGCAAAGAAACGAATTTCATCCACATGGCACCAAGCTTTTAAAATATTTGACTATCATTTTAGCCTAGTGTGTACCATTATCTCCATTCTACTTACAAGAAAGCATATCTGCTAATGTTTATCTCGATTATCATGCAGTAGATAAAAGAATAAGTTTTTACTTTCTCTACACGTACTATGTACATAGTGTATAGAGAAGTTATTGCACTCCACCAAAAAACTCGATACCGAGATTTCACCGGAAATATATGTTTTAGGGTCCCCTGCATCCAAAAAAAGTATTTTCAGAAAAAGGTTCGTGTGTGTGTCCGTGTGTCTGTGAACACGATAACTCAAAAACGGAAAGTTGCTCACTTACCAAACTTGGTATTTAAGTTTAGTATCTTCCAGGGATGCGACACGGAGATTTTGAGAAAAATCCCCCCACTCCAATTATCCTTTACTAGGAATCTTTTTCGAAAATTTTGATTTTCTCAAAAATGGCTGCAACAATTTTGATTAAATTATCGTATATTAAGATATTTAGCTCACACATAAATTGTATATTTTGAATTTTCTGGGAAGAGTCTCTGAAGATTACTTTATTCTGAGTGAATTTTACAGAATTTTACATAACTGCTAAACCGTAAGAAATTGACAAAAACTTACTACACAAAAATGTAGAGCACATTAAAACACACATTTTATGTTGTATACATTTTTTCCGTGGAGTTCGTCGTTTTTGAGACATTCCTTATTTTCTGCTATCGAAAACTTATACCTTTGTCATACACGAATTTGTCAACTGCTGTCCATAGAAACAAAGGAACTTCAGTGAAATAACAACCAGCTTTTGATTATCACTTTAACCTATGGTACTCCCTTATTTCTCTTCTACTTACAAGGAAGCAAGTAATATGGCCATTTCAGCTAATTTTTCACTGATTAGCATGAAGTAAATAGAATCATAAAATTTTCGACAGTAATTTGTTGCAGAGATGTAGAGAAATTCAAGTGAATGGAAGACACCACTTTTTTCAGTTAATGAACATATGATACTCTGATGCTGTTTAATGTGGTTTAAACATTTAAACTTTGTTTTAGTCTCACGAGGAACTCACGTTTTGAGGCAAAGAAGATGTTACCATATATAAAACCCTACGGTGCATGAAATACGCTTATTTGTTATTGAAAGCATAATAAAAAGCAATGCTACACGCGAAGAAAAATATTAACCATTGCTATATCCGTTCCAGCACCGGAAGAACGAATTTAAATGAACGTTCACGAAAACAAGATAGAGAAAACAAGACATAAAAACTCCGTTATTTTTTATTTTTGAAACTCCCCATACCTAATTAGGCCTTGGGCTGAAAGTTGTGACGTTAAAGAATAACATCTCTACACACCCGAATCTTTTACAACACGTTTTAAAAATGTTACATGTGCGACGGTTTCGCGTGGGAAATAATAAGAGAGTTTACTCATGAAAACCTGTCTCGATTAAAATAATTTCCCTTAAGCAATGTTTCGTGATAATTTAAGGGTTGATTGTAACAGCAGTGCTTAAATAAATTATGACAATGTGAGCAATTATACGTGGAGAAATGTTCACATATGTGGTACACGTGTACCAGAAACGTGCGCGTTTAAATATTCGCAACTGCGCTCACTTTCTTTAGTGCAACTAACAGACGGGCGTCAGCAAATTATTTATATTTTCTCCACTATGCACAGCAGGTATTGCACCCCACCAAAAAATTCGATACCGAGATTTCACCGGAAATATATATTTTATGGCCCCTGTATCCAAAAAAAGTATCTTCAGGAAAAGGTAAGTATGTGTGTATATGTGTGTGTGGATGTGTCCGTGTGTCTATGAACCCGGTAACTCAAAAAGGAAAAGTCGATAAACATGAAACTTGGTGTTAAAGTTTAGTATCTTCCAGGGATGCTACGCGAAGATTTTGAGAAAAATCCCCCAACCACAAACTACACTTTACATGGCTTTTTTCGAAAATTTCGATGTTCTCTAGGGATTTTAATTAAAATATCGTATATTAAAGATATTTACCTGGCAAATAAAATGTATCTTTTGAATTTTCTGGGAATAGCCTCTGAGACATTCCTTGATTTTGGTTTCTGCTTTGAAAAACATACTTTTCTCATATCATTTTAACTTATGGTAGTCCCTTATTTCGCTTCTACTTACAAGGAAGCAAGTATAAGACTATTTCTGTTAATTTTTTTCTGATTAGCTTAAATTAAATAGAAGTATAAGCTTTTTAAGAATAATATTTTGCAGGGATATAGTGAAAGTCATGTGAATGGTTCACATCAGATTTTTAAGTTTTATCACCAGATTCTATCGCATTCATTTCTGTGGCCGTTGATAACAACTGCAAACTTAAATAGAATTTATAGTACTTAATCTGATTTAATACTAGGGAACGCAATAAGCAATTCTGAATTTATTATATAGCCATCACATTCAAATAAAGAAGTACCGCTTTTCAGTATAATTGAAACACATTTTGTCAAAACTAATTTTATTTTGCCTTTACCTTTAACTTATTACTTTCTCTACACATATTATATACAAAGTGTATAGAGAAGGTATTGTATTGCACCCACCGGAAATTCATGTTTTGAGACCCCTGATAAAAAAACTGTTTTAGAAAAATGTGCTTGTGCATGAGTGTGTGTGAATGTGGGAAGCATAGCTCAAAAACGTAAAGTTCGTTAAATACCAAAGTTGATATTTAAATTCATTATCCAAGGATGCGACACGAAGATTTCCAAGAAAATCCCCCCAATTAACATTTACATGGAAGATTTTTCGAAAATTTTGTTTTTTTCAAAAATGACTTATATTTAGATACTTACATGACAAATGATATGTAGGTATATCTTGAATTTTCTGTGACTAACCTCCGAAGATCTCTGTATTCTGGATGATTTTTATTGAATTTTGCAGAACCCGCTAATCATAAGAGATAGAAAAAGCCTTATTACACGTAAAATGTAGAGCTCGATAGAACAGACAGTTTTTGTCACATACATTTTTTTCATAGAGTAGCCGTTTTCGAGATATTCCTTGTTATAATATTTAAAATAGTTACTTTTTTCATACGGCACTTGTAAACCCCTGGCCACGCAAAGAAAATAAGACCGTTTCTGATAGTGTTTTAGCAATATATAGATAGAAGAATAAGCTTATTAACAATAATTTGTCACAGAGATGTAGAGAAAGTCATGTGGGTGGAGAAGATCAGAATTTTTACATCTGTTGTGCGTACTGCCTTTTTTCGCAAGCTTCCTTCTCACAATATAAAGCACTATTTTTATTTTCTCTACACGCACTATGTAATAGTGTATAGAGAAGGTATTGCACTCCACCCAAAAATTCCATATCGAGATTTTACTGGAAATATATGTTTTACGGTCCCCAGTATCCAAAAACAGCATTTTCACAAAAAGGTCCGTGTGTGTGTCTGTGAACATGATAACTCAAAAACGAAAAGTCGCCAAAATACCAAACTTGGTATTTAAGCTTAAGACCTTCCAGGAATGCGACATGAAGATTTAGAGAAAAATCCCCCCCACTCCAAACTACCTTTTCCTATACCTGTTTTCGAAAATGTTTGTTTTCTCAAAAATGGCTCTAACGATTTTGATTAAAATATCGTATATTAAAGGTATATATCTGACAAATAAAGTGTTTATTTTGAATTTTCTGGGAATAGCCTCTGAAAACTACTTTATTCCGGATGAATTTTTCATAACTACTAAACCGTAAGAGATGGACAAAAACTTAACCCACAAAAAATGTAGAGCACGTTAAAACACACAATTTATGTTATATACATTTTTTTCGTGGTGTTGATCGTTTTTGAGATATTCCTTTTTCTTGGTTTCAGCTTTGAAAAACTTATACTTTTCTCATACAGGAATTTGTCAAACAAAGAAACATCAGTCACATAGCAACCAGCTTTTGGCTTTCACTTTAACCTAAGGTACTCCCTTATTTCGCTTCTACTTACAATAAAGCAAGGAATAAGACTATTTCTGCTCATTTTTCTCGATTAGCATGAAATAAATAAAATATAAGCTTATTAACAATAATAATTTACAGAGATATAGCGAAAGTCTTGTGAATGGAACACATCAGATTTTTTTATATGCTAACAAGGAGAACAAGCGTTAGAAACTATGGTTTTTCAACCAGCCATTAGATCTCTGCATTTAGAAGAATAGCTAGTTAATGAATATGATCGTAATGTTTTAGTGAAATGGAATAAACATTTGGGGAATTAAATACTAAATTAATACCCTAGGAAGGGCAAATGTGGTGCAGTTTGAGATGTAGAACCTAGCTGCAAGACGATATGCATGACAATAGCTCGTTAAATTAACGCCTCTACCTATATCCCCTTGAGGCAATGCAGTATAGCCAGTGCGTGTTTCTGATATTTGTGGAAAATGCCGTGCTCTTCAGCAGTAAGCCGCAGCAGAAGGATTATCCTGTTCCAATAAAAATGGTATTAAGAAGGTGTGGTTTAGAAATATATAGCGAAAAATCTGTGCCTTTTTATTCTGTCTTTGATCGTTCCTTCTGGAGGAGTTTACAACCTGTCTGAGTTTTATTCTCCTATAGCAGTTTTAGCCATTACATGCCTTCTAACTGAGTCGCCCTCCGTGGTGTAATGGTTACCATGCTGACTTCATATACCCAAGGTCGCGGGTTCAAACAAGGCGGAGGACGATGGACTTTTTCGGGTGTAAAAATCCTTAGCATGGCTTCCTTCGGAAGGTAGGTAAAGCCGTTGGTCTCGTGTCCCATCTCGCCTCCCATCTAGAGGGCCCGGATTCAATCCCGAGTGCCCGCATGTGGAACTAATGGAGGATAAAGCGTTTTCTGGGCGGGTATCTCCGGGTCCTCTAGTTTTCCCCGCCACTCATTCCCCCTACTGCTCCATAATCACCTTTCCTTTCATCAATTTCGCCTACATTTCATATCATCCTCATGCTCATGCCTGGCTACGGGCCGACCCCTCGTTCCAGGTTCTCCGTTCTGTGGTTTTGTGCCGTAGGCTCCCCGACAGGCTTTTGATCCTTAGGCATTGGCTTGTAAGTCCTAAGGGGTGGCAGTCCTACAAATACGGGGAGGGTATGCCGAATACGAAAAGTATAGAATAGGACGGTGAGAACAACAGCAGTTAAAGAACGTCCATAAATATAATTCCATTTCATTCTTCTTTTGCCTCTAACTTATTATTTGACAACGTTCTCGTACTCGAGCGAAATGCCGCGATAATGTGTTCGACTCAGTTTCGGCAGATCCCGGGTTCGATTCCTAGCAACCGCTCACTCTGAACCAAAAGTTTTTCGTGGTTTCTGTAGGTCACCAAGTGAACATTTTGGTGGTTGCTCATCTACCACGATTGCCTTTCCATTCATTCCGCTTCTCTCTCAACTTTCCGGTTCGTGGTGTATGATATTGTGGGCAGATGGCTCAGATGCATGCTCATTGAAAAGTGTTCTCCCCGTGGACGGGTTGCTTGTATACCCTCTCTGGAGGATCGGCAATAGAACGCAAAGGTTACTAACTTCACCTCATCCTGCCATTCTAGGACTATTAATCGTAAGAGGTCTACATGGGGTAGTGCACAAGGGGGGTCCCACTCCATTGTTTACCCTTTGGTCATTTTCGTGTTTCATTAAAACATTATTGCAACAAAACCTGATGTGCTGTATTCATAAAATTGTGTCTGCCTGTTCTGCAAACAATTATGCTTACAAAAAATTAATCTTTTAATTATTTCATGTTAATCCAGACAAGCAATAGCAGAAATGTTCTTATTATTTGCTTCCTTCTAAGCAGAAGGAAAATAAGGGAATGCACTAGACTAAAGTGAAGTCAAATGCTTTATAAAAGCTGGTCGTTAGGTCAACATATAAGGTAACATAAAAGAGAGAGCACAAAAGGTGACTTCGTTTATTACGTGGCAAACAACTGAAGCCAATAACAAGGAGTATCTCAGAATCGGTCAACTCCACAAAAAAAAAAAAAAAAATATTTATGATGTGTTTTAACGAGATCTACTTTTTTGTGTAGCAAGTTTTTATTTTCTCTACACATACTATCTACATAGTATTGTATTGCACCCAAAAATTCGATACCAAGATTTCACCAGAAATATATGTTTTAGAGTCCTCTGTATCAAAAAAAAAAAAAAAAAAAAAGTATTTTCAGAAAAAAGTCCGTGTGAGTGCGTCCGTGGGTCTGTGAAACAATAATACAAAAACGAAAAGTCGGCAAAATACCAAACTTTGTATTTAAGTTTAGTATCTTCCAGGATTGCGACACGAAGATTTTGAGAAAAATCCCTCCACCCCAAACTACCCTTTACATGGAACTTATTTCGAACATTTTTATTTTCTCAAAAATGCCACTAACGATTCCGATTACAATATCGTATATTAAAGATACTTACCTGACAAATAAAATGTATATCTGGGAATAGCCTCTGAAGTCTATATTATTCTGAATGAATTTTACCGAATGTTGCACAACTGCCAAACCGAAAGATATAGACAGAAACTTACCACACAGAAAATGTAGAGCACATTAAAACACAATTTATGTTATACACATTTTTTTCGTGGAGTTGATCGTTTTCAGATATTCCTTGTTTTTCATTTCAGCTTTGAAAAGCTTATACTTTTCTCACTCAGGAATTTGTCAACCCCTGTCCATACAAACAAAGGAACATCAGTCACATAGCAACCAGCTTTTGGCTGTCACTTTAACCTATGGTACTCCCTTATTTCGCTTCTACTTACAAGGAAACAAGTAATAAGACTGTTCCTGCTAATGTTTTTCGATCAGAATGAAGTAAATAGAAGCACAAGCTTCTTAACAACAATTTTTTGCAGAGATGTAGAGAAAGTAATGTGAATGGTACACATCAGATTTTTTCTACTTCTCTCAGTTAGGCAAAATTAAACCAGAATAAAGAGAACTTCACAGAATTTTCGAAGAAAATTGAAGATTTTGTTTGTGATGTAAACTTCATTAACGTACGTTACATTAATCAAAGTCATTATAGACAATTTTGAAAAAAAAAAAAAAAAATTCAAACATTTTTCCATGTAAAGTATAGTTTTCAGTGGAGGGATTTACTTGAAAATATTCATATTGCATCCTTGGAAGATAGTAAACCTGAATACCAAGCTTGGTGTTTTACAGTCTTTTCGTGTTTGACACACACACACACACGTGGACATTTTTGTAATTTCTTTTTATTCAGGGCACTTAAAAACATATGTTTATGGTGAATTCTCTACCTAGACATTTTCAGAAGAATACAATACTTTCTCTATGAATGAATGAATAAGTGAATTTATTGACATAACAATATCATACATGAACTTCAACAAAATACACAAAATAAAAATCTGATTTGTTGCATTCACATGACTTTTTCTACATCTCTGCAACAAATTATTCTTAAGAAACTTTTTCTTCTATTTACATCATACTAAACGAGAAAAAATTAGCTGAAACAGTCTTATTACTTGCTTCCTTGTAAGTAGAAGCGAAATAAGGGAATACCATAGGTTAAAGTAATAATCAAAAGCTGGTTACTATGTGATTGAAGTTCCTTTGTTTCAATGCATAGGAGTTGACAAACTCCTGTATGAGAAAAGTATGGTTTTACTTTCTCTCTACGTACTATGTACATAGTGTGCAGAGAAGGTATTGCACTCCACCCAAAAATTCGATACCGAGATTTCACCGGAAATATATGTTTTAGGGTCCCCTGTATCCAAAAAAAGTATTTTCAGAAAAAGGTCCGTGTGTGTCCGTGTGTCAGTGTGTCATATATTTCCGTGAAATCTCGGTATCGAATTTTTTGGTGGAGTGTAATACCTTCTATATACTATGTACATAGCACGTATAGAGAAAGTAAAAATGTATCTCATGATAAAACACACAATTTTTGTCGTTTACGTTTTTGTTGTGGAGGTAACCGTTTTCGAGATATTCCTTGTTATTGGTTTCAATTGTGAATTACTTAAACTTTTCTCACACAGGAAGTGTCTGTTTTTCTTGTGTTCTACTCCTGGCCAAGCAAAGAAGTCATTTGCAATGACAATTGCATAACGATAGCTTTTAAAACATTTGACAATCAATTCAAGCTCTTCTCGGGCTTCTAGCCAGGTAAAAACTTGGCTTGACACCAACGTTTCGAAGAAGTGCATCTTCCTCGTCTTCAGGGTGAACTGATGGTTTGAGCTTGCGGAGACTGGTATTTATAAGAGCTGGGATGAAGCTAACATCTGATTGGTTCGCGTGAACCAATCAGATGTTAGACGTTAGATGTTAGCTTCATCCCAGCTCTTATAAATACCAGTCTCCGCAAGCTCAAACCACCAGTTCACCCTGAAGACGAGGAAGATGCACTTCTTCGAAACGTTGGTGTCAAGCCAAGTTTTTACCTGGCTAGAAGCCCGAGAAGAGTTTGAATTAACACGTCGCCAGGAAAGCTTCAGTTCTTATTTGACAATCACTTTAGCATAGTGCATTCCCTTATTCCCTTCTGCTTATAAGGAACTAAGTAAGAACATTCTACTAATATTTAACTTGATTAGCATTGTGTACAAAGAAAAATAATCTTTTGTAGGAGTTTTGTAGAACAGCTAGAGAAAGTCATGTGAGTGTAACACATCAGATTTTTTTTTATTTAGTTTAACGTCCTTTAACCTGGTTGGTCATATCGGATGATGAATGAAATTGGTGAAATGATGCTCAAATTATCTCGGGGTCCATGAAGCTTAAAGCTACTCGTCATTCGTCTTCTCTTGATAAGGGAAAACCCCGAAAAAAACCTTATCCGGGTAGCTCACGACCTTTTGAATGTGAGGCAGACACGCTACCACCACACTACCCAGGCGGTCATCTTTGGCTTTATTACAGTATTAAGGCCACAAATAACTTAAAACATACATTTAACTGTTAATTTTTGTGTGAATTGTTATTGCTGAATTGTTTTACTTGTATAGACATTGTGTTCATTCTAATGCAAAAAGGTTTAAGCAAAGGAGTTTATAATGTGGAGACGTGACCAACAATGATAGAAAGAGATGGAAAGAGTTATGCGTATGTCTAAAACTTACATATGTTACACGGCCTTGGAATGAGCGCACGGCAACACAAATATTTCTGTTTATAATTGCTGTAAAGAAAAAGGAACATCGTTTTTGGCTTAACAAAAGAACAAGGAGTAGAGGTGTTATATTCTGGTGAAAAATAGTGTTATAACTTGATTCTATGCGTGTCTATGTGTCTGTAATGATTTACAATAAATTCAGAAAGAATAACAGCAATATTTATTGATGGTAGATGAAACCATAATACAGAACGCGTCTCGTATACCACAAACCTGAGAAAAGAGAAGTGTCGACATGGTAGAAGTATAAAAATTAAGAAAATTAAATACACACGAACCAACTTTTTTTTTGCAAATTCCGTTCTTATTTTCACTACACATTCTGTATTGAGAAAGTATTGAAATCCACCAAAAAAATTCCCCTGAGTAAAAAAACAACTTTTTAGAAAAAGGTACCTTGAAATACCAAACTGGGTGTTTAAGTATCTACCAAGAATGTCACACGAAGATTTTCAAGAAAGTTTCTTTCACCTCAAACTACATTTTACATGGAAAAACATTTAAAAATGTTTTTCTCTAAAATGGCTCTAAAGATTTTGATTAAAAGTCCGATAATTAAATATATTTACATCACAAATAACATGTACATCTTTAAATTTCTGGGAATAGCTTCATTGTGGAGAACCGTAAGAAACAGACTAAAACTTACTAAACAAAAATTTAGATCTCACCAAAATATACAATTTATGTCACATATAATATATTTCTGTGGTAGAGTTGAGGGTCTCCGAGATATCCCTTGTTATTGGTTTCAATTTCAAACTACGTAACATTTCTCAATGTAGATTTCGTTTCATCTCTCCTTTGTTTTACTGGCAATGTAAGGCAAACCGACAATTACGTCAGTCTGCTTGAAGGGAAGGAAGTAATAACACAATTTCTGCTCATGTTATTCTCGAGCAGCATGAAGTAGGTAGATAAATAATAATCTTTTGTAAAAATAGTTTGTTTGCAGAACAGGTAGAGAAAGTCGTATGAATGGAACACATCAGAATTTTCTCTTTTTGTTTAGTTAAGTTTCATATGTTTGAGCTATATAACCATCACTTTATAAAACTTCAAGACAATGTCTGTCCTTATCTTCTTGCCAAAGGTTCTTTTGATCGTGGCTATTAATTTTTGGAATTTTGCATTTTATGTGAAATCCTTTATATTTTAATATGATTCTCTGGAGCCTAACTAATCAAAAATAATTCATTTCTCTGTTTTTGTTATTATTCAGAACTACTTTTAGTTATATTGGTGTTTTTCCTTTAAGTCCCATAATTACAGTATTTTTACTTTCTCTATAGGCACTATGTACATAGTGTATAGAGAAGGTATTGCACTCCAACAAAAAATTCGATACCGAGATTTCACCGGAAATATAAGTTTTAGGGTCGCCTGTAACCAAAAAAAAACATTTTCAGAAAAAGGTCCGTGTGTGTATCCGTGTGTCTGTGAACACGATGACTCAAAAACGAAAAGTCGGTAAAATACCAAACTTGGTATTTAAGTTTGGTATCTTCCACGGATGGGACACGAAGGTTTTGAGAAAAATCCCCCACACCAAACTACCCTTTACATGATCCTTTTTCCGAACAATTTTTAGTTTCTAAACAAATGGCTCTAATGATTTTGATTGAAACATCGTATATTAAAGTTATTCACTTAACAAATAGAATGTATATCTTAAATTTTCTGGGAATAGCCTCTAAAGACTACTTTATTTTTGATAAATTTTGCGGAATTTTGCATAACTGCTAAACTGTAAGAGATGGACAAAAACGTACCACACAAAACATGTAGAGCACATTAAAACACACAAGTTATGTTATATACATTTTTTTCGTGGAGTTGATCGTTTTTAAGATATTCCTTGTTTCTGGTTTCAGCTTTCAAAAATGTATACTTTTCTCATACAGGAATTTGTCAACTCCTGTCCATGCAAACATAGGAACTTCGGTTACATAGCATCCAGCATTTGTCTTCACTTTAAGCTATGGTACTCCATTATTTCGCTTCTACTTACAAGGAAGCAAGTAATAAGACTATTTCTGCTAATTTTTTTTTTTTTTTTTTGATTATCATAAATTAAATAGAAGCATAAGCTTTTTTAATAATATTTTTTCAGAGATATAGAGAAAGTCATGTGAACGGAACACATCAGAATTTTAGTAATTAGTATTTATAAAATCTGAATGTAGAAAAAAAATCGTCATTGCAGTTACAAAGGAAATAAAAATTGGGTGGGGTTAAGAAACATATTTTTTAGAATTGGTAATGAAACAAAGGACGGGAACAGCGTGGCTCTGGTTAGGAGGGTGGAATGCCCGTAAGGTAGTTTTTGAAGCTAGTAGGCGGATTTTCCCATTATTCGAGGATCAGGAAGACTGGACCCTTATTTTGGCAGATTGCATGCAGATAGAGGATGCTAAGAAAAAATTATTGCCGGAAGTATCTTTAGCTTCAAACAGATGAACGATAGCATTCTGGGATTTGATTCTAAACTTCCAAAACTGGCCAAGCCTGGGTACATACTTAATGGAAGTTCGTGCACTAAGATATAAAACATTTGTGTAAATATTGTATAGACTTATTTGGTGTTTGAGTAATCTATATGTATGAATACGTGGTGAGGTTGTGAGTACAAGTGTGTGTGTGTGTGTATTTCCAATGTTGTTAAGATAAATAAAATTTATTTGTAGGTAATATTTTAAACTCAAGTATTTTTCGACAACATGTACGGTTGAGACTGTGTGACGCAAATATTGTATTATTGTAAACTTAATAATAAAATACTACTACTACCACTTAGTATTTTTAAGGAAGTATTAGATGATATTTCTTCGCTGCTGAACAAATAATATAGAGCCCTCTGTAAATTTTCTTTAAGATGTTGTTGATATAACTTTGTTAAATGTTTCAACAAAACATAAATTTAAAAATAAAAGATCTTGTGTGTTATATTCATAAGACTTTCACTGCCGGTTCTTCTCTCCGAGACGTGGCCGAGTGGTTAGACCTCTTGCCTCTCACCTAGACGGCCGGGGTTCGATCCCAAGCGACCGCATGTGAGATTTGTGGTGGACAAAGCGGCGCTGGGGCAGGTTTTCTCCGGGTACTCCGGTTTCCCCCGCCATCGCATTCCATCGGTGCTTCATCATCATTCATGTATCACCAGTGTCACCGCCTGCGGTGCCATAAGTAGTTAAAGCGGGCGTTAAACACTACCAAAAAAAATTGCCTGTTCTGAAACAAACTATTCTTACAAGGGATTATTCTTGTATTTATATCAAGCTAATTGAGGTAAAGATTATCAGAAATTGTCGTATTACTTGAAGGAAAACGCTAGACTACAGTGATATTCAAATCATTTCAATGCAACAATTAAAATTTGGTTGTGTTTAATTGAATAAAAAAAAGTATATGAAAGAAATGGCAACTTCCCGTTTGAAAATAGCTTAAGTATTGCAAATTTTAAACCAATAACAAGAAATATCTCGTTAATGGATGACTATAATATCAAAATATATATTTTCGTTGTCGGCTTACCTTCCCTGTATTTAGAACTAACACATCTCCCTAGGACTTACAAGCCAATGCCTAGGGGTCAGAAACCTGTCGGGAAGCCAACGGCACGAAACCACATTATGGAGAATCTGGAACGAGTGGTCAGGCATGAACGCCAAGAAGTAGATGATAGTAAAGGTGATGATGGAACACTTGGTGGAATGAGTGGCGGGTGACACCAGAGGACCAGGAGAAAGCCTGGCCAGATGCTGCTAGTTAAACCACAATCCCACATACTGGCGCTTGGGATCGAACCCGGATTGCCTAGATGGGAGAGCGTCGCCCAATCTCAGGAAATACAGGATATACATTTTGTTTCCATGTAAATATCGTCAATGTGCAGTATTGAAATCAAAATCGTTTGAGCCATTTTTGAGAAAATCGAACATTTCAAAAATCTTCCATGTAAAGGTTAGTTAAGAGTGAAAATCGTATCCTTGGAAGACAACAAAACTTAAATGCGTGTTTTATATTAACGGATTTTTGTTTCTGAGCTATGCTGCCTCCTCCCCATAGACATATACATAGATCCTTTTTTCTAAAAATGCATTTTTTGCAATCACGGGTTGTTAAAATATGTATTCCTAGTGAAAACTTGGCATCTAGTTTTGGATGGAATATAATACCTTCTATTGCTACTATTGTATAACCGGAAGAGAAAGAAAAAGATTCCTATGGTCTTGTAATCTTATATGAAAGCAGTGTTTGTATGTATCTGAAATTTTCTTACTCTTTAACTTCGGTGCCTCTCACTTTGGTGCTTCGTGGCGCAGGGGATCGCGGGTTTCAGTCCCGCCTTGGGCATGGGTGTCTGTGTATGTGCATTTGTCTTAAAATAGAGAACAGTAAAGAAGGGAAATTTAGGGGAGAAAGGATAAAGAGGAAAAGGAAAAGGTATACAGCGCCGGAGTCCCAACCAGACTCCGGAACTGTATTTTTATTTTAAAAAACAACTACATTACATCAACTAAGTTGGCAAGGTAATTTGTCATTCCCTCCAGCTAAGGTAAGGAATTGCTCGGGTGTTATGTTCATATGAGTAGAGGGTAGATCGTGTAAACAGCGGGGGACAGCGACTCGGTACGGATCTATTGCGGCCTACCACCACCGAGCGGAAGGGATGAGCGGAGGGGAAACCACAAGCTAGCACACACGAACGACGGAGCTTAGCGCAGAGGCGCACAGAAGTCCCTAACAGTTCACTTAATGGCGTGCCACGGAGGCTATACAAGCGCCGGGAGGCCGGATCGAGGCATCTACAACGGCATCTAGTCTCAACCAGCGCAGCCAGAGGGAAGAGCCTCAACTGACACATACGTCGACCTGAAAGATGGAGAAAGGAAATGAAACCAAAGAATGAAAGGAACCGTGGTAGATATACAGCACTTCATCATTCGCCTAAGCGGCCTCAGGAAACCGACGGAAAAACACAGGGCCAGAGTGCGCGGGCTCAGAGCTCCCAAATGCCAGAGCTAGGTCCACGTGAGTAAGTGTGAGGGTATCTATATGATAAAACATTGACTTTTTAAAAAATAAGAAAATATTAAAGCAGTCTGTTAAATACCAAACTTCATAGTTAAGTTCAGTATCTCCTAATAATGCGACAAGAAAAGTTTAAAGAAAATCCACCACCCCCAACTACCCTTTACATGGAACAAATTTCAAAAACTTATATTTTCTCAAAAATGCCTCCAACGATTTTGATTAAAATCTGTTATTTTTAGGAAATTTACATTACAAATAATATATATATCTTGAATTTTCTGTGAAAAGCATCTAAAGACCTCTGTAGTGAATGATTTTTTTTTTTTTTTTTTTTTTTTTCATAACTAGTAAATCCTAAGAGATAGACAAACCCTTACCACACCAAAATGTAGAGCTTCTTAAACATACAATTTATTTCATATACAACTTTTGGTGCAGCTAGCGTTTTTCAGATATTTGTTGTTATTGGTTTCCGTTTTAAAATACTAAATTTTTCTCATACAGGAACTTGTCAAATCCTGACCATGCAAAAAAGGGATTTCAGTCTCATAGCAAACACATTGTAAAATATTTGACTGTCGGTTTTGACTAGTGTTTTCCATTGTTTCCGTGCTACTTATAAGGAACTAAGTAATAAGACCGTTTCTCTAATGTTTACCTAAATTATCATGAAGTGTATAAAAGAATAAGCGTATTAGCAATTATTTGTTGCAGAGATGTAGAGAAAGTTAATGTGAATTGAGCACGTCCGATTTTTCTTAAAAGTTTTCACTTATCCTCTTGTGAAGAATATTATATTTTATTGTGATTAAAACCAAGTAATACCTTTCTGTTACCGAAGAGCAATTGCCTATAACGTTTTTCAAATGGTAAGGATATTACGCAGCAGCGAATGAGATGCGTTCTCGTTCTCTGCGTTGCCAGGTCGCTACCCCCACTCTTTTCATATTTCCCTCTCACTCGTACGTTGAGCATGCAAATCTGCCTGGTGACATAATGTTTATTGATGTTTATTATGAAAACTATTTGAGCTAAAAATCTATAGTTTTTGTGGTTCTGCTAAGAACATTACTCCCTATTTTCCTTGTGAATTATTTATTGCAAAATTTGAATATTTTGTCTTTGTCCAAGAAGTATTTATGAGAGACGGAATTACTTAGCGCGTTACTCCCCAGCTAAGTGGGAACGCAATATATCAACACAGCAGCACTTCTGTTGGCTGCCGGCCTGGTAGCGCTCAAATACATACCTCATTCCATTTGAAAATCAGAGTAAGTTGTTCTTTGTCATTGAGATGAAGTGTTAGCCCTCTTAATGCGATTACGTGAAGTTCTCGGTTCGGAGTATCTCTACTTTCATAAGAGCACGTGAATAGAATTTGGTGTTTCTCAAAAGTTTAGTGTTCTAGTGCTTTTTGTAAGGAAAACTAATAGGGTAGGCTGATAAGTCCCGGGTCTCTCAATAAAAATAGAATTTAATTTTTGTCTCTATTTCTCAACACAATCTCCAGAAAGGCTATTTCATTTGTCATATCGGTGTTCTAATTTAACTAAACCATCTCTGTAGTGCGATTTATCAAGGTCCTCAAAATAGCTGTTTACCGCATTAATGACCTACTCGCTGCTGTGAAATCTTCGTCCTCCAAGATATTTTTTTTGGTTTGGGAACAATGATAGTCACTGGGTGCTGGATCTGGTGAATAGGGTGGATGTTCAAGCAATTCCAACAGTTTTCCCATTGCAATGACTGAACGATGGGTCGGAGCATCGCCGTAATGAACCAAGATTTTTGTTTTTTCAAATGAAGTCTTTTTCTTTTCAGCTCATCGCTCAAACGTTGCAGTAAGTTTGCGTAGTAGTCACCAGTGATACTTTTAACCTTTTCCATGTAATCAATAAAAATAACTTATTCAAGAAAGAATGCAAAATAACCTTAAAGGCCAGAGGTATATTTTCAAAGGGGTCAAATTGTTAGATGTGGCAATGCACAAAGGTTTTCACAGATATGTTCATGAACTTTGTTTTGGTATAAAAAAGCAAGATACGTTGTTCATTTTCAGTGTCAAGAATATAACAAGGCTTCAGTTAAAATTTATTGTAAAATTCGATACTGAGATTTCACCGGAACTATGTGTTTTAGGGTCCCCTTTATCTAAAAAAAGCATTTTCGGAAAAAGTTCCGTGTCTGTGTGTCCGTGTGTCTGTGAACACGATAACTCAAAAACGAAAAGTCGGTAGAATACCAAACTTGGTGCTTAAATTTAGTATCTTCCAGGGATGCGACACGAAGATTTTGAGAAAAATCCCCCCACCCCCAACTACCCTTTACATGGAACTTTTTTCGAAATTTTTGATTTTCTCAAAAATGGCTCTAACGATTTTGATTAAAATTTCGTATATTAAAGATATTTACCTGACAAACAAAATGTATATCTTGAATTTTCTGGGTATAGCCTCTGAAGAGTAGTTTATTCTCGAGGAATTTTACTGAATTTTGAATAACTGCCAAACCGTAAGAGATGAACAAAAACTTAAACCACAAAAAATGTAGAACACATTAAAATACACAATTTATGTTATATACATTTTTTTCGTGGAGTTCGTCGTTTTTGAGACATTCCTTATTTTTGGTTTCTGCTACGAAAAACGTATATTTTTCTCATACAGGTACTTTTCAATTCCTATCCATATAAACAAAGGAACTTCATTGACATAGCAGCCAGCTTTTGACTATCACTTTAACCTATGGTAGTCCCTTATTTCGCTTCTACTTATAAGGAAGCAAGTAATAAGACTATTCCTGCTAATTTTTTTCTAATTAGCATAAAGTAAATAGAAGTACAAGCTTTTTAAGAATAATTTGTTGTTGGGATATAGAGAAAGTCATGTGAATGGTACACATCAGAATTTTTTCTAGTTATTCAATAAAGTCAAAGCTTTCCTTTTCCCAAAAGTTCAATATATAGGTTTTATCAGATTTTTAAAAATTTGGCGTGAATAACATTGAATGAAAGCTTAGCATGGCCTTATTTAGTAAACTCACCTTATAAAGATACCCTGTTTTTGAAGCTGGTTATACATGCAGCTCTTAGCTGGAGTTTTTTTTTTTTTTTTTTTTCCTTTTTTTCCTTTTTTTTTTTATAGATTTTAACCTCGTACCCTTTTTCGAGAAAACTGAACCGAAAAGACCTAGACAGGCGTCCGATTATAAATATTTCCGGGTGTTGTTTAATGTGGGCTTCAGAAGAAAAGTTGTAAGTTTTTTTCTTTTTATACCAAAAATTAAGATAAAATATTGTATTATTTTATTTAATTTATTCGTTTTAGTTAATGAATGTTCAAGATAATTTGGTATATCCGTTCCACTTTATGCATAAGCTTATTTTGTCCATTGTACTTGAAAGTTAAAATAACAGATAATGTTTAATGTTATATTAAGGATTTAGCTGAATGGCAGTTTTGTGTGTTCAGAAATGGCACAGTAGCTTTGCAATAAGTAGCGTCCCCCCCATTCTTAATCCTGCATCCTCCACCGCCAATTTCCCCGCATGTTGGGCTGTGCTTTGAGCAGTAGTAATACAAATTGCCAATTTGGAAATGGAAAGTTCAAGGAACTTAATTGCATCCTCTACGGAATCTGTGCGTGGAGGGGGTTAGATGGATTCTATAACATTAGGGGCGGATACAAGGAAGGGGATGGTGGCCTACTTCAAGTAACAGGGTATTTCCGGGAGAGAGGGGGATTGGGGGTCCACTAATATTAAGGGGCTTATCCCCAGCCATATCCGTGTGTAGCTGTGTTTTTCATCTCAAGCCAATCGATATACTAAAGGTACAATATTTTATGCTGAAGAGATTTAACAAGCCTTGCTTTATGATCCCACATTTGGGAGCGACTACTTTTTCATTTGTTTTCCTATTATTTTTCTCCCATTTTATCTTTCTTGTAATTTTCATTCGGTTGTGGAAGGAATACATTAAGTGATAACACGTCCGATGGACAATACTCCCTCAGAATCGTTAAGAAGGTATTGAAACTACAAAGGAGGTGGGAAGTAATGGTATTAAAGGGCTGCGCTTGTTCTTTTGATTCTCTTCTTCTTGTTCTTCTCTCTGCCTTCTTTTATCCAGCAGTTTTCTTTGTTTAAAAAACATTTTCTAAGTATGAGGGTCATCTTGAAAGTGACAGACGATTTGGCACAACTAAACAATAGCGTAAGTTATCAACACAAAACTTTGTTTACAAAGTTACAGTACATTACTCTATTTTTCAACGTAATCCGCATTACTATCGATGTATTTATTGTCACGTGGTACCGGTGTTTCAATGCACATATTACACTCCTCCACTGTTAAAGATAGGAGCCAAGATGTCACAGTCACTTTGAGCTCTTCATCGGTTGGGAAATCTTTTCCATCCAAAAAGTCATGTACGGTGTCCAAAGTGAAACACCGGTTCTTCTTAAATATTTTATCAAAATTTGCTTTCAACGCCTCCATTCTTTATCATACACACTGGTTAGTCCTTGATTACTCGTAAATTATGCACCATGTCCTCACTGAAGACTCGTTCATTGAATTATCAGCGTACACTTGCGTTAACTACCTATAAAATTTGATTAGTCGAACACTTTGTGCATTCAAAAAAGAAAACGAATAAGTTCTTTGGCGGAAGAAAAGTATAGCACTGGCATTGAAAAACTGGTACCACGTGACAATAAATGTCTAGACAGAATGCACATTACGTTGAGAAATATAATAAGATACTATAACTTTGTAAACAAAGTTTTGTGTTGATATCTTTCGTTATCATTTAGTTATGTGAAATCTTTTTTTCATTTTCTGGATGGCTCTCATATCACTTTCAAAACCTCATAAAAGATATCTGCACTCAGAATAACGATAAACATTTTAAAACCCTGGTAAATTTAGAGGAAAGCATGCCAAACAAATAAACGAAGAAGTCAGAATGCAAAACATACAAAGCTAATGTTATACTCTTGTTTATTACATATCATACTTTAAATATTGTTTTATATGGGGTGGGAAAGGCTTAGGTGTCCAGCTATAAATCATATATATATATATATAAACTTAACCGAAAAAAATATATTTAAAAAATTGCCTTCAAATATACGTCTAAAATTAAGTGATTTGCAACATCATACGCCATAGAGCTTGGTATCATAGATTATTTAACTACTAAAATATGCAGTCTTCAGACTAACCTTAGTTGTGGAGAAACGTTTGTGTACAACTTCCTCACAGGTGGAAGTTTGTTCTCAAAGTCACACTGTAAGGTAGAGAATAAAATAACGAATAACTAACTATATAATGGCAAGCATAGCATAATGATGTAACACAAATGCTTATGTTCGAACATACTATTGATAAAAAAATGCAATAAACATAAATGAAACACAGGAACAGATATTTTTCAGTTGTATGTTACTCTTTTCTCAGTAGGCTATAAATTTACTCTAAGCACAGCATCATATGCTCAAGTTTAATCTCAAAGAAAAATTAACGGAAGAAACCAAAATAGCATATATACAAGCGTTCCTAGCAACTCGTTCTTCAAAAATCAAAAATGTTTAGGTATATATACGTACTCCATCTACACCATGACCAAGTGAAGCACGTGTTGGAAATAGATGTCCAGATTTTAATAAAATTGACAGCTTCACTGTATGTAATGGCTTTTTTAACATTTTAAAAATAGGGTACTCCATCTACATCATGACCAATGAAGCACGTGTGTTAAAAACGAGGACATCACATTTCTCAACAAATTTATTTGCCACTAGTATCTGATTTTTAGTAGTCGACAGTAGACATTAAGAAATGGGATATGCTCGTAGTTTGTATACATCACTTTTATATACAATAACCCATTGGGAAGGCTTAGTCATGGAGGCTACTCCTGTGTGATTATTATTTTGCAGATCGTAGATCTCAAACAATAAATCAGTTTTCAGCATCAGAATTATCTGCGGGGCTCTCTCCCGATTGTCGCTAAACCATCCTGGTTGACAGAAACGTACAGAAAGGTATTCTTCAGCACCCATTGTTCTATATTATCGAAACGTTTGTCTAGAGCCCGGTATAATATAAAGCGCACCGGTGGAGCGAAAAAGCATTCTGCTGGCACTTCTACTCCATGGTGAAAGACAAGGGCAGTGAGCAGAATGACGATAACGTTTGTCATAGAGTGGGAAATGCGGGCCCCAGTGTGGAGTAAACCGCGGGTGTGTGGCTATTTTTGGGAGGTCAACTTCGTCTCACATACTGAGGCGCAAGAAAATGGCTTCCTTCTGAGTGATTTTAAGAGACACATGTGTGGAGGGCCAACAGCTATGGAACTGGACATCAAAAGAATTTGAAAAACTGTTCCCAACGCAGACGCGTACAGAACTATATGGCCTATTTCTCCAGTTGCAATCTAGTGGTACAAAATATGAATTTATGCAAATATAGTTTGCCATGGGGTACCAGTATTTTGTGTTTACAGAGACAATTAAGTACATCGTCACTTTCAAAAGGCTGTTGAGAAAAGAGTGACTACACTTAGCCAAATTAACGTCTCAGATTGCCTGTCTCGATGTGTGACAAGGAGCGAGAATCTATGCCTTGCTTACAGTTAGCTTGCGATTAATGCTTTGTTCTTGTATTGTGTGCAGAAAAGGAGAATCCATATTACTAAGCCCTAACGGCAGATATCATCATCAGACTGGCAGTGCCGTTGTTTCTACCGCTGGGGATGGAGCACCCAAACCGGGGAAAGATGGAGGACAAGGGACTATTTAGCACCGGTTCAACTAATGTAACTCAGTGAAATTACCATAGTTGTCTGAGTCAATTATTGTTCAAGTTTATATTCTTGTTTTTATATACTCAAAATGTTGTAATTTTATCTATAAAGAGAAATAAAAAAAGTAAGGATATACGCACATTCCAAGATCAGAAACTTGAAGCGTTTCATCAGAGGCCGTCTGAGGACACGCCAGTAGCGGAGATGGAGAATGACTTCATTCGTCCGAGTAGAACCCTCAAACTGGTGAAGCAGCACGTCAAACCCATTCCGATTGGGCAACAGCTCACAAAAATCCCCATCCTCATCTTTCTTGCTGTGTTGCAGCGAGTTTCTTCGATCTACTGTTTCCGGGTTTTAGTAGAAACATCCAAAGCCGTAGAGGACCTGCCCAATGTCACCATTGCTTGAGTTTTGATTATTCAAGTAACTATAGCCACCGTCTACTCTACTGTCTTCGATATGGTAGTTTATACACCAGTGGCGTGCACACCATGGAAGCAAGGTAACTACTGCGGTTAATCAACCTTTCTTCTAGTAACAGAAAATGAAAAGGTACAACCAGCTCCGGTGTCGTATGCCTCGTCAATGTTTGTACGTCTTGCTTCCGATTGACACTAAATCCCGCTCTTCCTTCATCTTGACATTTGGTTGATGTTACCACTGGCCATTTACCCACACCAGTTGCTATTTCCCCTAATTTTCCCACGGGTACGCAGTACGATTACGTAACTTTTCATCAACACTATAATGCATGGAAATTATAAAGCATGATTCGAATAAGATAATAGATTTTAGGTTTGGAAAGGTAAGCAAGTCAGCACATTGCTTACATAGCGCATATGGCTCTTGATCTAGGAACAGGCTCAAATAGAGATTGCAGTGCAACACGTGATTGACCTGTTTTGTAGAAAGTATTTTAAAACAAAACTTCGTTTCCTGTTACTTCGAAAATAATACCTGCCACCCTGATTTGCTGCCAGTGTGAGAACGCCTTGCTTTCCATAATTTAGAGCACATTATTGCAGCTGTGCGAACAAAAAAATAACAAGGAGCGAGCGAACTGTCTGCATTAAAGTTCAGCATCGTTAAATGTGGGTGTAACATATCACACCTGCGTGTAGTGTACACGTGCTATAATTACTTCTATTTGTGGAAGCTGCTCGCTACGTAATCAGGAGAATAAAAGCGAGAGCAACGAGTCCGATTAGTTTCAGTTTAGATAGCAACCTTGGAGGCTGTAGTTAAATTAGAGAGAAGAGTTGTCTGTATACGAGCGGCGATGTAACGAGAGATGAAATGGCATTTAATGTCACGATGGAGAAGATTATGAAACGTTTTTGTCCAAAATTAAGAAGTTGGACATGAAATAGGAACTGAAATGTAGCTAATGGAGGGAAAATCCATAACTGAAAATGAAGAAATATCTGGATTGGCGTAAATAAGCTCAATGTTTGAATCTGCATTATTTAAAATGGAGAAGAAAATATAATCTGGGATAGAAAAGGTGCAAGAAAAACTGAATTTCGGAATAAAGAAGATGCAAACAAAAATAAAGACAAAAATGTCCAAGATGAAGACGGGGATATCGAACAAAATCAACGAAGACTTAGCAGCGTGGAAAAGGCCGAGGAAAAACTTTGTGGAGGTGTGGTATAGCTTGAATAAAATGTAAAATCATTTAATGGAATGTTGTAAGGCGAATGCCTAGAAGACACCAGGGAATGACTTTATGTCCTGGCGGAAAAAGTCGTGGCAGCGTTGTGCTGGAAAGATGCTCGACTGAAGGTTAATGGACCTAAAGATCGATTGGCTAGGTTGAGATACAACATTTGTTAGCGTCAAGCCACCAAAATAGGACGGAACGTCCACCTACAGATCATTTTACCGACAGTTCACCACCGCCGCCACAAACAACCTGCTCAATAGAGGAGGAAGTACTTCAGGTGATAGGTAACCTCCTGGGTCGTGCAGCATAAGTACGGGATGTGTTTTCGACGTCGGAGGTGTCTGGAGACACCTGGGAACCCATCCATGGTCGGTTCGGGAACCATCGCTTGGACCAGCTTACCAAGTCGAGGTTGCAACAGCCAATGGACGTGTAGCAGGGGTTCGCTTGGCAATTGAACAACTGGTGAACCTCCAGCCTAGTTACGTGTCGCAGGAAGCAGTATACTCCGTCGACCGGGTACGCTACCCAAGATACGATAGCGTCTGATGGTCAATGATAAGATAATCCATGAAGCGTTAACAGCTGCTATGATGATAGAGTCACCCAAGATAACATCTGCGCCCAAGAGATAAACCAGACACCACAAGTTGTGGGGCAAGCCAAGTCATCTAGCGCAGGATTGTCCATACCAAACCAATGCCCAGAGGAAAAGGATATGTGTTGTGGGCAGAAGAGTGGAAGACAGCCTCAGCACAGACGGCTGTATTCAAGGAAAGCTGTGTAAGATATTAGTAGAAATAGGGCAGCCGTGACTCTAATCAGATCTGACATCCCGAAGGATCTGGCGACACGAGCACCCAGTCAACACTAAAAGCTACTAACGGCATTGGGCGACAGCTTGCCTGCGAAGAATGAAACCCTGCTGGAGTTGGCAATAGAAGGGAGCACTCAGAACCTATGAGTATTCATTGAGGGGGTGACTGAGGATGTGAAACTGGGACTGGATGCCCTCGAGGCAACGCTGGACGTCGACCGAGATGAATTGCCAGCAACAAAGTATCCACAATCATGCAATTAACAAAGTAATCCCAATGGGCAATGTAGTTGTCCCCGCAAGAAGCGAGGTGAAGCTGAAGGGATGCCTCGAGGAACCTGAAACCTGAAGGAACCTGGTTCTGGACCTGAAGTGGGCATTGGACGGATCATGCATTGCACGGGAATGGTTGTCTTGCCCATGTGGCTACTGAATCCAACGGACACTGATCATTGAATCATTGAAGTTTCTGACATCATTTGACGCTCCCCCGTACTCCCTGTGAAGTTTAAGGACGAGCTGTTTTTAAGCGTGGACTATAGGAAGCTATATATCGTCACCAGAAACACTGTTTTTCCTTACGCCGGTTAGCGACATCTTGGACACATTTCCTGTTGCCCAGTGTTCTCGAATTAGGACTTTAAATTGGGATACAGGCAGGTGAATCTAGATCTCTGACAAGAAGATCTGAACAGCCAAGGCTCTGGCTATTTTGGCTATGATCTTTTGTCTTTTCACCTCGCCAGGCATTTTGCAGCACCTCATGAAATCAGTTTTAAGAGGGTTGACTTACGACGTCTGCTTTCTACATCTGGAATATCGTCGTAGGCGATAACTTGGAAGACCATCTAGAGAACTTGATCAAGATACTGCAAACGTTATAGGCAACTAACCTAAAGTTGAAAGCGAAGAGGTGCCAAATCTTCAACTAGGTTAAC
The DNA here is from genome assembly GCA_030762935.1 of Hymenopus coronatus. Classification (NCBI taxonomy): domain Eukaryota; kingdom Metazoa; phylum Arthropoda; class Insecta; order Mantodea; family Hymenopodidae; genus Hymenopus; species Hymenopus coronatus. The sequence goes on from CM060883.1 coordinate 76,887,254, forward strand.
TACTAGAGCCACGTAGTCTCAATTGGGACGGCCTCGGTCCCGGGAAGGGTTCGGGCAGTGAAAGATTGGCCGCAGGTGTACAGCCACTAAACACTAATTAAATTGAGTTTTATTTATGGACGCTCTTTAACATTTGCAGTTCTCAGTGTCCCATTCTATTGACTACTTAATTTTGCACAGCGGCTTCTTTATCAGGCTGAGGTTATTTCATGTGTTATAAATATACGACAGAGGATCAACGGCTGCCATGCCCAGCAAAATCCAAGGCACCCAGTCGGACTTTAACCCGCGGCCTTGGGAACCAGAAGCTAGGATGTTCCCCCCTGACCACAGAGGACGACATACAGCTACAACCACCACTTCATCGAGGGTTTTCAAGTATTGGAACCCATCATCCGTCTGAGTAAATTGCAAATGTAAATAAAAATGTTCATGAAATGCATTAAAATACAGCTGGTAGTGGGTGGGAACTCTCGGAAGAGGCAATCCCACTTGAAGGTTTTGAGCACGCGAGCTGCAGGTTCCCTCTGGTCCGGAGAGTAGCAATTTATAAAGATGGGATAGCCAGACTCCAAAGCCAACTAGGCAACTTCAGAACAAGAGTAAACGTCCTTACAAATTCTCGGCTTCCAAGTAAGGGCCAATAACCCTATATAGTACAGAAAGAGAATACTCATAACCCAAATCATTGGCTAGAACCTTGACAACGCTGGACAGAAGTGATCATCCTTGAAGGGAAGAGAAGCAGCAGCAGCACTTTATTTTGTACACCAACTGTATTACAACCTTGCTGCTCAAAGTCGTTGACAATGCCGCAAGAACTTCGCCATTTCTACACCATAAAGCAGGTCTTTGTCAGCTGGAAGCTGTGAAAGGTATTGAAAACGAAAGCTTGCTTAGATGCCAAACCTTGTGTTTTACGTCAGCGCTTTCCAAAAATACGATTCCGAATATTTTCAGGACATTTACCCCATTCAAACTATCCTTTGCAATATAACCATTATTTTTTTATATCCCAAAAACAGCTCTATTTCGCATCATACAATGTATTACTTTGATTTTCTGGGAACAGCCTTTGAAGACCTCTTCATTCAGAATTACTTTTGCATAACTGGTAAACCGCAAGGAAAACAAAATCTTAGTACATAAGCAACGTACTCTCGTTAAAACACATAAGTTATGTGAAAATACCTATCTGACTTTTCCATTACAGATATATTCTTTGTTACTGGTTTGGAATATAAAATACTTATAATTACTTCATGTGATAGGCACCTATTCTTTTTCAATTGCTCTATTACGTATTTATAATGTATGAATAATAGGTAGAAAGGATTTTGTATTCCATCCAAAAATGTAATACCGACATTTTACCGGAAAAGCACGTTTTGATAACGCCAGAATTTAAAAAGATAACTTTAAGAATAAGTTCCTTTTTTTTATGTTGTGTGTGTGTGGTCATCTTAGCGAAGAAAGGAGTAGTCCGTTAAATATCAAATTTGGTATATTTAGTATTTTCCAAGGATGCGACACGAAGTTTGTATCCAAACTAGCCTTTACATGGAATATATTTCGAAATTTTCGGTTTTATGATAATGGTTCTAACGGTTTGGGTTAAAATTCCATATAGACAGATATTTATCCTATCGTACAGACTGTCTGCGTGAAATAAAGTGAATACTTTATCTTATTGTAAATTATTTTAACTCTTTTGGCAGCTCCTCAGTCTTTAAATAATAAAAATTCCTGTCATATAAGTGCTTCGACTTACCGAGTAACACACTAAGTGGAGCTTTTTTAGCATAATCTAAAACTTCTTCGGGAATATCCATTTTCATTTATGTATTGGTTTATTTGATGCAGTTTAAACAACCAGAATTGAAACTGTTTATTTCAGTGGGGTTACACAGCAACGAATAAACAAAGCACCACTTACGTCACGAGTAAAATACAATGATGACTCTAATAATATTAATATTAATAAACATATGAATATTTCGGTTAATATTAGGAGACGATAAAACGTTGTATATTACACGGGGCTTATTATACTATTATTTTCTCTTGAGAAATTAGAAGACTCGTGTACTAAACGTCCCACTCACAAATAATAGTGTGTTTAAGCCACCTATAATATAAATAACTATAACATGACAAATAAATTCTAATAATGAAATTAATTGTATATTTTGAATTTCTTGGGAACAGTCTTCTTCTTTCCGAATGACCTTAGAGATGGATAAAAGCTTACTACGCAAAAAATATAGATTTTGTTAAAAAATCATTTATTTCATATTCACATTTTCTGTACGGCGGCACAATGGCTAAGTGGTTAGAACGCTCGGGTCCCACCTAGTAAGCCCGAGTCCGATCACAAGCTCCCACATATGGGATTTTTAATAAACGGAACGCCGTCTAGGCAGATTTTCTTTGGATCCTCCGGTTTCCCCCACCACTTATATCACCAATTGCTAAATCATCACCTTTCCTATCATCCATCTCATTTTCATTTTATATCATCCTCTTCCTCGCGTCATGCCTGGCTACGGGTTGACAACCCGTTCTAGGTTTTTATTCTATAGTTGCATGCCAAAGCTCCGCAATATGCACTCGCTTATAAGTTCAGGCTTTACGTAATGTAAACTTTTTACTTTCTTTACACGTACTTTATACATAGTGTATAGAGAAGGTATTGTAAATGCATCCAAAATTTTGATACCGAGATTTCACCGGAAATACATGTTTTGAGACCGCCTGAATCCAGAATAAAAACATTTTTAGAAAAATGTCCGTTTGTGTGACTGTGTGTACATGTGCACCTGGGCAGCAAGCTCAAAAAAGAAAAGACCGTTGCATACCAAACTTGGTATTTAAGTTTGGTATCTTCCAAGGATGCGTCACGAAGATTTTCAAGAACCCCCCCCTACTCCAAACTCCCCTTTACATGGAAAAATTTTCGAAAATTTTGATTTTCTCAAAGATGGCTCTAACGATTATGGTTAAAATATCATATATTAAATATATTACCTGACAAATGTTATCTTGAGTTTTTTGGGAATAGCCTCTAAAGACCTTTTTATTATGGATGACTTTAATTTAAGTTTGCATAACTGGTAAGCCGTAAGAGATAGACAAAGGCGTATCACACAAAAAACGTAGCCCACATTAAAACACACAATTTATGTTAAATACATTTTTTTTCGTGGAGTTAATCCTTTATGAGATATTCCTTGTTTTTATTTTCAGCTTTGAAAAACTTATACATTTCTCATACAGAAATTTGTCAACTCATGTCCATACAAACAATGGAACTTCAGTCACACAGCAACCAGCTTTTGACTATCACTTTAACCTATGGTACTCCCTTATATCGCTTCTGCTTACAAGGAAGCAAGAAGTTTGCTAATTTTTTGCTCGATTAGCTTGAAATAAATAGATGCATAAGGTTTCTGACAATAATTTGTTGCAGAGATGTAGAGGAAGTCATGTGAATGGAAGATATTAGAATTTTTTTTTTTAGAACTACCCGTTTCCAAGATATTTTGGTTACTGGTTTAAGTTTTAAATACTTATATTTTTCTCAAACGGGGTGTCCTTTCCGTTTTATATCTCTTTTGTTTTACTCCTGACCATGGAAAGCACACCAAGTTTCAGTGAGAATGGCATAGCGATAGGTATTAAAAGACATAGCAATTATCTTATGTAAGAATAATTTGTTAGCAGAAGAAATAGAGATTGAATCACATCAGATTTGTATAACTTGCAAGCCGTTAGAGATGAACAAACCTTACTCTACAAATAATGTAGATCTCGTTGAAAAACACATAACTCATGTAAAAATTATTTTGTATCTTTAACCACTTCCGAGATACTCTTTAATGTTTGAATCGTCAGTTATTTTTATCTCTTTACACAGCTAAGTCCGCTATTTTTCTGGTGCCCATAGAAAGAGAACTTTGTTTCAAATTCAACCTATAGCGACCTATTTTTAAAAAAATCTGATATGTTACACTCATTCTTATTAGTTAGTTCGTTATAAGTAGAAAGGATCTAAGGGAATACACTAGAATAAAGTGACAGTCAAATGTTTTTAAAACTGTCATTATGCGATTGTCATTGAAACTGGCTTTTTGCTTGGCCAGGCGTAGAATAACGGACACTTCCTGTCTGAGAAAAGTATAACTATTTTAAAATTGAAAGCAGTAACAAGGAATATCTTGGAAACGGCCAAGTCTACAACAAAAATGCATAAAGCATGTGTTTTAACGAGATCTACATTTTTGTGCAGTAAGGTTTTGTCTGTTTGTCGTGGTTTAATCACTAAGCAAGATTCTGCAAAGATCATCTAAAATAAAGTGCTCTTCAGACCCTATTTGCAGAATATGTAAGATATTAATTTTATTTGTGATGTAAATAAGTTAAATATACGGTATTTTAATCAAAATTGTTATAGCCATTTGTGAGAAAATCAAAATTTTCAAAGATTTTTCCATGTAAAGGGTAGTTTGGGGTGGGGGATTTTCTTGAAAATCTTCGTGTCGCATCCCTGGAAGATACCAAGCTTAAAGACCAATGCGTTCAACTCACATGACTTGCTCTACATTTCTGTAACAAATTATTGTTGAAAAGCTTATTCTTCTATCTAATCATGCTAATCGATTAGCAGACATGGTCTTAATTACTTGCTTCTTTGTAAGGAAAAGGGTAATAAGGAAGTACTCTACGCTAAAACGATACTCACATCTTTTAAAAGCTGATTGCATGTGGTTGAAATCGTTTGTATATAGGGCCAGGGATTTACAACCTTCCCTGTGAGAAAAGTTGAGTAATTTAAATTTGAAACAAATAACAAGTAATATTTCTGAAATGGTCAACTCAAGACAAAAACATAGACAAAAATTGTGTATTTTAACGTGATCTACATTTTTGTGCATTATCTCTATTACGATTCACCAGTTTCACAAAATTCAGCAAATTCATCCAGAATAAAGTACTCTTCAGAGACTATTCCCAGAAAATTCAAGATATACATTTTATTTGTCACGTACATATCTTTAATACACAGTAATTTAATCCAAATCGTTACAGCCATTCTTAAGAAAATCAAAATTTTCAATTTTTTTTTTCATATAAAGGCTAGTTTGGGTTGAGGGGATTTTTCTCAAAATCTTCGTGTCGCATCCCTGGAAGATACAAAACTTAAATACCAAGTTTGGTATTTTACCGACTTTTCGTTTTTGAGTTATCGTGTTTAAAGACACGCGGATACAGGTACACGGACCATTTTCAAAAAAAAACAACAAAAAAAAAAGTTTTTTTTTGGATACGGAAAAATTTGATTTCGAGATTTTACCGGAAATATATGTTTTGGGGTCCTCTGAGTCCGAAAAAAGCATTTTTAAAAAAAGGTCTGTGTGTGTGTGTGTGTGTGTGTGTATGTGTGTGTGTGTGAGAGACTGCAGACGGCATAGCCCCAAAACAAAAAGACCGTTAAATACCAAACTTGGTATTTAGGTTTAGTATCTTCCAAGGATGCGACACGAAGATTTTGAAACGAATCCCCCCACCATAAACTACCCTTCACATGGAAAAAAGTTTAAAAAATTAGATTTTCTTAAAAATGGCTCTAACGATTTTGATTAAAATCTCGTATATTGAAGCTATTTATGTCCGAAATAAAATGTATATCTCGAATTTTTTGGGAATAGTCTCTTAAGACCTCTTTATTCTGGATGAGTTTTGCTGAATTTTGCTTAACTGCTAAACCGTAAGAGATAGAAAAAAGCTTACTACTCAGAAAATGTACCTCATGACAAAACACACAATTTTTGTCCTTTGCGTTTTTGTTGTGGAGGTAACAAACTTTTCTCACACAGGAAGTGTCTGTTTTTCTTTTGTTCTACTTCTGGCCAAGCAAAGAAGTAATTTACAATGACAATCGCATAACGATAGCTTTTAAAACATTTGACAATCACTTAGAATAGTGCATTCCCTTATTCCCTTCTACTTATAAGGAGCTAAGTAATAACATTCTGCTAATATTTATCTTGATTATCATTGTGTACAAAGAAGAATAATCTTTTGTATGAGTTTTATAGAGCAGCTAGAGAAAGTCATGTGAGTGTAACACATCAGATTTTTAGACACGTGAAGCGTTTGTAGGCACCATGTTACAGAGTCAAGTATGCAAAGGTACATTATTCACCCCGTGCTCAGTTGGGCGATGAGTTGGTGGAGCTTAAAGATGCACTCCACTATCAGATGGGAAGATCTACGTACCTTATGTTATGCAGACCTGCTACCGTTGATGTGCCTCAGCTAGACTCAGCCTACATGTTGGTTTGACTCAGTCGGGGTGGAAGCAATGAGGGTAGTTTAGGGAGTGATCTTATGAAATTACGTAGACACACGTTACTTTTCCTTTAATTTATTGTCACTAGAAGCCACGAGACAAGCACTTTGCTTTACAATCTGCTAAGTCAATTATTTACTAGGAGCTTTCCTCATCGACGATTAACGCACATTTTACTTATCACCCTTTCTCTTTAAGTTAGCTTTATATAATTAGGTCTAGGTGCGTGTCACTGACTTTATCTATCCACTACTGAGGGCGCCGATAACTATCTATGAGAGTTGCGTTGTTTAACTTGAAAACCGATGTAACTATGTGACAGCCCTGACGTAACTTCAATGCTTCAATGCAACTAACAGACAGCACCAAAGTGCGGCAATCTTCTCCTTATATAGCGCCATTGCTATCATGGCTACTTCTTTCTGATTGGTCAGAAAGGTCGCGAAGCTGGAGTCGACATTACCCAGGATGCAACATAACACCCACATGACAAGTGTTACACAATAGAGAAAAACTCTTCTCTAAACTAAAAGGGTCTCTACCGTCACACGTAGCTCGTACTTGCCCGGACAAAAGAGCATCCACTAACAATGAAACCCTCTTACTCCACTTTCCAAGTTTGGCGTAAAAAACTCTCAACTGCTCTTGCTAAAAGCTGATTTCTACTCTTAATACATGAAATAATCGAGTGTTGGCACTCTTTAAATATAAACTGATAAACAATTAATAAAATGGACAATGGTTATTATATAGAAGCCAACTAACGTTTTCACATGCGTTCTGTATTTCAAAGAAATCAAGTTTCTAACAAACGCTCCCATGATCTTTTCCGAAAGTAGTTACATAAGCTTTTTGATTAATTCTCGGCGAGTTACACATACGCGCAAAACAAGATTACTGCTGCCAAGCATCAATCGCCCTTTTACAAGCCAATTACAAAGCTGAAATCTAAAAGCAGTGTTTAAAACATAACCAAAGGTGTCTCTCGCAGAATGAGTGACAATACAATTAACATAGCGTGTGTGTGGGGGGAGGCCAGCAGAAAGGAAAATGGCTTCTGTATTACAAAGTCAAAAGGTCGGAGTGAACATAGGGGTGAGTTGGGCCAGAGTCGCCCAGCTATGTAATTTCTTCAACTAATTGGAAAGTCAAAACACGCAATTGGATAAAAGGTAGGAACTATGGAAATTGGTGTGCTTACTTTCCCCGCAGCAAGGATACTGCGCTACCCTGCTGTTTCCATTAGTTCCAGCACCGTCCGTACAGAAGCACTTCAGCTTCGGCAAGTTGTATAAGTTCCAGGCGATTCAGGTGGCTTGCTGCGACAGATGGCGGGTCCAGTGGTTACTCAGTACGAAAGAGATGTAACAATCCATGCACTAGTTCCAATTCTCTCAATTGAAGAGCGTAAGAGATATAGAGAAAAAAATCTGATATGATAAATGAAATTATAATAATAACCCCATGGCACGACAGCTCACGGGGAACCTTGGCCTATCGCCCGGCCACTGCGTTCTCCATCTCGGTCCACTACAGACGTCACGGATGGGGTGCAGTATTGCAGGGTGAGACGTGGTTGGTGCCTCGAGCCCCCCGGCCAGTTAATGCGGTCCTCATGACCTACAGCCGCTACTTCTCCATCAAGTAGCTCCTCAATTGGCCACCCCCAGGGACCTAATGAGGCCGAGTGCAGCCCGGGCCAGGTCTCCCAGCGGGTGAAAATTCCCCACGCCGGTACTGGCAATCAAACCCAGGTCTCCAGCGCTAAGGAGACGACCCGATAAATGAAATACGATATTTTAATAAAAATCGTTATTGCCATTTTTAAAAGAATCAAAATTTTCGAAAAAACTTCCATGTAAAGGGTACTTTAATTGGGGGATTTTCCTGAAAATATCCGTGTCGCATCCTTGAAAGATACCAAACTAAAATACTAAGTTTGGTATTTAACGGACTTTTCGTTTTTGCGCTGTTGTCCACAGACACAAACACACACACGGACCTTTTTCCAAAAATGCATTTTTTGGATTCAGGGGGAGCCAAAACATATATTTTCGGTGAAATCTCGGTATCGCATTTTTGAGAGGAATATAATACCTTCTCTATACACTATGTACATAGTATGTGTAGAGAAAGTAAAAAAAAAGGTATTACAAGAATTTTCATTTTAAATTTTAATAGTTAATATAGATTACACTAAATAGGACATTTGCAAGTAGATTGTGTAATTAGTATTATCATATGCCACATAAATAGTATCACATTATTAAAATCAGAAATATTAAACATAGGTGCCTAACTCGTTTACTCTAAAATGAACTAAGTGTCAAGTTATTTTCAGTCTTGGTACCCATAGGCTATGGAAGGAAACTCGCAAATAAATCGGTCCACAATACAGCGACACAAGTTCTCTGTATTTAACACCCAAATATGTTAACATATTTATTTTCTCTACACGTACTATGTACATAATGTATAGAGAAGGTATTGTATAGCACCTAAACCAATACCGAGATTTCATCGAAAGTACATATTTAGGATCCCCCTGACTCAAAAAAAAACATTTTTGGAAAAATGTCAGTGTGTGTCTGTGCGTGTGCAAGTGTGTGTGGGGGGGGAGGCAGCATAGCTCAAAAACGAAAAGTCCGTTAAATACCAAACTTGGTATTTAAGTTCAGTATCTTACAAGGATGCAACACGAAGATAAAAACCCAACCACCCACCCACCGTAAGAGACAAACAAAGACGTAGCGAGCATAAAATGTACAGCTCGTTAAAACACCAATTTATGTTGCATTTTTCGTGGAGTTCACCGTCTTTTGAGATATTCCTAGTTATTGGTTTCCGCTTTAAAATACTTATACTTTTCTCATACAGGAATTTGCAAATGCTGCCCATACAAGCAAAGGAATTTCAGTCACATAGCAACCAGTTTTTTAATATCACTTTAACCTATGGTACTCCCTTATTTCGCTTCTACTTACAAGGAAGCAAGTAATAACTATTTCTGCTATTTTTACTTTCTCCACACGTACTATGTACATAGTGTATAGAGAAGGTATTGCACTCCACCCAAAAATTCGATACCGAGAGTTCACCGGAAATATATGTTTTAGGGTCCCATGTATGCAAAAAAGAATTTTCGGAAAAATATCCGCATGTGTGTGTGTGTGTGTGTATGTGTCCGAGTGTCCCTATGTCCCTGAACACGATAACTCAAAAACGAAAAGTCACTAAAATACCAAACTTGGTATTTAAGTTCAGTGTCTTTTAGGGATGCGACACGAAGATTTTGAGAAAAATCCCGCCACCCCATACTACCCTTTACATGGAACGTCTTAAGAAAATTGTGATTTTCTCAAAAATGTTTGTAACGATTTTGATTAAAATATCGTATATTAAAGAATTGACCTGATTATTCCCAGAAAATTCAAGTTATACAGTTTATTTTTCATGTAAATATCTTTAATATTTGACATTTTAATCAAAATCGTAAGAGTCATTTTTGAGAAAATCAAAATTTACGAAAAAAATTCCATGTGAAGGATAGTTGGGAGTGGGGGGTTTTCTTGAAAATCTTCGTGTCGCATCCTTGGAAAACACCAAATCTAAATACCAAGTAGGTTTTTAACGGTTTTTTCGTTTTTGAACTATGCTGCCCTCAGGCACACACACGAACATGTTTCTAAAAACGCTCTTTTTGGATTCAGGGGGTCTCAAAACATATATTTCCCGTGATATCTCTTTATCGAATTTTTGGGTGCATTACAATACCTTCTCTATACACTATTTACATAGTATGTGTAGAGAAACAAAATGTTTTCGAAGCTTTAAAAATTAAAAAAAAATTTCGACTTTGATATATGTTCTGGCCTTTATGTTAATTTTTTTAGTAAGTAATAAAGATTGTTCACTGGTTAAAATAAATAAATAAAGTGACGTATATTTTTTATATATTTTTACCTCGTTTTAAAATATCCGAATGTGTACATTCATATGAACTTTTCTACATCCCTATTTAATCCTTATCCGAAAATTCTACGAAAACTGCCAAGACCATCTAATCGTAAAGCCATTTTCTTTCCATCGGGAAGGTCTGTGCACTTTCTACGTCATAGCCATAGAGAATGATTTTCTGGAGCGTTTCCAAAGCATAACCTCCAAATTTAATGTTTCTAACCGATGTTTGTATGGCGTCATTTCTAAAAGGATACCAACCGTAGAAGAAATAAGAGCTGTATGTTACGATGTTTTAGAGCAGAGTGAATGATTTTGAATTTTTAGACCTTTATGACATGGACGTAAGAGAGGAGGATATATACATTCTAGCTCCAGCGATGAAAACGCATCCGATAACAACGGTGCTTGCAAATAATCGGTGTAATTATCAAAATGGGTTTACGGAGGTGCAACCAGAGGCCACAGATTATGTGACCCAACCATTCAGCTAAGCAAGAACATAAGTGGTAAATTGTACAGCAATCCACATCACATCTGTATCCTATTCCTTTATCAATTATCATAATTAGTTGTATTACATTTACGTGTGTGTTTTGGTGAGGTTACATTATGTAATATTTACTTTCTCTACACGTATCATGTACATAGTGTACACAGAAGGTATTTTAATGCACCCAAAAATTCGTTACCGAAATAGCACCGGAAATACAGGTTTTGAATCCCCTTAAATCCACAAAAAGCATTTTTCGAAAAAGGTCCACGTGGGCCTGTGGACGTTCAAAACGAAAATACCGTCAAGTACCAAACTTGGTATTTAGGTTCAGTATTTTCGAAGGATGCGACATGAAGATTTTCAAGAAAATAGCCCCACCACAAAGTACCTTTTATATGGAAAACTTTCGAAAACTTTGATTTCTCAAAAATTGCTTCAACGATTTTGATGAAAATCCCGTATATTGAAGATATTTACATCTAAAATAAAATGTATATCTTCTGTAAAAAATTTGTAGAACAGCTAGAGAAAGTCATTTGAGTGTAATACATCCGAATTTTTATTTTATTTTCAAATTTTTGGTTGTCTTAATTTTTTTTTTTAAATTTTGAATGGACTTCTCATCCATATCATACATATTATACGATCAACAAAATATAAACAATCTGATGTGTTCCATTCACGTGTAAAGAAAAACACGTGAATGGAACACATCAATTGTTAAAAGCTTATGCTTCTCTATTTACTTCAAGCTAATTGAGAAAAATTAACTTAAATAGTCTTATTACTTGTTTCCTTGTAAGTAGAAGTGAAATAAGGGAGAACCATAGGTCAAAGTGATACTCAGAGGGTGGTTGCTATGTGACTAAAGTTCCTTTGTTTGTATGGACAGAAGCTGACATTTTCCTGTATGAGAAAAGTATGTCTTTTAAAGCTGAAACCAAAAACAAGGAATATCTAAAAAAAAATCTACAACATGAAAAAAATGTGTATTACATAGATTGTATGTTTAAATGTGCTCTACGTTTTTATGAGGCATGTTTTACTGCATCTCTTACGATTTAGAAGTTATGTAAATTCCGTAAAATTCATCTAGAATAAATGGTATTCAGAGGCCATTACATTCTTTCTGTAACAGCAATCAATCGTTTAGAGATCAGAAAAACAGACAATGTAGAAGGCGGGTTTGAGTAATTTACATTACAGCTACTTTGTAGTTCAGTGCACTGATGACCTGTTCATCATTAATTAATCAATACAAATTTTAAATTTACCTATACATTAGAAGATCGGATAGTAATGCAATAGTTGTGTTCACTTTTTTACTTTCTCTAACCCGTATGTACAAGGTGTATAGTGGATAGAGAAGGTATTGTATTCTACTCAAAAATTCAAAACCGATATTTCACCGGAAATACATGTTTTAGTGTCCCCTGTTTAAAAAAAAAAGCGTTTTCACAAAAAGATCCGTGTGTGTGTCCGTGTGTCTGTGAACACCATAACTCAAAAACGAAAAGTCGGTAAAATACCAAACTTGGTAGTCAAGTTTAGCATCTTCCAGGAAGGTTTTGAGGAAAATCTCCCATCCCAAACTACCCTTTACATGGAACTTATTTTGAAAATTTTGATTTTCTCAAAAATGGCTCTAACGATTTTGATTAAAATATCGCACATTAAAGATATTTACCTAAAAAATAAAATGAATATCTTGAATTTTCTGGGAATAGCCTCTGAAGACTACTTTTCCTGGATGAATTTTACGGAATTTTACATAACTGCTAAACCGTAAGAGATGAACAAAAACTTACTACTCAAAAATTTAGAGCATGTTAAAACACACATTTTTTTCGTAGAGTTGGTCATATTTTAGATATTCCTTGTTTTTGGTTTCAGCTTTAAAAAACATACTTTTCTATGATACAAACAAAGGAACTTCAGTCACATAGCAACAAGCTTTTGACTATCACTTTAACCTATACTACTCCCTTATTTTGCTTCTACTTACAAGGAAGCAAGTAATAAGAATATTTCTGCTAATTTTTTCTCGATTAGCACGACGTAAAAGGAGCATAAGCTTTTTAACAATAATTTGTTACAGAAATGTAGAGAAAGTCATGTGATTGGAATACATCAGATCTTTTACCTTCTCTAGCCCATATGTACAATGTGCATAGTTGATAGAAAATGTATTGTATTCCACTCAAAGACTAAATACCGAGATTTCACCGGAAAAAGGATTTTTAGAAAATGTATGTGTGATTGCCTGTCTGTCTGTGTGTGCCGTGGACAGTATAGCTCAAAAGTGAAAAGTCGCTATTTAAGTTGAACACCTTCCAAAAATGCGAAACGAGCATTTTCTAGAAATCCCCCCCTCACATGCAACATTTTTCAAAAGTTTTGATTTTTTTAAAATGGCTCTTACGATTTTGATTAAAATACCGTGATATTAAAGATATTTACATCCCAAATTAAATGTATATCTTGAACTTTCTGGGAATAGCCTCTGATGAGCTCTTTATTCTGGTTGAGCTTTTGCAGAATTTTCCCTAACGATTAAATCATAAGAGATAGACAAAAACATATCACACAGAAAATGTAGATCTCGCTGAAACACAACATGTATATAATACACGCGCTTCTTGTAGAGTTGGCCGTTTTCGATATATTGATTGTTATTGGTGCCAATTTTAAACTAATTAACTTTTCTCAAACGGGAACCTCAATTGTTCCACATAGCGACCAGCTTTTAGAATACCTTACAATCGCTGTAGTTTGATGTATTCACTTATTTCTCTTCTACTTACAAGGAAGGAAGTAATAAGAGTTTAATTAGATATGGCGTACACAAATGAATAACCGTGTGTAAAAAAATCTGATGTGTTCATTCACATGACTTTCTCTACATCTCTGCAAAAAAATAGTATTAAAAAGACATTGCTTCCATTTTCTTCATGCTGATCGAAAAAAAAAATTAGCAGAAATAGTCTTATTACTTGCTTCCTTGAAAGTAGAAGCGAAATAAGGGAGTACCATAGATTAAAGTGATACTCGAAAGCTGGTTGCTATGTGACTGAAGTTCCTTTGTTTGTATGGACAGGAGTTGATAAAGTCCTGCATGAGAAAAAGGTAAGTTTTTCATAGCTGAAATCAAAAACAAGGAATATCTAAAAAACGATCAGCTGCAGGAAAAAAATTATATAACATAAATTGTGTGTTTTAAAGTGCTCTACATTTGTTGTGTGGCAAGTTTTTGTCCATCCCTTACTGTTTAGCAGTTATGAAAAATTCCGTAAAATTCACCCAGAATAAAGTAATCTTCAGAGGCTATTCCCAGAAAATTCAAAACATAAATTTTATTTGTCAGGTAAATATATTTAATATACGATATTTTAATCAAAATCGTTAGACATTTTTTACAAAATCAAAATTTTCGAAAAAAGTTCCATGTAAAGGGTAGTTTGGGGTGGGGGGATGTTTATCAAAATCTTTGTGTCGCATTCTTGGAAGATACTAAACTTAAATACCAAGTTTGGTATTTTACCGATTTTCGTTTTTGAGTTATCGTGTTCACAGACACACGGACACAGACACTCACACGGACCTTTTTCTAAAAATACTTTTTTTTTAATACAGGGGACCCTAAAACACATATTTCCGGTGAAATCTCGGTATCGAATTTTTTGGTGGAGTGCAATACCTTCTCTATACACTATGTACATAGAACGTGTAGAGAAAGTAAAAAAATTATTCGTGCAACACTAGAGAAAGTTATGTGAATGGAACACATCAGATATATCTCTTATAGATTAAGTAAAAAATAGGTATTTATTGTTTTATTTATTTAAATGAAATCACGTTATTAAGATCTAAAACAACCTCTGTTTGCTATAAATATATGAATGAAAAATCTCAAATGTTTAATAAAGTAAATTTTCTATAATTTTCGTTTTTAACACCTTTGCTGTGTGATATGTCGAATACACCACTGTGTTAAACTTACTTGTATAATAAAAAGTATACTTGTTTTCTATTTCACAGAAAATTGTTATTAATATACATTTTGGTAAAAACAGCTTTAATTACGTAAATTACTGCATTTTGCTTAGATGGTATAAAACGTAAAACCCATATATTTTATACATTTTTTCACCGTTAGTAAAAGTTTTCATTCGTGTCTTCTTTTTACATAAATATTTTGTATTTTATACGAAAATTTATTTCCTGTGTTATCACCCCATTTTCTCTACCCACAAACCTTTATTACTTTCCCTACTTAGTACATAGTACATAAGAGGAGAAGGTTTCGTATTCCACCCAAAATTAGAAATACATTATATAGGTTCCACTGAGTAAAAAAAAAAACATTTATAGAGAAAAACTCCGCCTGTGTGTCCATTGTTTGTGAACATGACACCTCAAAAACAAAAAGTTGGTTAAATACCAAATTTGATATATAGTTTAGAATCTTCCAGGGTTGCAACAAGAATATTTTCAAGAAATTCCTCGCAACTGTCGTCTACAAGAAAAAAAAATATCAAACATTTTATGACTAATAATTATTAGCATGACGTAGATAAAAGAATAATATTTTGTAAGAATAGTTTGTATTTGAGATAGCTAGAGAAAGTTAACTCAATGAACACATCAGATTTTTTTTTCTTTTCAGAAAACGTTGTAGATATGTTAATAAACATGTGATCCACTTCAATGCTATTGGCTTCATGTTTTCTGTTGCATTATTGTTATAAATTGCCTGTATAGCTTTCTAGCTGGTCGATCACAATAAATAAATAAATGTTAGCAGAATGTTATTACTTAGCTTCTTTTAAGTAGAAGTGAATACGGGAATGCACTATGCTAAAGTGATTGTCAAATGTTTTAAAAGCTATCGTTATGCGATTGTCATTGCAAATCACTTCTTTGCTTGGCCAGGAGTAGAACAAAAGAAAAGCAGACACTTCCTGTGTGAGAAAAGTTTAAGTACTTCACAATTGAAACCAATAACAAGGAATGTCTCGAGGCTATTCCCAGAAAATTCAAGGTATACATTTTATTTGGCATTTAAATATCATTAATATACGGTATTTTAATCATAATCGTTACAGTCATTTTTGAGAAAATCACAAAGTTTCGAAAAGGGTAATTGGGGAGGGGGATTTTCTTGAAAATCTTCCTTTCACATCCTTGGCTGATACTGAACTTTAATACTAAGTTTAGTATTTGACGGGCTTTTCGTTTTGAGCTACGCTACTCACAGACACACAGACGGACATTTTTCTAACAATCTTTTGTTTTTTGATTTCAGGGGTTCCCAAAACATGTATTTCCGGTGAAATATCCGTATCAAATTTTGGGTGGAACACAATACCTTTTCTATATGCTGTACATAACACGTGTAGAGAAAGTAATAATGGAAAGAAAAGCAAACCCCATTGTTTGGCAGTCAGTGACTTTTTGATCCTATCTCAAATATCATATTACAGTGAGTTTTGAGTGACCCTATAGCCCCTTCTTCGTGTTACATTGTTAACTAATCAATAATAGTTTCACATTCCGACTCCTGATTTATTTGTTAATCTTATTTCCATAAGAATTATTGAAATTACACATAATTTGTATGCCTAAGCTTCACTGTAAGATTTTATTTTGTTGCAGTTTGATTTATATAGCCTCCTTTAACATCTAAGGGGCTTTGCATTAGAAACAACTTGTCTGTAGGTTCCTTACGTTGGGTTTAAATCGTTCCCCTCTTCAGCTGGATTCGAACCTGGGACCTCCGGGTGAGAAGTCAGCTCGCTGACCACTCGACACTGGAGTCTTGTGTAACATTTGTTAATATCTATATTTTTACTTTCTCAACACGTACTATGTACATAATTTATAGAGAAGGCATTGTATTGCACCCAAAAATTCGATACCAAGATTCCAACGGAAATACATGTTTACAGACCTCCTGAATCCAAAAAAAAGCATTTTTAGAAAAATGTACGTGTGTGTGTGTGTGTCTGTCAGTCAGTCAGTCAATCAGTCTGTGTGTTTGTGTGTGCGTCTGTTTGTGCCTGTGGGCAGCATAGCCCAAAAACGAAAAGAATGCTAAATACCAAACTTGGCATTTAGGTTTGGTATCTTCCAAGGATGCGACACGAAGATTTTCAAGGAAATCTCCTCCAACTATCCTTTACATGGAACTTTTTTCGAAAAGTTTTATTTTCTCAAAAATGGCTCTAACGATTTTGATTAAAATGACATATATTACAGATACTTACATGACAAATAAAATGTATATCTTGAATTTTCTCGAAATAGCCTGTGAAGGCTACTTTATTCTGGATGAATTTTACGGAATTTTGCATAACTGCTAAACTGTAAGAGATAGATATAAATACCACACAGAAAGGTAGAGCACATTAAAACACACAATTTATGTTATATGCATTTTTTTGTCGTGTGGTTGATCGTTTCAAAGATGTTCCTTGTTTCTGGTTTCAACTTCAAAAACTTATACTATTCTCATACAGGAATTTTTCAACTCCTGTCCATAAAAACAAAGGAAATTCAGTCCCATAGCAGCCAGCTTTTGACTATCATTTTAATCTATGTAGGCACTCCCTTATTTCGCTTCTACTAACAAGGAAGCAAGTAATAAGACTATTTCTGCTATGTTTTTCTCGATTAGCATGAAGTAAATAGACGCATAAGCTTTCTCTAGATGTAGAGAAAGTTACGTGAAAGGAACACATAACAATTTTTCAGAAAATATTTTATATATGTTAATGGTGTAATATTGCATCCCCCTCCGTGGTGTAATGGATACCATGCTAACTTCATATACCCAAGGTCGCTGGTTCAAACCCGGCGGAGGACGGAGCATTTTTTCGGGTGTAAAACTCCTTCCTTCGGAAGGGAGGTAAAGCCGTTGGTAACGTGTCATGGATTTTATGTTACATTATTGTTAAAAATGACATGTACACCTTTTTATCTGGTTGATCAAAATAAAATCATACAAAACATACATTTATTCCAAATGTTAGTAATTAACTGAGAATTTTGGATGTAAAAAGTAGCAATTTCTATAGAATGACCCTGAAGCACAACAACCACTTCGGCGCGTGCTTCTCAAGCACTTAGCAACAATATTCCGAAATGCAAAGCAATGCATAAATCACATCATCAGTTTAATGGCTGTTCATTATTCAGCAACACAAAACACACGTCGAAGTCCTGTGCTAATCTACTGGTCATATAATTGAAACAGTGTTGTCAAATATCCACTCTCATTTTAAATAAAGCTTTATTAGCCTCATGTTGCGCAAAAAAGTGTCTATGAAAAACTCATAACGACTGCTTGGAATGGCGGAAACAACATCTGGCAATGGCGCTGTATCTGTTGCAAGTTTCTGTGACGGCAGCGTTTAAATGTGCTGCTGCCATTACAAACACTGCAATAAATCCGTATTGAAAGTAATGCATTATTGGCCAGCGCTCTTGATTTAATCGCTGGAACGCCAGTTCTTTTGTGCCATTATTTTGTGTTCCATTTGAAAACCATTTAATTTTACATACGCTGTTCACATTTTCAAAATGTGTGTCGCCAGTCATGGAATTTTCGCAAAGGACCAGATTTACTGTTGACTGAATATCGAAAATGGTGACAACTTTATATCGCGGCGTTTAGAGGGCTCTGGGTGTAAATTAAAATCGCTCCAAAGTGTGGCGAGTAATCGGGAATTAAAATTAAACTTTGTTCAATCTCCCGAATTGGTTGCCGGCCCTGTAATTACATACATCCATAAAACGTTGCATTGTTGCATTTTCAATAATACTCATTCACACGCACACAAACGATTTAAGCACAGAACGATGTGGAGCTACGTATGTATGTGTCTGCAGCTATTAATGAAATGACAATTGTCCCAAAGGGATAGAGAAGTATTGTATTCCACCCAAAATTCGATACCGAGATTTCACCGGAAATACATGTTTTAGGATCCCCTGTATCCAAAAAAAGGCATTTTCAGAAAAAGGTTCGTGAGTGTGAGTGTCCGTGTGTCTGTGAACACGATAACTCAAAAACGAAAACTAGCTAAAATACCAAACTTGATATTTAAGTTTAGTATCTTCCAGGGATGCGACACGAAGATTTTGAGAAAAATCCTCCCACCCTAAACTACCCTTTACATGGAACATTTTCGAAAATTTAGACTTTCTTAAAAATGGCTCTAACGATTTTGATTAAAATATCGTATATTAAAGATATTTACCTGACAAATAAAATGTATATCTTGAATTTTCTGGGAATAACTTCTGAAAGCCTATTTATTCTGGATGAATTTTGCTTAATTTGGCATGACTAGTAAACCGTAAGAGATAGACAAAAACTTAGTATACAAAAAATGTATGTTTTGTTAAAATACACAACTTACGTCATATACATTTTTTTCGTGGAGTTTACCGTTTATTCATTGTTATTAGTTTCAGTTGTGAAGTACTTATACTTTTCTCAGACGGCAGTATCCGTTTTTCTTTTGTTCTACTCCTGGCCAAGAAAAGAAGCGATTTGTAATGACAATCGCGTAACGGTAGCTTTTAAAACATTTGACTATTGGTTTAGCCTAGTGTATTCCCTTATTTTCTTTCTACTTATAAGGGACTAAGTAATGAGAACATTGTGTTAATGGGTACCTCGATTAGCAAGGTGCAGAAAGAAGAAGAATGTTATGTAAGAAGTTTGTAGAACAGCTAGAGAAATTCATGTGAGTGTAACACATCAGATATTTTTGTTTTATTTTTATGAATGTTTATTTTGGGTGGTTTTGACTACAAGGTCTTATCACGACCGATCATAAATACTTTATACAGGGTGCGAATGAATGATCCAAAAATATTTTCACAGAATATATAGATTACTTAAATAAGTAATTTGAGATAAGAGACTTAAGGCCTGTATATTGAAATTTCGAGGTAACGGCTACTGAAGTGCCAATATGCCACGGCACTTCGTCTGGGATGAAAAAAAAATCTGATGTAATCCATTCACATGACTTTCTCTTTATCAC
This sequence comes from Hymenopus coronatus, assembly GCA_030762935.1. Lineage (NCBI taxonomy): Eukaryota > Metazoa > Arthropoda > Insecta > Mantodea > Hymenopodidae > Hymenopus > Hymenopus coronatus. The sequence goes on from CM060883.1 coordinate 76,907,115, forward strand.
TGCAACACAGTTTTGTTAAAAAGTTTATGCTTCTATTTACTTCATGCTATGTTAGTAAAATTTGCAGAAATATTCTTATTACTTGCTTCCCTGTAAGTAGAAGCGAAATAAGGGAGTACCATAGGTTAAAGTGATAGCAAAAGATGGTTGCTACGTGACTGAAGTTCCTTTGTTTGTATGAACAGGAGTTGACAAATTCCTGTATGAGAAAAGTATAGGTAAGTTTTTTAAGGCTGAAACAAAAAACAAGGAATATCTAACAACGATCAACTCCACGAAAAAAATGTATATAGTATAAATTCTGTATTTTAATGTGCTCTACATTGGTAAGTTTTGGTCTATCTCTTACGGTTTAGCAGTTACACAAAAATCCGTAAAATTCATCCAGAATAAAGTAGTCTTCAGAGACTATTCCCAGAAAATTCAAGTTATACATATTATTTTGTCAAGTATATAACTTTAATATATGATCTTTTTATCAAAATCGTTAGAGCCATTTTTTAGCAAATCAAAATGTTCTAATATTTTTCCATGGAAATGTTTTTGAAAATTTTTATTTTCTCAAACAAAACTCTTAACGATTTTGATTAAAATTTCGTATACTAAAGATATTTACCTGACAAATAAAATGAATATCTTGAATTTTCTGAGAATCGCCTCTGAAGACTAGTTTATTCTGGATGAAATTTACTGAATTTTGAATAACTGCTAAAGCATAAGAGATGAACAAAAACTTACTACACAAAAAATGTAGAGCACGTTATAACACACAATTTATATTATTTACATTTTTTTCGTGGAGTTCGTCGTTTTTGAGACATTCCTTATTTTTGGTTTCTGCTATGAAAAACTTACACTTTTCTCATACAGGAACTTGTCAACTGCTGTCCATACAAAGGAACTTCAGTGACATAGCAACCAGCTTTTGATTATCACCTTAACCTATGGTACTCCCTTATTTCGCTTCTACTTACAAGGAAGCAAGTAATATGGCTAATTTTTTACTGACTATCATGAAGTAAATAAAAGTATAAGTTGTTTAAGAATAGTGTGTTGCATAGATATAGAGAAAGTCAGGTGAATGGTACACATAAGATTTTTTTCATTTGCTTTAACACCGACTTATCAGCACCTGATACCCACACGTTTAACGTTATATTTATCCAGGGACCATGCATCGCCGATCTCCAATTACTTATATCAGTCAAGTGCACAATCTCGCAAATTATTTCGGCGTAGTTCATTAACATTCTGTATATTAATTTACAGTTACACAGTCTTAGGTTAAAATTTTCATTACATTTAAGTCAGAAAGCTTTGTATGCATTATAATCTGTGGCGTGTTCTTCAGCCAGTTGTGTTGGCCCATTAGAAAGACTGGAAATGGCTTCTTTTCTTCTTCTACTGTGCAGTAGACAGTCTACAAGGATGTGGTGTATGATTAGAGGTCTGTCACAGCCTGTACAGTTTGGAGGTTGGTCCTTAGTCAGAAGCTAACAATGTGTTAGTTTGGAGTGACCAATTCTGCGTTGAGTGATGACTGCTTGACCTCTACTTTTGAGAGTTTGGGAATGCAGAAAAGATTTGGTGCAGTCAGGGCGAGCTTCCTGATGACCATTCCAATTTTTATTTTTCCATGTACTTATGTTTGATGTAGTTGATGATGTCTTGGTGTGGAGAGATAATTGACCAATCACTGACGGGATGTTTAGTTGCTTCTTTTGCAGCTTCGTCTGCTGTTTCATTTCCTTTTATGACAATGTGAGAGGGTGCCCATACAAAGAATACCTTTTTATCTGTCTTACTTACATTATAGCTTAACAGCTAGTGGATCAGTTCGTGTTTTGATTCGGAGTTTTGGGTGGCAAGCAGTACACTTAAGGAATCTGTGAATATGGTATAGTGCCTTTTAGTGGATGAGTTAGTTAATATATCACACCCGCATCTAATTAATCAAGGGACTGGCTTGGCAGAAAGAGGTAAAACTGAGGCAAAAGTTACATTTTCCTATATGTGGGTGGATATGGAGGGACGCACTCTTCTATGCAAACTCCTATACAACAGGGGAAAACCTAATTCAGTAAAGGATGGCGATGGGTAAACTAAGCTACTAAATCAAAGAAAACGTGTTTAAATCCAAATGACACTTTATAGCATTCCCCCGTCGTTGCTCGTCACGTTCGATGTCGTCGTTCCGCTGGAAGTTCTCTGCGGCCTAGTGTTCGACGCTCTGGTAGTCTTGTAGATCTGCCCTCTAAATGATCTAGGGGAAGGATCGAGTATCTAACAATAAATTATAATTGAGCATAACATATAATGTTTTAAGAAATTCACTTTATTGTAAATTATTGTATCATGAATTGTAAACATTTTAAAACATGTGCTTTGTTGCCATCTTTTATCACATACGTAATATAAATTAAAAGGTTTTTGTTTGCAATATATGGTTTTGCCCCTAGGGTAGGGGCAGAACCGTTAAAACGGTGGGGCACAACCGGGTACTACAGTTTTTCTGTGCTTAGCAGTCATTACATTCAAAATATTGCAATGCCTTTTGGGGCCAACCTGTGCAAAGTTCATGGGCCCATCTGTTGCACTTCACACACTGAATCCAGTCGTCATTTCGTTTTGTCTCACTATATTTCTCCTTGCAATTCTGGCTATCGCTAGAATTTTCGTCGCTATATTTGGCTTTCTTTGCTCTTGTTTCTTCACCAAATTTATACTGAAGCGACTTTCTGCAAATTTCTGGTGACTTATGTTGAGTATTTGCCTTTTTTTGAAGCTCAACCTTATATGGTGACTCTGTAAGGACAGATGTTTTCCCGCGACGTCTGCCTGACGATGAGGGAAGTCTTTTAACACAGGGAACTGACAACACATCTTTTGGTGAAGCTGCAAATGTTTGTGGTTCAACCGATATTGCTATTTTCTCTGCAGTTTTTGGAGGGAAGAAGAGAGACTGACTGGATATGTAGTGTAGACCCCTCAGATGTTGATGCTGATGGCTGAGGAGTGTTTCAGCTGCCATGAAGTCAACATCACTAAACTTGTTAGGACACAGGATTGGTGGGACCCCGTTATGTCCCCCGCTTCTGCCCCCACACGCCATTTTGTCCTTCTTAAGGCATTCCTCAATAAGGACTTAATTCCCACATTGTAACAACATTGAAAACAATGCTTAAATCTTTGCAATTTAATGTAGCAAAAGTAAAATATGTTGCTCTAGGTGTTACCTCTTAAACTCCGACTTCAAGTTTCAGTTAAATTACTTCAAAACGCGGAAATTTCTAATCATAAAGATTACAAACACAATAATGCGACTATATTCTTCGGACTCCTGCTTCTGACTGCTACCGATATGAGAATGCAGTTCAGTCAAGAGGTGGTAGATGGTAGCACTTTCCAGTTTAAAACAAAACATCTACCCGGTTGTGCCTCCTACCCGGTATTGCCCACCCCTTTCCCCTAACAACTTACCGTGGCTAGTCAGAAGAGCTGAGACTACACTACCTTCGGGTATGCGTGGGCTGTGTTGACGGAATAATAACACACACAGTTCCTGGTCGCGATGGAATAATTTACTTTCACTATTTAAAATATACTTCACCGCTATTCACTGTTGAGAAAGACTGTTCATTACCTAATACACGCGGTAATACCTGTTTCTTATTGGCGCGAGTTAATGTTTTCACAGCCGCGGGCTCTATGCGACCGTACTACACCGAGTCGCAGAACAGAAGTAAGTCAACACAAAAAAACAGAACCAAGCCACGCGGGGCGCTCAGAACACGCTGATTATACACTCGCCTCACACCAAACTCCGCTAGCTGGTGATTCCTTATTCGCCTGGCCGCTAATTGCCAAACCAGTCGGAACAACTTTCCTCAATTCACCGCGGTCAGCACATTGCGACCCAAAAGACAGCATGAGCACATTCCAGCCACATTTTAACCATCTACCCGGCAACATTATACTATGTGACACTGAGTTAAAATATTTAACCTCGTCCTAGTTATTAACTTATCATTAAATTGGCATTAAATAACCATTATCTCAAATATATTAACATTCCTTTATCATTATGATTTCATTACCATTTACTTTCTTATTAAAATCATATTCAATAATTGGTTTCTTCAGTAGCACACTAACTTCGCAATTCAAAAGAGAGCACTACCGTGGTTTTAATGAATGTTCAAGTTGGCAATGTCGCCAACATTATGATATTTAAACACATACAATGCTACCACATCCTGTGCACACAGCCAGGATGTGACAATATATAGAACGGCTTCCTTAATGGCGAATGCTTCACAAGAGAACATTGTAAAGAAGTGAGGCAAGCCATAGACGTGATCTGGGTATACTATAGGCATCCCATTCCTTCATTGGATGCTGATCCATCTGTGAAAATTTTCGTGGTAGACATTGTAAATTGAGGAATCGGAAATTTGCTTGAGGGCACAGGGAGATGTTTGTAACTTAGAGTGAGATGAAAGTTGGATATCAATTGGTGGATATTGGATTTTATAGTAGGGCGTGGTACTTTTAGGATAGCGTGGATGCACTAAAGGGTTTTCATAATCTATTTCTTTCAGATTTCTTTGCAGCATGAGAACGAACCGAATAGAGTAAAACTGTAACATTAATTTATAAAAAAAAATATTCATTAAGGTAAAATAAAGCCAGTTGATGTTTTACTTTCTCTAGACGTACTATGTACATAGTGTGTAGAGAAGTTATTGCACTCCACCCAAAAATTTGATACCGAGATTTCACCGGAAATACATATTTTGAGACCCCCTGATTAAAAAAAAAAAGCATTTTTAAAAAAATGTCTCTGTGCCTGAGTGTGTGTATGTGTGTGTCTGTGGGCAGCATAACTCAAAAACGAAAAGACCGTTAAAAACCAAACTTGATATTTAGGTTTGGTATCTTCCAAGGATGCAACACGGAGATTTTCAAGAAAATCCTCCTCCCAACTACCCTTTACGTGAAACTTTTTTCGAAAACTTTAGTTTTCTCAAAACTGGCTCTAATGATTTTGATTATAATATCGTATATTCAAGATATTCACCTGGCAAATAATATGTATATCTTGAATTTTCTGGGAATAGCCTCTGAAGGCTACTTTATTCTGGGTAAATTTTACGGAATTTTGCATAACTGCTAAGTCGTAAGAGATACACAAAGATTTACCACACAAAAAATGTAGACCACATTAAAACACACAATTTATGTTTTATACATTTTTTTTTTATTAGATATTCCTTGTTATTGGTTTCAGCTTTAAGGAACTTATATTTTTCTCATACAGAAATTTGTCAACTCCTCTCCATACAAACTATCTCTACTATACTATTTCTGTTATCTTCCATTGTATAGGTATGTTTCCTGTACTCCATATTATATAATTTGACAGTTTCAGCATATATATGGTGAGGTCTCTTGGGGATTACGATCCCACGAACCGCCGCTTCAGGCGATACCGGCTTCCCCGCATGGCTTGCGGGCATCCCCGGTAACGAAGGATCACCACCAACAGCTGCTACGGCTAAACTCCTTATAATCCTTCAAGAGTTGCTTGGATTCAAAATTATAATCTCAAAAGAAACATTTTGATAAAAACACACCAGCGGTGCACAAGGGCCGTTGCACCATCAAGGCAACCGTCGAGGAGCAATATTCGCCTCCTCCTGTCACTCCACAACCCCAATACACACCCGCCATCCTACAAAACCCACAATCCCGTCAGAACGTGGTTAAGTTCTCTCCGAGAACAGGGACACGTCTAACACACCTCGGGCTGCCCTCAGCCTGCCAATTACACTGGACTGGACTGCAGATTATTGCTTGGTGGTAGGGAACATCATACAAGTATTTTTAACACAGTGAGGCTTGGGTGGGAAATGCATTGTTATGGGTGTTGATGTTTATTTATGAATTCTAAGAAAATTTGAAGGCATTACATGTTATTCTTCAGTAATTGCTGTAGAGATTCCTGTGAACACAGGAGCAGACTTGTAGCAAGGATTTTTTTTTTTTTTTTTTTTTTTTACCGCTGAGGGGAAAAATGCATTAGGCAATTCAACCCCCAGCCGAGGTGCAATGGCTGGAAGGATATGTGGTGTCTCCGCTCATGTGGCATACCCACTAAAAACCCTACGTTATAACAGATTGCTGAGATTATCGTGCTGTGTAGCTTAGCGTGGTCCCGCATAAGCACCCGCGTTAGTATATGAAAGATAGGAACCTGTCGCACATCGTGCGGGAGCAGGTGAAAGGTTATGTCTAGGTTGGCAGCCATGGAACCTGACTGCAGCCTTGGGAATGGAGGTGAAAGTAGAGAGGAATTAAAGAGTGGAAATTGAGGAGAGAAATGGACGTAGAAAACTTACAGATTTCTTCGGGCTCGGTAGAGCTCCGCGAATCATCCAGCCCGGCGATCTGACTGTGCGCGCCCCTCAGCCTGGACAGGAGGAGGAGCGGTGTTGAGCTGCTGGCTTCTGGACTGGAACAGCTCAGCAGAGTCAGCAACTTGCTGCAGGAGAGCTGCCTCAACTGCTGCTGACTGTGCGCGCCTCTCAGCCTGGACAGGAGGAGGAGGAGCGGTGTTGAGCTGCTGACTTCTGGACTGGAACAGCTCAGCAGAGTAAGTAACTTGCTGCAGGAGAGCTGCCTCAACTGCTGCTGACTGTGCGATTCCCTCAGCCTGGTCAGGAGGAGGAGCGGTGTTGAGCTGCTGGCTTCTGGACTGGAACAGCTCAGCAGAGTAAGTAACTTGCTGCAGGAGAGCTGCCTCAACTGCTGCTGACTGTGCGCGCCCCTCAGCCTGGACAGGAGGAGGAGCGGTGTTGAGCTGCTGGCTTCTGGACTGGAACAGCTCAGCAGAGTAACTTGCTGCAGGAGAGCTGCCTCAACTGCTACTGACTGTGCGCGCCCCTCAGCCTGGACAGGAGGAGGAGCGGTGTTGAGCTGCTGGCTTCTGGACTGGAACAGCTCAGCAGAGTAAGTAACTTGCTGCAGGAGGACCTGCCTCAACTGCTGCTGACTGTGCGCGCCCCTCAGCCTGGACAGGAGGAGGAGCGGTGTTGAGCTGCTGGCTTCTGGACTGGAACAGCTCAGCAGAGTAAGTAACTTGCTGCAGGAGAGCTGCCTCAACTGCTGCTGACTGTGCGCGCCCCTCAGCCTGGACAGGAGGAGGAGCGGTGTTGAGCTGCTGGCTTCTGGACTGGAACAGCTCAGCAGAGTAAGTAACTTGCTGCAGGAGAGCTGCCTCAACTGCTGCTGACTGTGCGCGCCCCTCAGCCTGGTCAGGAGGAGGAGCGGTGTTGAGCTGCTGGCTTCTGGACTGGAACAGCTCAGCAGAGTAAGTAACTTGCTGCAGGAGAGCTGCCTCAACTGCTGCTGACTGTGCGATTCCCTCAGCCTGGACAGGAGGAGGAGCGGTGTTGAGCTGCTGGCTTCTGGACTGGAACAGCTCAGCAGAGTAAGTAACTTGCTGCAGGAGAGCTGCCTCAACTGCTGCTGACTGTGCGCGCCCCTCAGCCTGAACAGGAGGAGGAGGAGCGGTGTTGAGCTGCTGGCTTCTGGACTGGAACAGCTCAGCAGAGTAAGTAACTTGCTGCAGGAGAGCCTGCCTCAACTGCTGCTGACTGTGCGCGCCCCTCAGCCTGGACAGGAGGAGGAGCGGTGTTGAGCTGCTGGCTTCTGGACTGGAACAGCTCAGCAGAGTAAGTAACTTGCTGCAGGAGGACCTGCCTCAACTGCTGCTGACTGTGCGCGCCCCTCAGCCTGGACAGGAGGAGGAGCGGTGTTGAGCTGCTGGCTTCTGGACTGGAACAGCTCAGCAGAGTAAGTAACTTGCTGCAGGAGGACCTGCCTCAACTGCTGCTGACTGTGCGCGCCCCTCAGCCTGGACAGGAGGAGGAGCGGTGTTGAGCTGCTGGCTTCTGGACTGGAACAGCTCAGCAGAGTAAGCAACTTGCTGCAGGAGACCTGCCTCAACTGCTGCTGACTGTGCGATTCCCTCAGCCTGGACAGGAGGAGGAGCGGTGTTGAGCTGCTGGCTTCTGGACTGGAACAGCTCAGCAGAGTAAGTAACTTGCTGCAGGAGAGCCTGCCTCAGCTGCTGCTGACTGTGCGCGCCCCTCAGCCTGGTCAGGAGGAGGAGCGGTGTTGAACTGCTGACTTCTGGACTGGAACAGCTCAGCAGAGTAAGCAACTTGCTGCAGGAGGACCTGCCTCAACTGCTGCTGACTGTGCGCGCCCCTCAGCCTGGTCAGGAGGAGGAGCGGTGTTGAGCTGCTGGCTTCTGGACTGGAACAGCTCAGCAGAGTAAGCAACTTGCTGCAGGAGGACCTGCCTCAACTGCTGCTGACTGTGCGCGCCCCTCAGCCTGGTCAGGAGGAGGAGCGGTGTTGAACTGCTGGCTTCTGGACTGGAACAGCTCAGCAGAGTAAGCAACTTGCTGCAGGAGGACCTGCCTCAACTGCTGCTGACTGTGCGCGCCCCTCAGCCTGGACAGGAGGAGGAGCGGTGTTGGGCTGCTGACTTCTGGACTGGAACAGCTCAGCAGAGTAAGCAACTTGCTGCAGGAGAGCTGCCTCAACTGCTGCTGACTGTGCGATTCCCTCAGCCTGGACAGGAGGAGGAGCGGTGTTGAGCTGCTGGCTTCTGGACTGGAACAGCTCAGTAGAGTAAGTAACTTGCTGCAGGAGAGCTGCCTCAACTGCTGCTGACTGTGCGCGCCCCTCAGCCTGGACAGGAGGAGGAGCGGTGTTGAACTGCTGGCTTCTGGACTGGAACAGCTCAGCAGAGTAAGTAACTTGCTGCAGGAGAGCCTGCCTCAACTGCTGCTGACTTTGCGCGCCCCTCAGCCTGGACAGGAGGAGGAGCGGTGTTGAACTGCTGGCTTCTGGACTGGAACAGCTCAGCAGAGTAAGTAACTTGCTGCAGGAGAGCCTGCCTCAACTTCTGCTGACTGTGCGATTCCCTCAGCCTGGACAGGAGGAGGAGCGGTGTTGAGCTGCTGGCTTCTGGACTGGAACAGCTCAGCAGAGTAAGTAACTTGCTGCAGGAGAGCCTGCCTCAACTGCTGCTGACTGTGCGCGCCCCTCAGCCTGGTCAGGAGGAGGAGCGGTGTTGAACTGCTGGCTTCTGGACTGGAACAGCTCAGCAGAGTAAGTAACTTGCTGCAGGAGAGCCTGCCTCAACTGCTGCTGACTGTGCGATTCCCTCAGCCTGGACAGGAGGAGGAGCGGTGTTGAACTGCTGGCTTCTGGACTGGAACAGCTCAGCAGAGTAAGCAACTTGCTGCAGGAGAGCCTGCCTCAACTGCTGCTGACTGTGCGATTCCCTCAGCCTGGACAGGAGGAGGAGCGGTGTTGAACTGCTGGCTTCTGGACTGGAACAGCTCAGCAGAGTAAGCAACTTGCTGCAGGAGAGCCTGCCTCAACTGCTGCTGACTGTGCGATTCCCTCAGCCTGGACAGGAGGAGGAGCGGTGTTGGGCTGCTGGCTTCTGGACTGGAACAGCTCAGCAGAGTAAGCAACTTGCTGCAGGAGAGCCTGCCTCAGCTGCTGCGTGAGGCCGTCGATCCTGGTGGACAGGTTGGCGGCTTTGGTCTGCTGACTGGTGACTGCTGCGGCGTTTGAAGCTTACATATCCTGCAGATTCTGAGTGAGGATGCTGCACGGCTCTTCCAGGGCAGACAGACGAGCGCCGACGTTCAGGATCTCCGCATGGAGGCCCTGAATGGCGTCTCGCGTCGCTACGTCTGTTGAGGGTGCAGGTGATGTGGCCTCGGCGATTGTAGTCTGCGGTGTTGTTGCTCGGGATGGAGGTGGTGATGAAGTTCCGCTCCTTGGGTAGAGAGGGCACTGGGCTTACCCGGTGAAGTGTCCTGGGCCACGGTAGGTGACACAGAACTGGCGGCGACGACGGAGGTCGTGCCAAGTGCACTCGGCGGTGGTGGTGTTGTACCACAGTAGTGGCATCGCGGCGGTGAGTAGCAGACGTCAGCTGTGTGCCCGAAGGCACAGCAGCGTCGGCAGAGCCTCGATGACTAGGTGTCGCCCTACTAAGGGTAACCCTGACGCCAAGGCAGCTTCCAAGTCAGCCTGGTCCTGTACCAACGGCGTAGGTCCCCGGTCGCAGTATATGCGGGTGGCCCTAAGACAAGAGGGCCACCACGACTGCGCGGCGGTGAGCAGATGCCGGCAACTGCTGTTACAGTTGCGACGAGGCTGCGGTGGCGGTCGGCGGCGAAGCGGAGCTTGCCCAGACCGGTGGTGACGGAAGTGCTGCTTCCTCGGCGGCTACCGGGGAAGAGGCGTCGGTTGCTGCCGTAGCAGCGGCGGCTCTGCGCTGTATCCTCTTGGCAACGTATCAAGGATCCTGGTAGTGGCTAGCGTTACTACCCATAAGGACAGTCCGGCTATTCAGAAATTTGTCCAGAGCCCGGACACAATATGTCCGGGCGCTGGACCTAATTTATTTTTCACCATGATATTTTTAACCCACAATAATTTGCTATTTATATGTTCGCAAATACTGTAGTAAGATTTTACATAATAGAGGGCAGCAATAATCAGTTGCTTTGGCAAACAGCGGAACAAAAGAAATTCTTCCAGTTTATTTCAAAACACAATTCAGGCAATTCAAGGTGAACTTCTTATTTGCAAAAGCTGGAATTCATTTCTTACTATATTTGTTTGTAACTGTACAGTATATACTTTCTATTCACATGAATAATGCATTTACAGAACGAGTGTTTTCCATAATATGAAATGTTTAGACTGACAATCAAAATAGCCAGGATGGAAATGTGGTTAAAGCAGAAATTCAATGTAAAGCCAACTTCGAATCAATGAAATATTAAGGTATTTATGACTACCTTCTATTTAAACCCTTGCTTATTAAGGTTGAAAAACTTGATGTGTTGCATTCACATGACTCTCTCTACATCTCTGCAACAAATTATTCTTAAAAAGCTTATGCTTCTATCTACTTCATGCTAATAGAGAAAAATTAGCAGAAATAGTCTAATTACTTGCTTCCTTTTAAGTAGAAGCAAAATAAGGGATTACCATAGATTAAACTGATAGTCAAAGGCTAATTGCTAGGTGACTGAAGTTCCTTTGTTTGTATGGACAGGAGTTGACAAATTCCTGTATGAGAAAAGTATGTTTTTCTAAGCTGAAATAAAAAACAAGGAATATCTTAAAAACGATCAATTCCACGAAAAACATGCATGTAGTATACATCGTGTGTTTTAATGTGCTCTACATTTTTGTGTGGTAAGTTTTTGTCCATCTCTAACCGTTTAGCAGTTATGCAAAATGTCGCAAAATACATCGAGAATAAAGTAGTCTTCAGAGGCTATTCCCAGAAAATTCAAGATAAACATTTTATTTGTTAGGTTAATATCTTTAATATACGGTATTTTAATGAAAATCGTTACAGCTTTTTTTAAGAAAATCAAACTTTTTGAAAAAAAAATCCACGTAAAGACTAGTTTGGGGTGTTTTTTTTTCTCGAAATCTTCGTGTTCCATCCCTGGAAGATACTAAACTTAAATAACAAGTTTGGTATTTTACCACCTTTTCGTTTTTGAGCTATCGTGTTCACAGACACACGGACACACACACGGACCTCTTTCTGAATATGCTTTTTTTTTTTGTTACATGGGACCCTAAAGCATATATTTTCCGTGAAATCTCGGTATTGTATTTTTGAGTGGAATGCAATAACTTTTCTATACACTCTGTACATATAATGTGTAGAGAAAGTAAAAATGACTACAAAAGATTGAACAAAATGTATCTTCAATAGATAAATACTTTACTATAAATTTACTGATCAGATAATGCAATGTAAACCGTGAAATGTTTTGCCTCAGTACTCAGCGAGCCTGTCGTTCGTCCTTGATAAAACGAAATATTGACTGAATTTTGTGAAAGCACATTACTGTCAGACACAAGAGTGGAATCTATCACAATCTCAGTGAAAATTCTCCATCATGAAGCTCTTTCTCATCTGAAACCGTAATTGTGTTGGTAGCACCATCTATTACCTTTATCAAGAAACAACACGGACAAGCCCGTTTGTCACTTTCCGACAATTTGCGCTGCAGTAAACAGAAATGCTGTATCAATTAGAATAGGTTGCGACATGCAGTCATTCACAACAAGAGCCGGCCGTCCATTAAGATAAGTGGCACAAGGGGGCGACGTGGTGTCCAGCACTTTCTAATCTCAATCCAGGCCTCATAATTTCATTTCCTGATTGATTCTGGCTAAAACTGAAAAATCTGATATGTTCCATTCCCATGATTTTCTCTACACCTCTATTCTTCTGACTACTGAATGCTAATCGAGATAAACATTACCAGAAATGCTTTCTTGTAACTAGAAGTGAAATAAGGAAAGACACTAGGCTGAAACGATAGTCAAATCTTTAAAAAGCTGGTTGTCATGTGGTTGAAAACCGCTTCTTTGCAATGCCAGGAGTTGCAACTTTCCGCAAAACTGAAACCAGTAAAAATCTGATGTGTACCATTCACAGGACTTTCTCTGTATCCCTGCAACAAATTATTATTAAAAAGCTTATACTTCTATTAACTTCAGTAAAACATTACCAGAAATAGAAATATTACTTGCTTCCTTGTAAGTAGGGGTGAAATAAGGAAGTACCATAGGTTAAAATGGTAATCAAAAGCTGGTTGCAATGTCACTGAAGTTCCTTTGTTTGTATGGACAGGACAAATTCCTGTATGAGAAATGTATGTTTTTCATAGCAGAAACCAAAAATAAGGAATGTCACAAAAATGACGAACTCCACGAAAAAAATGTATATAACATAAATTGTGTGTTTCACACACACACGCGGACATTTTTCCGAAAATGCTTTTTTACTTTCTCCATACGCACTATGTACATAGTGTATAGAGAAAGTATTGCACTCCACCAAAAAATTCGATACCGAGATTTCACCCGAAATATATGTTTTACGGTCCCCAATATCCAAAAAAAGCATTTACACAAAAGGTCCGTGTGTGTGTGTGTGTGTGTGTGTGTGTGTGTGTCCGTGTGTCCGTGTGTCTGTGAACACGATAACTCAAAAACAAAAAGTCGGTAAAATACCAAACTTGGTATTTAAGTTTAGTATCTTCCAGGAATGCGACACGAAGATTTTGAGAAAAATTCCCCCACACCCAACTACCCTTTACATGGAACTTTTTTTCCAAAAAATTTGATTTTCTCCAAAATCTAACGATTTTGATTAAAATTTCGTATATTAAACATATTTACCTGACAAATAAAATGCATATCTTGAATTTTCTGGGAATAACCTCTGAAGAGTAGTTTATTCTGAATGAATTTTACTAAATTTTGAATAACTGCTAAACCGTAAGAGATGGACAAAAGCTTACTCCACAAAAAATGTAGAGCACATTAAAACACACAATTTATGTTATATACATTTTTTTCGTGGAGTTCGTCGTTTTTGTGACATTCCTTGTATTTGGTTTCTGCTATGAAAAACGTATACTTTTCTCATACAGAAACTTGTCAACTCCTATCCATATAGACAAAGGAACTTCATTGACATAGCAACCAGCTTTTGACTATCACTTTAACCTACAGTTGTCCCTTATTTCGCTTCTACTTACAAGGAAGCAAGTAATTAGACTATTTCTGCTATTTTTTTCTGATTAGCATAAAGTAAATAAAAGTATAAGCTTTTTAAGAATAATTTGTTGCAGGGATATGGAGAAAGTCATGTGAATGGTACACATCAGTTTTTTTTAGATAAAGGGGACCCCAAAACATATATTTCCAGTGAAATCTCTGTATCGAATTTTTTGGTGGAGTGCAATATATTCTCTATACACTATGTACATAGCGCCTATAGAGAAAGTAAAAATGAATATATCAAAAATGGCCAACTCATGAGAAATATCTGATGTGTTCCATCGACACGACTTCCTCTGCATTTCTGCACCAAATTTTTGTTGAAAACTTTATGCTTCTATTTACTTCATGCTAGTAGACGCAAAATAAGGGAGTACCATAGGTTAAAGTGATAGTCAAAAGCTATTGCTATGTGACTGAAGTACCTTTGTTTGTATGGACAGGAGTTGACAAATTCCTGTATGAGAAAACAAAAGCTTTTTTAGAGCCGAAAGCAATAACAACGAGTATCTAAGAAACGATCAACTTCACGAAACAAATGTATATGACATAAATTGTGTGTTTTAACGTGTTCTACATTCTTTGCGCACTAAGTTTTTGTCTACCTCTTACGGTTTACTAGTTATGCAAAATCTTACAAAATTCATCCAGAATTAAGACATCTTCGGAGGCTATTCCCAGAAAACTCAAGATATAAATTTTATTTGTCGTGTAATATCTTTAATATGTGTATTTTAATCAAAATCGTTAGAGACTTTTTGAAGGAATTTAAATTCTAGAAACGTTTTCAAAGTAAAAGGTAGTTTGGTGTGGGGGAATCTTCCTAAAAATCTTCGTGTCACATCCTGGTATATATTAAGTTTCTATACGAAATTTGGTATTTTACTATGTTTTGGTTTTTGAGTTATCGTGTTTATGGACACACACGGGCCATTTTCCAAAAATCTGATGTATTCCATTCACTTCCATCGCTTTCTCTACATCACTGAAACACATTCTTAAAATGCACATTCCTCTATATACTATATGGTAATGGAGATTAACATTAGCAGAAATTTTCTTAATTGATTCCTTGTAAGTTGGAGGAAAATAGGGGAATACGCTAGGCTAAAACGATAGTCAATTTTTTTTTTAAAGTTCGTTGTCATGTGGATGAAATCCGTTTCTATGCACGACCAGGAGAAAAGTGTGAGAAAGTTTAAGTATTTTAAATCGGAAACAAATAACTTGAAATATCTCTGAAATGGTCAATTCCACGAGAAAAGAAAAACGTATATGACAAAATTGTGTGTTATAACAAGACCCATCTTGTTTATGTAGTAAGGTTTTGTCTATCTGTTACCGTTTACCAATTCAGCAAAATTCATCCAGCATAAAGAGGTCTTTAGAGGCTATTTCCAGAAAACTCAAGATATATATTTTAGTTATCATGTAAATATATGCATTTTAAGCAAAATCGTTAGAGCCATTTTTGAAAGAATCAATTTTTCGAAAATGTTTCCAAGTAATGTGTAGATTGGGGTGGGGGATTTTCTTCAACTTCGTGTCGCATCCTTGGAAGATAGTAAACTTATATACCAACTTAGGTATGTTACCGTGTTTTTGTTTTTGAGTTATCGTGTTCATTGACATACAGACACACTGACACACGAACAGTTTTCTAAAAATGTTTTATTTTGGATTCAT